>ML976991.1:498178-839804 GCA_010015675.1 Byssothecium circinans | reverse complement strand
CTCCTCTCCGCTCTACAAAGCCTACGTAGCTGGAAGCGCCTTGGCTTAAAGCCTACGACGGCAGCAAAAAGTCCACGTAACGAAGCTATCTCTCCTGAAGAGCTGGAGACGATATACGAGATATACGGTAGTTAATTTACTACGCCTAAATTATACGTACAGTTATCAATCAAGTCAAACAAGTCAACAAGTCGAGCCTTATTTTTGCTATCAAGTCAATCAAGTCAAGCAAAAGCCACCAGATCCGTCAATCAATCAATCAATTCACCTCGACTTGATTGACTTGATTGTTGCCAACTCTGCAGACAGCATCAGATCGACGAGATCCTGGCCCTGGCCGTTCTTGTCGCCACTCATGAGCCTTAGATGGTCCGCGGCAAAGCCATCACTGGCACGGTTGGCCAGGGAATTGAAGCCTGACTTAGCCGACTCGTTGATGTCGTTGACGAGGTTGCTGCAAGGAGTATCAGCTCGAATTCTCTTGAGAAAAAAACCGAAGAAAAAAAAACCTAGGACTTACTCATTATCCCTCGCCGCTGAAGCTACTGAGGTAACGGCAATCAAGCTGTTCGCCACCATCGTAAGGCCGGCACGCTCAAACCCAACAGCTGTGACGAATTCGTGAGCTAGCGATGGAACAACCGCCCCAGCTGCCGCCACTGCCGGTATAGCTGGAGCAAGAATTTCTGCCACACCCAAAAGAGCCGTAGCAACCAGAAGCACACCTACAATAGCTGCAGAGGTAATGTCTTGTGCCTTGCGCCTTGCGCCGCTCAATGAGTGCTTTCTCCATGGCCGGAGCGCTGGTGTACCTCTCAACCATCGCCCTCATCTTACCAAGGTAGTATGATGTCGACCTAGCAAGTGCCTTGTCGGTGACGGCGTAGTGGTGATCAATGCCTGAGAGACTCTCGAAGAAGTAATATGCCATTTGACGATCATGTTGTGGAAGGCTTCTACTGATGCTCAGACAAGTTGCGAGCTAAGTTGGGTCAGCGGTCATTCAGTACACTCCGAGATTGGAAAGAATGTGTCACTCACGGTACAGGTGCCAAGGCCATCACATCTCAGTGAACTTGGCGTGACGTCTGGAGCAAAAGCGTCCCGCATGTACAGGGGAAAGCTACTATAACCAGGGGTCCTGACAAATGCACCATGATACGGCTTTATCCACTTGGAGAATTTCTCGCCATCTCCCTCGTCCCATGCCTTTTTGTTTGGTGCGTAGAGACCGCAACTCTGGGAGTATTGAACACGAGGAGATGAGTTTGGCGACTCTGGTAACTTTGGAGGCGGTGCGAATGGGGGGATGACAAACGTGTCTGATTCGTGTGGCGGTGGTGGTGGCTTCCTGGGAATGCCAAACCAGGTGATTGCGAGGGCTTGATGGCCGCTGAGGCATACGGTGAGGGCATACCAAAAGTTCATTTTGATGAGCCTGTAGTAAAGGAGGGAGAAGAGAATGTACGAAGAGGAAAAATAACTCAAGTAAAATGTCCTATAGGTACTCACGTCCTACTCAATTTGAACTTTCTCGGTAGTGATGAAGGAAAATGGGAGGTAAAAGCAACCTTTATTTATACCTAGAAAGTGCGATCTGCATACCTATGTAGAAGTTAAACGCTCCACAATAATTTTGCGCCTATCTGCTGAAATGTGATATCGGACTCGACATATCACATCGTCTCGCAGCGGTTCGCACTGTCGCCGTTCTTTAATGATAAGGCTTGTGCGCTATTGGTCAGTAGGGTGCAGCCTGAGGTATTTACGAATGAAGGAGGGAAACCATGTTCGTATTTCACTGACTGCGATTCGCAGTATCGGATTTCATGGGCAAGAACTAAAATCACCTCAAACCGTGCTGAAGGTCTACATGAGATTTCCCTCCGTCTTTACTCGTGTACGCAAATTTTTTCGCCTCAACGCTTTATGTTAGAACTTCGTAACGAGACGTTCACCATTTGTCAGTACACAGGACTCATTGTCGTTGAGCAATCAATTATGAGCACAATTGTCCCGTCAAACATCAGACTGTGCTAATCCTAATCCATGAATGTTTGTGATGACCGAGTCGTTCTATAGGACCTTCTCTCCCGTGGAGCAGAGAAATTCGGCACGAAGATGGAAGATAAAAGGTAGCTTTTCTACATACATAGTTTGTGTAGCTCTACCAAAGTTCTGACGGGGACTTCAACATAGGTGCTACCGCCGGCTTTTACAACCCTGTGAGCACCCTTACCTCTGCAGCCATACTTCGTTGAGTTTACCCCGGATATGCGGATAGGGCGTTTGTAATTCACGTCTTCTGTATGACTTAAGGAAGTGGACCTAGTTTAGTACTAGCAATCGGAAGCACGGCGATTTGGAAAGGCCTATAGGAAGAAAGGTATATGTATTAAGTACCACAGAAGTGAGAAAGACCCAAATACCTCATCCGTTCCCAGGCCCAATAAGCATCCAGCAAAGTACACCGGAAGGAGAAGTCCTAGAAACACGCAAAAAAGACCGAAGCCGCTCCATGTAAAGGTGCCATGGTTTCAACCCGTATAGACAACAAGGTCTAGCCCCTTCCTGATCCCGCACCAACTATGCATCCGCTGTATTTGGCCGTTGGTGAACTCATTCAGACACATCGTGGCCATAAAATCTGTAGTGGTTAGTAATGACCTCCTCAGAGTACGGTGCTGACTTTGTCGCTTACTCATGAAATTATGAACCGGATCCTTGCCCTCCTGGTTCGGACACGTGTCCAAGGGCTCGTCTGTAGGTTTGCAGCGTTCGTCCACGTTCGATGGCGTTCGCAAATGCGTTGGTGTATCGTCGACATCATCGCCATAGCCGCCTTCGCATGAAGGTGTTTCGCCTGCTGCGAAGCCCTCTTGGAACGTATGGTGAAGGCCCAGCCAATGCCCCGTCTCGTGGATAATTACTGGGAACCGAGTTTCCATTGTATCCGCTTTGAGAAAAAGTGTTAGTATTTGCAAGTGCTACTAGTAAGCGATGGTGAACATGGACTTACCAGCAATCGTTACGCCGTCTGTGTATATCCAGTCTGCAGGCGGGTGTTGGGGGAGAGACTTAACTAACTATCAAAGTTATGAGTTTATGATTTTATCATGATGTGTGGCGGAGAAACAGGAAGTAACATACCCCAGCGATATTGTCATAGATCCTCCTCACGAAGTACATATTGAGGGTCGTATAGCTGCCGTTGTGGAGCTGGGAACCGTATGCGCTCACTGGAGTCTCCTTCTTGAGATAGGACCACTCAGCGCTGACGTACACATCGGCGTAGACGGGGTTGAAATGTAAACCAGTGGACTTGTAGCCCTCGTTGAGTAGGTCTATTTGTCGCCTGAGTCTGGCATACTGTGCAGATATGTTAGCGGGCTTCGTTTTCTTCGTAAACTGTTACTTACTTCGTCATTTATCCACCCATTTGTGGGAAGTTCTGGGACTATCATGTGCATGTAGACATCGATCTCGGTGGTTCCAGATTGACTCATGGCTTTTTGGCTCTGCTTGCGCTCCTGCTGTGCTAGCGCTTTGTTCGAAGCTACGGATGCTTCATCGGCCTTGAACCCGCAATAGGGGACTTTTTTGTTATCAGAGTCTGCAGAATCGCGAGGGAGTATTGTGTTGAGGCTGTCATCGTCACCGTTCGAATGGGGTTGGGGAATCGGTGTGAGTGCGACCGACCGAGGAGTAACTGCAGAGGCACCAGACGCATCCTTGTGAGCCGTACGGCGCCGTTTCATGATAATAGAGCGGGCCTTCCACCAATTATGCATCCGTGTGATTTGGCCTTTAGTGAACTCAGACTGGCAACGAGCACCCATGTAATCTAGGTGTGAATCAAGTCAGTCATGTGCTCTCCAATACCCAACATGAAGCATCACTAACAAGTCGGGACTTACTCATATAGTTACGGACTGGATCATTTCCCGCGAACCCAGGACACGAGTTGGTAGTCTCAGAGCAGTCATCTGGATCCTTAGGTAGCAGATGAACTGGCGTATCCGCGACATCATCACCGGTGCCGTGGTTACAATCAGCCAGTCCCGACTCGTCAGCTTCCTGGAATGTATGCCTAAGACCCAGCCAATGGCCCACCTCATGCACAGCAGTCATACCGCCAGAAAATCCCGCTCCTGCTGGGGGGTCGTTGAGGGTACCGGCTGAGTCAGGTTAGCAGTGTTACCATCTTTGGAGAATGAATGGGACTTACCGCCGACCATGCAGCCATCGTCGCTAAGATCTAGTGCGGGCTCATCTTGAGGAAACGTACAGACCTACAACTGTTGTGAGTATGGGAAAGTAGTTTGGTATGTGGGAGGGACTCACTCCGCCTGCACCTGGAGGTGGATCCCTAACAATATAGAGGTTCAAAATGTTGTAGCCGCCATAGCGTCCAGCATCTTCGTGTTTACCCCTATCTGCTATCGTTCCTTTGGTGCTGAGATTGGCATCGATCCCTCGGGTGTAACCGAGCGGTCTGAAGCGAAATTTGGCTGGCTTGAATGCATCATTTAAGGCGCTGACTTGTCGTAACATTAATTGTTCCTAGAATAATGATCAGCTTTGGACCCAAAAGGATTGAAGAAGGGGATCATATTTACGCTGACGAAGCCATCATCAGGTCTTTCGGAAGCAGCCCACACATGGATAACAAGATCGATTTCAACGAAGTCTTCGGGAATATTTTCCTCCGTGGCAGCTGAAGCGATGGCAATCGCTTGGTTGGCTTTCACGAAGGCCTCACTTGGTTTAGAAGCGCAGCCGTAGAAGGAGGTATCGTACTTGAAGTCTCGAGTTTCGGACACGGAGGAAGTTTGCTTATGATGAGGTATGGTAGCAGCGAAGCTAACGCCCAGCAGAGCAGCAAGAACCCCAAGACCCTTCATCGCCGTACCAAAAAGTCTGAGGCCGATACTGAAATAGGACCTGAGACCGTTGAATCTCAAAAGGGACGAGGAAGGAGTGAATAGAATGAGTGAATGGATGAAGACGCCCAGTGCTGGATAGTGCTCAAGACAATTGAAATACCGCGAGCGCCCACGATCCTTAAGAGTACCTTCATCTGTTCGTCAAGGCTATTGCTTCAATGTGACATCCCCGCGATACAATCTCCTATTGACCGTACTTCACACGCCTAAGCGAACGATGCCAACACTGTTGGAAAAACTCGTCACCTGCACCCACGAACTGTGAATACCGAGCTGTTGGGAGCTACAATCTATATGAGTTGGTGATACATGCTCACTGTTCACGTAGCAGTTGTTGGATGTCCCGTGTGTGACACCGCCAACACCACCCTGACCCTGCGCCTGTCACCTCTCACACAAACACGCCGCACATCCATTGATACGTTTCACACTTGCTTTGCCTGAGCCGCACCCACGCGTCCTTTGTACCTCGAGCTATCTCTTTGTCTGTGTGAGACATTGCACCGTCAGGAACCGAGCTCTCGCGGCAAAAAGCTCTCGGAGAATACGCTGTTAAAACTCGCGCTACCGTTAAAGCTTAAAGATGAAGGTGAGTATTAGGTACTGACTCCCTCTCGATTGAGTCTATCAGAGCATATTCCTTAGCTTCTTTTCAAGATTTTGCTTCCGCGGGTGGCCGAGTACCTGTCTTCAAGGTCGGTCGGCCTCTGGGCTCCGCGTGAATAGTCAAGCAAACAGTGAAGCTGAACATGATCGATAGAAGTCGCAAACAAGTTTCGCAAAGCAGAAGAAACGACCGTGAGAAGTAAAACAAAACGCTGCAAAGAATGCGAGAGTTGGGGAAAGCAAGAAAATGTTCCATAGCTATTCCCGTGACGCTTCACTACCAAGTGCCACCCGCCATCCCCAACCAGATATCTAAAAATGCGAATGCGAATGCGAATCGACGCCCGCCAAAAAGAACAGAACAAATGTGGTATCGTCATGCCATCCAAGAAATGCAAGAAACAGAACTAAAACAAAAATGCAGATCAACAAACCACCTCCATCCAAACAACCCCAAGCCAACCCGTTCTCCCACACTCATCGTTCGTCACTCATCCATTCGCTCACAAACAAGCGCGCTTATTTAGCGTTCTTCCTGATGTCCCACATGGAGCGCATGCGGGTAGTCTGGCCATCGGTGAAGCCAGTCCAGCAGCTGCTAGGAGTATAATTCATGAAATTGTTGATCGGATCGGTCCCTGCGATGCCGGGGCAAGTGTCGGTGGGGTTGCAGCTGGCTCCGGTAGGCCTCAAGTGCACGGGGGTGTCCGCGACATCGTCGCCATGGCCAGTGGTGCAAGTAGGGTTCGCCACACCCTCTTGGAACGTGTGAGCGAGCCCTAACCAATGCCCGACCTCGTGTATAACTACGCGGCCATTTGATTTGGTGGGCAGAGTGTCGTAGTTGAAGCGGCAGCCATCGCCAAGGAATTTTCCGCCAGTGCGGGAGACGGGGAAAGTGCAGTCACCCGCCACATTTCCGGGCATATCCTTCACGATGTAGAGATTAAGAGACGCGTAGTCGCCTTTGCGGAGTTTGGCTCCGAGTTTGTCTGTCTTCTCCCCGGTCACAATGACACTGAGATCGGCGTCGATGGTGCGGGTGGTCTCGATGAGCTTGAAGGCGAAGTTGCGCTTGTTGAAGGCTTCGTTGAGGACGTCCATCTGCTTCTTGATCGCATCATCCTGTTGAACGTTAGCCGTTGTTTTCTAATGCATTGTAGTTATTTGAACACGTACCGACACGTAACCATCCTCGAACTTGTTGCTTGAAGCAATCACGTGGACGTAGGTGTTGATAGTCACATCAGCCCTAGCAACAAGCGTGTCGTTTCCCGAAGCCTCCCTCTCCGCCAAATCCCTCTTCTCATTCCCAGCGAGCTTGTTCGACAGAGCCCAGAAATCTGCTCCCGGATCAGGGCAGTCACTCTGGGTGAAGCCAGCAGCCTTGTTCTCAACAGCGCGGGAGAGAACCTTGGGGTAAGCGGAGGCGACTCCAACAAGGGCGCCAAGAATAGTGGTAGACCTCATTTTGAAAAGATTTGGAGAGGAGGAAAGAAAAAAGAACTGAAAGTACTGCAATTGCAAGAACCCGCTTGTAATGAATGTGATAAAGAGAAGTGATGAAGAGCAAGTGATTCTGAAGTGGAAAGAGATGTTGAAGCTAATGAGAGACTTGGATACGAAGAAGACGCACCACCTACTCTTTATATTAAACGCTTAGCATGAGGCCCTCTACTCCGTATACAAGACCCCCATCTCAGCCCAGATGCACAGCAAGCGAGCCTGCACTGCAGCAGAACACAGCATGAGCGGACAATAACGCTGGTCCGATCTCCTCTAATTTCCCCCAGCCCATTAGGAACCCCACTCGAAGCCACAGCTAGATCCCATCGTCTCGTTCGCACCAAACAAAACACTCCGATTGACCTTGGCCAGAGACAAGCCACCCGCGCATGAGAGAAACATGTTCCTGAAACAGAATCTGGGGGAGGGAGGGCCTCCCTCTCGTCAGGAAAGGCCAATGCTACGAAGTCCGGAGGCTCTTGCGTGAAACGGGGGCTGAATTCGCTGGACGAGAGCGGCCGATTCACTCGCACCGCCCCCAGGCGTGGTGAGAGGCGCCTTATGCAAGCTATCTAAAACGAGCGAGATGGTGAGATTTCGTTGTCTGTGGAGTTGATGATTGAGGGTTGATTGATGGAAGGGAGGAGAATTGACACGCATTCGCTTGTGAGGTCTGCGGTTGAGGTTTGTGGTCCGTGCGCGTCTGCATTCATCAAGCGGGCGGCTATCTAGCTTCTCTCTCGTGTGGTAGAAAAAGTCGGATATAACACCTCGCTGTAGACAAATCTTTGGAGAAATGTATAGGAAGATCCTCTGTAAAAATTATCAAAGGGGGATACAGCGTACAGTACTTTGCTTAAGGATGAGCCTTTTTACTACCTGGTCATTTCTTGTGATTGTTAGACTATTACCTTCCTACAAGAGTGAGGGCTGCGTAGCTGCGCTCATACCACTTTTCCCGCTGCGCAAGAGAGAAGCTCTCACATACCAGAAAAGTGGAATGGAACGCAGCTACCCAACCTCGCTCTCGAGACAGTAAGAGCTCATCCTCTAAGAGAAGTGCGGAGTATTGGGCTCTGTATCCTCCTAGGATAGGCTTTACAATATTCTTACATCCTATTTTTCTCCTACGCGAGAGCTTTTCTTCACTGTGCAGTGCTGTTGCGCTTACCAATTTCATCGCCACATATGCGACTTCCACCTTCCCTTCATCACGAAACCAAATCCTCCATCAACCTGCCACTGTACGACCTTCTCCCCAGATCCCATAGTAGCACGGTCTTCGGAGTCGGACTATTTCCATCGCACCGCACCGCACTGCACTGTGAAATAAAATAAGCAGGTAGTCCGTGCAAGCCTTAATTTCAACCCAGTCCTGCCAACGGCTGGCCTAAAGGGTGGCCTGACAAGATAAATTCCACATACCTACCCGAAGAGCACCGGCATAATACTCTCAGCGCTGCTGCTGTGGGCCTGACGTGGATGGTCTTTCTGTTAGGTACTTGCGCCTTGTATGTAGTGGGCTGTGGCATCCTGATCCTGAGATCCTGAGTTTGCGTCACAACGGATATATTCAGCACCCCGGTGCTTGAAAATGCGCTTTCAAAATAGCATCAGGTATTTGGAAGAGGTGTTGTGTGCGTGGTTTAGGCGGAAATTGGCGGGGGACCTGAAAACACACGAAAACGACTTGGTGGTTAGCTGGATGTTTCTACTCGACTCGGGAGATTCGCATACCGAGCCGGTGGTATTTACCTACCCGTGTAGGTATACAGTAGGCTTGCATAATCTCGTGAGATCTGGCGAATAAATGTGTACATGCTTGTACGTTCACATAGTCGGTACAGTAATGCGACCCAAGGTTGCATGAATAGTCCAGAAAACTCATTCAAGCTCGACAGCACTTGATGCTTCAAGTATTGCATTGGATAGATCTATCGCTTTTAATTGGATGTTCAGCCACACCTTCACACACTGCAGTCCACTGCATGACATCTGGAGGCCCGTTACCGGGAGATCATGTGGTCCCGGGCCGGCCCTACACCAATCCACCGAACCTTGACACCCACAAATTTCTCGATAAACTCAACATACTTCCGCGCCTGGAGGGGCAGGTCATAGAAGGTCTTAGCCCCAGTCGTAGGTTTCTTCCAACCAGGCAGTGTCTCATAGTGAACTTCCACGCCGGCAAGCTTGCTGCGGCTCGCGGGGAAGCTGTCGAGTGGTGTGCCCTCGTACGAGTAGGATGTTGCTACTTTAAGCTCGTCAAAGTCGTCAAGAACATCCAGCTTAGTCAGATTGATGGCAGTGTAGTCGTTTACTGCGTGTGAGTGCTTGATTACCACCAAGTCGAGCCATCCGCACCTCCGCTTGCGTCCGGTTGTGACGCCGACTTCGTGACCGACTGATTGTAGCTTCTCGCCGATTTCATTCAGTTGCTCTGTAGGAAATGGCCCGGATCCGACGCGGGTGGTGTAGGCCTTGACGACGCCTATGCTTTCCTTGACAGATCGCCATCCCAAACTGAGCCCTGTGATGCCTCCTCCAAGACCAGTATCTGACGATGTGACGAAGGGGAAGGTTCCGTAGGTGACGTCTAACATCAATGCGTTGGCGCCTTCGACGAGGATCTTCGCATTTCTCTCCTTTGCGGATGCGAGTAGGGGGATTTCATCGATAACATATTCGCTAAGCTTGGGGATAAGTTCCTGATTTCCCGTTAGTATATGATCAAAACAACTTATGTATAGCGCATCCGGGGTTTTGGCATTGGGCTGTACGTCAAGCTCACCTTGAATTTCGCAATCTCATCCTCGACGTTGTACTTGAGCAGGTCGCCAAATCGCTTCTGATATCCCAACGCTAGTCTTCGTAGTGACGGCTCGAACACATCTTCGTCGAAGAGATCGCACATCCGGAGGCCATTGCGGGCTGTTTTCGAGCTGTAGGTTGGGCCTACCAATAGTCAGTCGCGCGTCCGAGACCCGAGCTGCTTCACAATCCACTGACCTATGCCCTTCTTTGTAGTGCCGATCAGGCCTGTACCGAGCTCGACTTCCTCCAACCCATCCACCAACTGGTGTAGATCAAAAACTACACTCGCACGATCCGAGATGAATATGCGATCCTCAGTCTTCAGCCCCTTCTTGGCCAGCTCTTCCAGCTCTCTGAAGAAAGACGGCACATGCACCACGCAGCCACTCCCAATCAAGTTTATGCAGCTGGGGTTGACGAGGCCGGAGGGCAGGATATGGAAGTCGTAGGTGACACCGTCGACGACGATGGTATGGCCGGCATTGTTACCACCCTGTGCGCGGCAGCAAAGCTGAGATTCGTGGGCGAGGATATCGGCAAGCTTCCCTTTGCCTTCGTCGCCCCACTGGGCGCCGAGGACGACGGTGACGGACATGTTCGAAAGACGAAGGAAAGTAGAAACCAGGCGTCCGAGGACGGATATTTCAATTGCTCATCGGAGGCACGGCGGAGAAGTCCGATTGCGCTGATTTTCCCGCACACTCAGTTTGTATCCAATTAAAATGTTTTCGGCGGCCTTATCGGAAGGGACAAACGTCGCGATGGGCAATTGTCCTTGAGCGGCTTTCTGGGCAAGCAGACGGTCTAGTAAGGGCGATTTTCCGTATTATGCAGACCTGTGTTTGTGTCGAGTGAGTAGATAGTAGGTCGGGAGTGAAGTTTTCCTCCACAAAGCAGTGCCCCACCATCGGTACCTAACCCCACCATGCGATGACGGATGTCGCAATTTTTCATGCATTCAGATGTTGGCCGCTAAGGCTGCATGAGTGCTAGTCTCACAAGGACTAGTCAAATCTTCCAATGTTGAGACCTCAATGCATCAATCTCGAGTTCCTTCGCGCCCGACCTCATCTCTCAAGCACCCTATACATGCTTGGATCACCGCATTCACCGTCCTCAAAGGGGAAGCAGCACTTTACGCTCCAAACCCTACTCCTCCATTCCGTTTGCGTACTCTTTCACTGAAACCCCTTGTGTCCCACTCTTTTCCTTGTTAACCCCGACACAGTGCTCGCATTTGGTCGTTGCAGTCGTCAATTTTATTTCGGTTTCTTCGGCTGCATGGACGTCGTATCGCTCATGCCCGTTGTCAAGACTGAAGATATTTGCTGCATTGGAGCCGATTGTTCCTGTACCGGCGATGGTGAAGTGACCACAGCGATATGAGTGGATTTCTACCGGCATTTCAGAATGAGGAGACTGGGGTTGAGCTAAGAGAATATGATATATGATGGTTGAATATTAAATATTAATACGACAGCGACCGTGCAGGGAAACAACACAGCTGTCACGTGAATAGAGATCGAACACGATTAAATAAACGCGTTGAAACATGTGGTCTGATAGCGTTGGGTATTCCACAGTGATGACTGACAGTTCGATGAGCGGAAACAGAAAACGAAAGCAACAAATATGACGACAAGCAAAGCCAAACACGAAGCTCGAATCCAAACCAACTAGAAGCGTGACGCATGTAAACCCCAAAAACACACCAACACTCCGAAAGACCGAAACTCCCTCTCATTTCAACTTCTCTCCGCGATCTTCTCCGCCGTCTCCATGTTTCGTAATGCTACCGTGTAGCTTGGTGTCACCGCATTTCCTTATAAACCCACGTACAATACCCGCACCAATTTGGAGACTTCCTTGATCCTCCATTCTTCGTTCCCATGACACAATCCTGGCCGCTCTTCTTCGTAGGACAAGCAACGACCTCGGCTACTGAATGGGTGCAAGAGTGGTAGATTGTGTAATTCCAGCACATTTTCGGCTTGGTGTTGTGCTCGTTTCCTTCCGTAAGCTCAAGATTTTTGTTGTAGTAAACGGTTGTAGGCTTGGGGGTTCGATATTCGTGGGTTCAATATTCGTAGGTTCGATGTGCCGTGTGCTTGAGTAGTGGTTTTGAATAGGATGACCAACGAGATGGTTTTAGAGGGTTTCATGTAAAGAGTGTGGCTTGAGAAGAGGTGGAAGCTTTGATAAGGAGATATGGAAGATGGTGAGGAGCAAATAATGACTTCTATGAGGATGGGATTTGAGAAAGCCTTTAAGTAGTGAGGAATTGGGCATGCGATGACAGAGAACTGAAGGAACAGACAATAGTGAATTACAAGATATCGGAATCGTATACATCGTCATTTGAAGGTGATGGGGTGATGGGGTGATGGGTTGATGGTCTGATACGCTAATATGAAATTTAACTAAATTCCCCATAGCGCGTTTCCTGGATCATTGTTGTAACACAGTTTGGAAACAACAGCAACCAGCTTCCTGTCATATCCACAACAATAGTATTATGAAGCTGCTGCTAAAAGACTAAGAAAATGCAGGGGGAAATTTGAAGAAAGAATTGCGCTGCTCCATCTTTCCAACCGCGGACGTATTCCACTCTGAGTTGAAGAATGAAGTGCCACAAGAGTGGCAAATGAGGGAGGCCCGTTACCCAACCTTGCGGAATAGTCGGCCGTCATGTATTTTGGTAGGAGGTAGCGCAAAGACGGATGCGTCAGTCGATGGGTGGTCATGACTTTTTGCTGAGTCGATCATCGGTCCATCTTGATCGGCTTTGCGGCAATGTATGGTATGTTTGTTGTGCTTCTCCTGATTTTCGGCTCTTGTTTCTTTGGCTTGACCAGAGGCGGGTGGTTCAGTGGCTTGTTCTGCGATCGTGTTCAACATGGTGGACCGTTCCGTGGGTAGACTCGAATGAAGGTGCTGGATCTTGTCGGGAAAGTACATGGTAGGATGATTTTGTCGTTGAGTGGGCAGAAGACGTTAGGGTAAAATAGTGCTGTCGGGTGTAGCCAAGAGTAGTAATGAGAGTCAGTACAGGTTCGTGTTAAGGAGGTAGTCACACTCTATCAGAGGTAGATAGTTTTTTATATGTTGAATCCTCTCGCGGCCTTGCTTGCCCATGTCTTACCCAGCAAAGAACATTCAAGACACGGAACAACGTTTGCTTTGCTCAGCTCTTTGGTGAAGCAGCAATGGACCCGTGGACAGCAATTGGTTTGAAGACAAGCGACATGTCGACGATGGGGGGGATGGTCAGCATTCCCCATGTATGTCACCATACAAGCATGGATGTGATTGGGAAGATGGTAATCCAGTGCCGGCGTGAGTGAAGAGATTGTAGTAAGCTCTTGCATGCGAGAGCTCACGTATCGTCTCCGCGCTAACGTTGAACCGGAAAGGCGTGCCAAGGCTCGGTTAGCCCACGTAGCCCCTCCTCTTTTCGAAATCGTCGCGAACTTTTTCCTCAAGCTCCTCAATCCCAGGATTCAGCACAGTCGCGCAGTTTCACTCAACATTCATTCCCCTTCACACACAGAATTCAGTTGAGACAGACTACCTCCCGCACTAGCCATGCGTGAGTATCGTCCTTCTGAATGGCTGCAGCAGCCAGGCTAAACATGTCCAGCTCCCAAATTCGATCCCTCCGAGCTCAAGGTCATCCACCTCCGTGCGACGGGTGGTGAAGTCGGTGCCTCATCCGCCCTCGCTCCCAAGATCGGTCCCCTTGGTCTTTCACCGAAGAGTATGTTATCTGGGCAATTCGCGGAAACAGAGATGCAATGGAGAAATAATTGCTAACGAAGCGTAGAGGTCGGTGAAGATATCGCCAAGGCAACTGGTGACTGGAAGGGTCTGCGTGTCACTGTCAAGTTGACCATCCAGAACCGTCAAGCCGCCGTCTCCGTCGTTCCCTCTGCCTCGTCCCTCGTCATCAAGGCCCTCAAGGAGCCCCCGCGCGACCGCAAGAAGGAGAAGAACATCAAGCACACCAAGAGCATCCCTCTCGATGAGATCATCAACATTGCCCGCACCATGCGCTTCAAGTCAATGGCCAAGGATCTGAAGGGAACCGTCAAGGAGATCCTCGGTACCGCTTTCAGCACTGGCTGCCAGGTTGACGGCCGCAGCCCCAAGGATATTTCGGACGACATTGAGTCCGGCGAGATTGAGAGTAAATTTAGCGCTCTACAAAAGTTGGTAGCGCACAAGCTAATGATTGTATAGTTCCCGAGGAGTAAGCGTTCTCATAATGACACACTTGATCATGACGGACGATCTACGGCACACGGCATAGAAGCGATATATAGCTCGAATGGGAACAGGTTTCTCTGCGGGTGCTTTATAATGTCCGGTGGGCAGTGCACAGCTTCGGCGTTGGCGGCGTGATACCCGTGGCCATTGGATGCACTGTGGGCTTTGCATGTATAAATGTGCCATGATGAATGAAGAGATTGAACCAACACTGCATGCTCTTAATGACTTCTATGTACCGGTCAAATATGCTCACACAATTACTCTAGCTAGAGAGTGACTTCGATGTGCATTCCAAGGTTAAATTTCCAGTTCCAACGTTGAAGGTTCCATTCCAACCCTACACGTGACTTCGTTTTCGGGGAGGCCTTACTTCCGACCAGTCCGCGCGTCGACTCCTAAACTTCAGCTTACGTCCCACCATGACGCCGCCTTACCCTCCAACTCCTCGATAGCATGCGTCGAAAGCGCTCCGATGAGCTTCCGCGCTTTATAAAAGACACTGAATCGCAACCCTTCCAATGGCGCCGCCGATACTTGCTTTACCTAACTGGTTTCGTCTGCGTCTGCTGGTTACTTTATCCGAATCGCACAGCATCCAAAAACGGTAGCACAATACGCATAAATTGGTCGAAATATGCGTACAGTCTATACGCAACAGACAGCGCAACGCTGTGTCATGCTATTCTCCTCTTCGAAGCGCTTGCCCGGTATGGTAGCAAAGCGGACCGCATCCTCTTTTACCCCGAGTACTGGGACACAGTGGTCCACAGCTCTAAGGACCGCGACAGCCAGTTACTTGTCCTAGCCAGGGACAAGTACAATGTCCAGCTACAGCCGATTCCGTTGCTGAGTGTTGAGGGGCGCACGTCAGGTACGTCTGTAGCACAAAGCTCCACTCCACCCTCCCGATTGCGCGCCATGCATCGCATAGTACCCTACGATGCAGGACCAAGAGCTAATGACAGCGCCTTACAGATGCTTGGGTTAACACTTGGGACAAATCCGTCACAAAGTTCATGTCTTTCTCCCTCACGTACTACAATCGCGTTATTGCCCTCGACTCAGACATCACGCTGCTCGCCTCGCTCGATGAGCTATTCCTCCTTCCTCCGACCCCGATCGCGATGCCCCGTGCCTACTGGTGGCCCACGAAGCCAGCGCCGCTCACGTCGATGTTGATGGTTATCAAACCAGACATGGCCGAGTTCAACCGCTTCAAAACGATCATATCGGGAGGCGGCCACCCGGACCTCGTCAACGCGCATAAGTTCGACATGGAGCTCATAAATGACCGCTTCGAAGAAAGCGCCATGGTGCTGCCGCATCGTCCATATGCGCTTCTGTCGGGAGAGTTCCGAAACCAGAACCACTCTGCTTATCTAGGCAACACATTCGAGGAATGGTCTGCTGAGAAGGCGCTCAAGGAAGCGAAGCTCGTGCATTTCAGTGACTGGCCTTTACCCAAGCCTTGGATCATGTGGCCGTTGCAAGGCCTGGCGGAGGTACAGCCGGATTGTAATGGGAGCCATGAGGGGACGTGTGAGGATAGGAAGGTGTGGAAGGGGCTTTACGAGGACTTTAGACAGAGAAGGAAGGATGTTTGTAGGTATTTGAGTGTTCCGGCTCCGGAATGGGAGAGCATCAAGGGTGGGCAGCATCATGTTAATGTGACAGAGGGGACAGGGCATGAGGCTCCGCATTTGGAGGGAGATGCTGTAGCTCCGACGAAGGGTAAATAATTAATTCGTACGATATAAATCTCTGGTCGTGGTTTCTCACCATCCGCTTGAATGTTTGGTTCCCTAAAACGGCATAGCCTCCGCGCACTCAGTCGTGCGACGCCCATGTGAAAAGAAACCCGATGCTTGCATTTTGTCCCTTCGGGAATCCACATCACCAGGATAGCAATCCCGCGTCGAAAGTCCCCGGAAGGAAAGCTACCTTGCATTGATAGCCAACATAGTTTCGGTGATTGGTGTTTCGAACCTGACTGTGGGGCCATGTCATCTGCGGCGAGGACCTTGTTATTCAACCTTCCAAACTATTGCTACAAAGGGTATCTACAAGATATGAGAAGGTTGTTCATAAAATGTGATTTTGCTATGCGACCTAAGGAGGATTAGTATGGCACGCCTGGCTGACCGCGACGGAAGGGGCGCAAATTCTCCGTGCTTGGGGACAGTGAGTGGTAATAAGGCATCCCGCATTTGAACGACATTCGAAAGCTCACACGGGTTCTGAGAGAGAAGCGCAAATGTTTGTCGTACGCATGGGACTTGTGGGGCGAACGGGTCTCCAATGCTCCAAGCATGCCCAAACTTAGATTCGAATTCTACCATGGTCAGTCGCCAGTGGAAGTACCAAACCCTCCTCCATCTTTCCAGCTGTCGTCCATCCACACTTCGCTCCACAACACCCTCACGCGTCACTCCCCTCGTGCACTTGTGTCATATGGCTCCCTGCATACATATGTATGTACGGATACTACGGAATACGGATACTGCGGGTCTTGAGATCAACCTGTCAAGGCTAAACCGTGTAACATGGGCATGCATGCGGATCTTGGGTGACAGCCGTTTGTTCTAGCGCGTCTCACTTGATCTGCGCTCGCATAGCGGGGATGGGAGCCAGCCCCGATCAAGGAGGTCGGCCTCCGTCCGGGGATAGCGACGTTGCGTCTGGCGCTGGCCATTGGACATGCTAATAATGTATCGTCGTTTGGGCGCTGTGGTATTCGTATTGTTGAGCGGGCCAGGAAAGAGTAAAGATTGCGGGGTGTTGCATTACCAGGCAGCCACAGCGAAGAAGTGGTGCGTGATGGGTGCGAGATGGGTGTGTAGAGGAGGGAAGCACTTCACATTCTCAATGCTGCAAGGCTAAGTGGAAGGGTTGCTCCGAGTGGTACAGTACTGCAGTACGACTGGGCAGCTACCGACGTTGGGTCCTGCGCTTGTCCGCCTTGTCCGTTGGTCGCGCGGCTGCTGTAGATCCTAACCCAGCCCGTCACCACTTACCCTACAGGGTTGAGCATCAAGCTAAGGAGCAAGGACTCCTTAAAATATCACCCACCGTGGAGTATAACTTTCGCTCTCGCCCCACGCTCTTTTCCCTTCCTTCACTCGAGCTTCACAACTCGACAACCCACGCTCTTTACAACTTCTACAGTTCTTTCTAATCCGATTTGGAAAGGCTAGTTCAGCGATGCGTGACTTCCTCCTAGCTTCTCTGGCTACGGCTTCAGCTCTGGTCGCCCACGCTGGCGCAGTAGCAGTCAACCCACTACCCAAGCCTGCAAAGATTACCTGGGGCACTTCAGGAGCCTTCGAAGTCAACACTCTCACTCTCACAGGGCCGGATCACCAGGTTCTCAAGGATGGTTTCGACCGTGCGACAAAGGCGATTACCGAATTAAAGTGGATTCCTGCCGCCACGGAAGCACCAGTTCGAAGCTTCGAGCCATTTCCGACTGCTACGGGTACGCCATCGAGGAGGAAGTTGAGGAGGCAGGGCTACGCTACCAACACGACTGGCGTTCTTTCCACGGTCAAGGTCGTCATCAAGGATACGCATGCGGCTCTCCAACACGGTGTGGACGAATCATATACCTTGGATATCGCAGCCGGATCCAACTCCATCAACATCAAATCCGAGACTGTCTACGGTGCTCTTCATGCTCTCACCACTCTCCAGCAAATCGTCATCAGCGATGGCACCGGCAAGCTCATTGTCGAACAACCGGTTTCCATCGACGACAAGCCCTTGTACCCAGTCCGCGGCATAATGATCGATTCCGGCCGAAATTATCTTTCCAAGAAGAAGATCTTCGAGCAAATTGACGGCATGGCCCTCTCAAAACTGAACATTCTTCACTGGCACATTGTCGATTCGCAGTCATGGCCCATCCAGTTGGAAGCCTATCCAGACATGGTTGAGGATGCCTACTCCGAAAACGAGGTCTACACCAAGGAAACCTTCAAAGCCATTATTCACTATGCCGCTGCCCGTGGTGTCCGTGTCCTTCCTGAGATCGACATGCCCGGCCATGCCAACCTGGGCTGGAGGCAAGTTGACAAGACCATTCTGGCCTGCGCCGACAGCTGGTGGTCCAACGACAACTGGGCAACCCACACTGCCGTCGAGCCCAACCCAGGCCAACTAGATATACTCAACAACAAGACCTACGAAGTCACCGGAAAGGTCTACAAAGAGCTCGCCGACATCTTCCCCGATAACTGGTTCCACATTGGCGGCGACGAACTCCACATCAACTGCTACAACTTCTCTTCCAAAGCACGTGATTTCTTCGCGTCGGGAAAATCAATGGGCGACCTCTACCAAGTCTGGGTCGACACTGCATTACCCAACTTCCGCAAGCAGGCCAACAAGACCTTCGTCATGTGGGAAGACGTCGTCATGTCCGCGAACGTTGCTGCCACTGGTGTCGTCCCCAAGGACGTCATTCTCCAAGCATGGAACAACGGCCTCGCCAACATCAACAACATCACCGCAAAGGGCTTCCGCGTCATAGTCTCTTCTTCCGACTTCATGTACCTCGACTGCGGCTACGGCGGCTGGGTCGGCAATGATCAACGTTACAATGTAATGGTGAACCCCGATGCGGCCTCCGGTGAAGAGAACTTCAACTGGCTGGGCAGCGGTGGCTCTTGGTGCGCTCCCTACAAGACATGGCAACGCATCTACGACTTCGACTTCACCCAGGGTCTCACCGACGCCCAGAAAGCCCTCGTCGTAGGTTCCATCGCGCCCTTGTGGTCTGAACAAGTCGACGATGCCGTCTTGTCTAGCAAGCTTTGGCCGCGTGCCGCCGCGTTGGCGGAGTTGGTTTGGAGCGGGAATAGGGACGAGAACGGCAATAAGCGGACTACGGAGTTGACGCAGAGGATACTGAATTTCAGGGAGTATCTTGTTGCGAATGGTGTTGGGGCTGCGCCGTTGATGCCGAAGTTCTGTCTGAGCCATCCGCACGAGTGCGATTTGAATCTGAATCAGACTGTGCTTTGGGGTTAGAGGGTGAGGGGGGATTGAGACGGTGCTCGTGCTAGACATGGCTGGGTATGTTAGGTTATGACTTCTGCGTTGTTGAATCTTTCTATTCTTCTTGTACATGGTTCTTACTTAAGTATACCCAGAAATACCTTATCCTTTTATGTGTTAGAATACATAGACTACAACTCCTCTAAAGTTTCCTCTTTACTTTCTTTTGGGGCCATATGCATCATAAGAAGTCTAATATGAGCAGCAATGGTCGTATTTGAACAGTGTGCAACCACCACCGTTTTCACGTTCAAGTGCTTGTACCAAACTGCTACGGTTTCAACGCTGACTTTAGTCCACCAGCATCAAGGATCTCGTGATGAATAGCATCGATGACGGCATGCAGGATACGATTGGACAGTAAGAGGCTACAATGGATGAAATTTGGAATTGAAGCTACACAGTACACAAACGAGTGCATCTCGCAAAGCCACCGAAAGAAAAGAAAAGAAAAGAGCTGCAACCCCCCAAAAAGTCAGGTGCGTCAAATCTAATAACCTCCCCATCCATCCGCATCAACGACACAATCCAATCCCCAATCCTCTCTACACCATACCCCCGGGAAGCGCAGTAAGCCCTAAAACGAATCAGCATCAACGCCCCAAGCCAAGCACATCAAAACCAGAGAAGAACAAATAGAGGAAGAAGAGGGGGGAGAACTTACACCCATCAATATTATCATTAACCACCTTCTTCGCCTGACAAGCATTCATCTGCGCCACACTCTGACTCTTAAGCGGCTTCCCATTCTCACACGCATTGAACATGCAGCTCGAGTTCATCGCCTTCTGCAAGCTATCGCCCTTCCATCCAAACATATAATCCGCATGCGTCCCGTACGCACGCCCGCTCTGGTTCCCGTAGCTGAACACGAACGGGTTGGTGCCGTCCTTGGGCCACAGGTTCGCGAACTTGGCAGTGTCCCAGAGCGTCTCGTAGGCGAGCTGCGGCATGCGGATGGGATGCGAGGCTGGGCAGGCGGCGCCGGCGCCGAACCCCGTGGGCTGCGTGTCGTACATGTGTGCTTGGTGGTCGGGGCTGTCGAGGTCTTTGCCGTTCCAGCACGCGGGGAAGTGGTGCTCGGTCATGATGCCGCCTTTGCATGGCTCTGGGGGGAGGGGAGGGGTGTTAGTGGGGGGCTAGGGGACTGTGTGGGGGGCGTGGCGGCTTACTCTTGGGGAAGTCGTCGATTTCGGGGAAGCGGGTGGATTTGTTGTCTAGGCAGGTGAAGCGGAGTCCTTTGTGCTTTTGCATGCCGTCTGGGCCTTGGGTTGGGCTGCCTACGGTCATGCGGAACCCCTGGAGATGTTAGGGATGAAGCGTTGTTAGAGGGTGGGTGAGTGTACTGGGGGGAAGGCTCGGATGAACTTGTTTCCGTTGGAGCTGAAGTCTTGTTGGGTGTACTGCCGGTTTGTGAGTGAGTGGTCTCTTCGGTAACGGTTCAGTGTTAAAGAAGCGGACGCACGTAGATGGTCATTCCACCGTTGATACCAGCAGGGAGCGCATCGTTGGCCATGATAGGCACACGCTGGTACGTGCCATTCTGGTGCTTGAAGAAGAGGACGGCAGTCCAATAGTTGGAAAAGTCTTCACTGAAGACGCAAGAAGTGCAAGTTCCCTGCTCGCCAATGTCGCCTTTCATCTCCGCTGCGAAGGCATTGCCACCGACCTTGGACAACGTTAGCAAAAACCCTTCAACTCCATGTTCAAAGCGAGGACTTACGACTTGGTGAAGATGAGCCGAGGGGCTGTTTCCCGGCTCAACGACAGGATCGAGACGCTGGATCGTAACAGTGCTGCATCCAAACCTCAACGCAGCATCAGCCTGCGCCGCGAGCGCAGCAAGTGCGTAAGTGTACTTCATCTCTCCGATCAAGCAAGCAAAATTTCTCAGTCTCAAGTTTCAGAAGAAGAAAAGGTTCAACAACGATCCACCTCAAGTGACGATGGCTGGGGCCTCATAAGTATAATGTCAAGTCCCATACAATCGATACCTCAACAACGCGCAATATACGACAACTTTGTCATTGGGCTTCTATCATGCCTTGGAAGCTTGGTGCGATCCAAGAAAGCCCATCAGACATGGCTCTCGAACGCTACTTCTTCATCTACGGCAGATGTGGTCCCGCACTGCGCTAAATGAACGTCGGGATCGATCAGGAAGGCAAGACACGTTGTGCCCCTTGATGTTGAGGCTTCACGATACTTGTGGAAGAGACAGTATAGTAGACGAATCTTGGTAACCAATCATGGAGTATACGTCGTCGATGTCGTCCAATCACGCGGGTAAGCGACTTCATCCGGAGGGCATGAGATCTGCCACAGATAAACACCGGAGTGGATCAAGGATGCGCAATTGCCGAATGCTGTGGCCTATTAGATTTAAGGAGCGGGGAATTACAGGAGGGTGATTATCTTGGTTGGGAGGAGAGGTTGGGGCGCTGTGGAGGGACGGATGGACCCACAACTGCCGAGCTTTCTTGGTGGGAAAGCTTCATCTATGGTAGATTGGTGCTTGAGAAAGTTTACCAAGCTTCGCGCTCGAGGGGGAGTGGAAAGTGAAGCGTAAGGGTGATTTCAAAGCTCTGGGGATCTGGCTTCGCGGTGAGGAACTTGGCTGTTGGGTGGTGACTGGTAGTTCAAAGGCAGATATTTGGAAATTTTGGTTCGGTCAGCAGGAACCTTAAAGGACGTTGTAGTTGGCTTCTTCTGTTACGTATGTCCAGAGCGGTGCTTCGGTGGCTGCGTTCGAACTGAGCATCGTCAACAGAGGAAGTGACGCATGTGATCGTGCAGGCTCACAGACCCGTTTCCTTAGAAAATGATCGAGTTCGATTAGTTTCAAATTTACCGTTCACTAGCGAACTTGTCATTGTCCAAGCTTTATCTGTAGACCCCGATGTGACTGCCCCATGATACTTTGCATCCTGAATCCGCCTCCCCCCGATTAACCAAAACACACCATGGATAACTACTGACCAACTCTATGAGCTGAAGTACTCAAGCCAGCTGGCCTGCTAAGTCTCCTCTTTATATTTGATATTCTCCAATAATACCCTAATACGTCTCCTTAGGGATCTCCCTCCTCTCCTCCCCCGTATCTTCAAACAACAGTACCAGAAACCTCTCCACCAAACCTCTCCTGCACCTACAAAGTCACCACAATGTAATGATACCCTAGACACTTCCTCCTCTTTTGATCACCGATGCGATGGACCCACTTTAATCGACATAAATGATAGATAGCGATCTACAAATCGTAAAGACATGACTTGCCTTAACGTCAGGACCATAACTAAGCAATGGTAAATAATAATACCAGAGAGGACGCGAGCTCACTCTATTTGTCTTCCAGGTACAAATATCCGAATCCAGGGAATCTTTTCAATACACTTTTAGGCCTCACTGTACGCTAATACTCCATGTCTCTCTTAGAGCAGAAAAAGTAGGATATAACCATAAGCAAAAGTCCTACCCCCCCAAAAATGTAAAACCTGGTTTCGCTTGCTTGTAGTCATTCCGTATCTTTCGTAACGCACTAGTTCCTCGTTGCATTGCGTACGCATATATACCATGGAACAGCCCATGCTTTCCTACCTCACCTCCACGGTTGATATTCTTATCTCGATGGAGAAATGTTGACTTGTAACTCCTTGCAGCCGGAAATGTGCACAAATAAATTGACCCGTAGGTTGCTGCTTAAATAGCGGGAATCCCAGTACATAAACTCAAGTTTTGGAATAACATGCATTCCCCTCCCGCAGTTGAGGTGGTGCATGGCTTCCTTCTCCATAAAGATCAACTTCGCGCATTCCGCACATTGTAGGACGCACGCGTCCTTGTCTTTGTGGTATGGACGGAGATAGTCGACAACTTGACCGTGCCTAGATGTTATGCTAAAACCGTTTCTACATTGGCAATGGGTAGGCGGGGAGTATTGGTCGTGTGTGAGAGAGTAGTGAATGATGAGTTGAAATATGCGTTGTGTGTCTAGCTACTCTTTTATGAGGTAGAGTGTAATGTGCTGCGGGCTGGTGAGTACTTGGTGCCGGGTGATAGTATTTACTCCGTTGCATGTCGCTTTCAGGCTGTTCGGGGCCAGTCTTGGGGCGTTACCTTTGAAGCTGTTGAGTATACTGATGCTATCATCAACAATGAATGCCTGATACACTGGGAGGAGTCTGATCTTGAATCCTTTGTACCTAGGTAGTAGGCAAAGGTGATCACCTGTTAGGCGAGGCATAGGTAAACATCTTCAACTTTCGTTGAGTTTGGGTGTAGCTGTATTACGTGTGGCTGTATTACGTGTAGGTGTATTACGTGTGGCTGCAGGGGATGGTGTAGGTGCATATTTTGCACAATCTTCTTCTCCGCAGGTGCTGCGTGTGTGGGAAGAGTGGGATATTCGGAGAAGGGGTATGGGGGAGACGGGCCGAGGTGAGTTGGAGTTTGCGTGATGTAAACTTGTCACCAAGTAAGTCAAGTAAGTCTACCATGGTAGAGTCGCGATTTGACTTACCCGGTGTTTTTTTTGAGATGCCTAGATTTGGCTTAGTGAAAAATCTGGTACCGACTTGGCTTACTTGGTGGCGTCAAGTCTACTTGGTTTTTGGCAAGTTTGGCATGATGGAACGCAAGATGATGGTGTAGAGCTTGACTTGTTTTTTTTGTAAAACGGCTTTTGAGGTGTAGTCATTGACGAAATAAAATATCCACATAATGCAACCCAGTAATGGAGAAGTACGTTTGTCACCGGTACACATAGTTATCACAAATCCGTTACTCAACAAGCTTCACGCCACCCCTTCATCACAGCAAAGCCACTTCTACTCAGCGTCCTCAGGCGCAACCGGCGGCGTATCATCGACCTGAATCCCGCCCCGTTTCTTCTCCCTACTATCATGGAACGGCAACCTCCAACCCCCCTCTTCCTCCGGCGTGCTCAACCACAGCCTCATCAGGTGCCTCCGCGGCGCCGGCGGCGGGTAGTCTTTGTATGCCGTGCGAGCATGCAGAATGTGGTTGTTCGATAAGAACTGAATGTCGCCAATGTCGAGGATCATGTGTAGCGCGAGCTTGAGGCAAGTTGCTTCTAGGACTTCAGCGGCGTGTTTCTGTGCGTCGGAAAGTGCGGGAATGAGGCCGGCGTCGGAGAAACGGGTTAAAGAGCGGACGTAGTAGGGGTCCCATCTAGCATCCACTATGAGCGCTGCCTTTCGTAGTTTATTCTCAGAGGACAGGAGGAACTTACTTTGAGTATACTCTCGGATTCTCCCCAGTCTCCAGATAGAAAACAGCAGTCTTAATCCACTCTTCCTGCCCCTTACTTGTCTCCCCCTTACGGTCAAAATACCAGATCGGTTGTGTCAACAACTTGGCAACATCCGGGTTGCTCTTTTGCAAATCGTTCCACACGGAATGGCTACTGACAAGATCACTCTCGCCGCCTTCAAGCGCCTTTGCCACGCACAACAAGCCGACCAAATCCGAATCGTCGGCGTGAAAAAACTGTCTAGCATTGGTGCGGTAGATGCGCACTTTATCGATCTGTGTAGCGTCTTCGCCGAGATCTTTAACGTGGCCTAGGACATGTCCGCGAGAGTTTTGCGAGACAAAGTAGCCTAGATGCGTGCCAAGACCCATGTAGGCGACTGCCGATTTGTAGTTTCCCCATTGTTGTACGGGGAAGCCTTTGAAGAGAATGAAACCCTTGCCGTCAATCAAATCCTTCCGCAGTACACCAAGGAACTTTGCGAACTTTGGAAGCTGAAAATTGCCTTTCGAGATACCTGTCAGTGGAGTACCGGAAGCGATAAACTTGTCCGCCGTCTCGCTGATCTCGCTCAACTCTTCCTCGCTAAAGCGGTGTGTCCAGCGCGCGGAATCGTTCTTGTACTCTTCAGCATTCCAAGCTGTAGGACCTGTAATCTCTTTGGGAAAATCGGAGTAGGGGTGTAGTTGCTCGTAGAGAGGCGGGTGTTGGCCTGAGGTCTTGATACCATCCGGATAGATCTCACGGGGAGCTTTGTGGTTTGGAAAAGCTTGCGAGAGGTTGTGGGGAGCGGTCGGTGCGCTCGATGTTAAAGCTGGTGCCATGTTGAAGTGATCAGGACTGTACGCAATTGAAAAGAACTTGTGTTGGAATGATTAAGAAAGAGGGGTTGAGTATATGAGGCCAAGATCGGAGACACGTTCCAGAGACGCTGATCTATATGGAAAACCAGGCAAGAGTGACGTGAAGCAGAAGAGAAATTTATACTTAGCTTTGTCGAAAGCATTACATATGCGTGATCGACATGGTGGCATCTCGAACCACTACCATGGTGTTGCGATATCTAGCTCAGATTGCGTGCTTGATCCCCTGAGGCTTGGAAGTAGTAACCCCGCCGTTGAGCTCGCGTTAGGTCTCTTTGTACTGACGTAGTGTAGCTTCGGTAACGCTAGCTAGGATGCCAGATATAGTAATTCATAGAGTGATTGAGCGTCTTGATTGCGCGATAAACGACAAAAACACTGCAGGGGAGAAGTTGACGGTGGGGTCGAGACTGCCTAGAAGGGTAGGAAAAGATCAGAGTTGGTTAAAATTTGCAGACGCCAGAGACGCCATCGTTCTACCACGAAGACAAAGGAAAATCAATCGAACTCCATATGAAGATGGTGAACGATGGAGGAGCATCTCGCCTCAAATCAATCAAGAACGGTGCAAGTTTGACGAGTATCAGATTTCAATTGGCGGCCTCTGTTGTACTTCACCCAACCATAAGCCTTGTTTTTCCGAACGCCGCACATGCCTTCAGTTTCCGCATGCTGTTTTCAGATTCAAAAGGCGAACCTATAGGTATCAATCTCGGAGTCGAAATAGATGGAGTCGCCCGTACCCTGTGCTTTGAAGCCCAAACGTAGAAACTCCGCCACGCTTTTTCAAGCCCTTTGCCGGCCAAGATTCCATCATTATCGTTGTCGCGTCTTGTCGACTATCAACATTATGCTCCTCACATTCCGCGTCCACGACCCCGGCCGCGACCCCCACCACCTCGTCCACCACGACCCCTCGGCGCTCCCCTTCCGCCACCACCGCGACCCCCACGATCCGTCTCCTTTCTCGCCTTATTCTTTGGCTTAGGCGCGTCATCGATAAGCAGGGTATCAAGCGGGAGAGAGTCGGGAAGCAGGATGTATCGAATTGTTGAGCCGCGAACCGTTGTTGTGTCTAGAGGGATTTCCTCGCGGTTTCGGGGTCGGTATTTTACGCTTCGTAAGGCGACGTTCATGAGTGGTGAGACGGAGGCAATTGTGCCCATGACCACTGTGCCTGTTTGTCATCAGCGCAAGAACTTTGGCATATAGCAAAGGTGTAGTCAGAGCTGTCGCGCGTTTGTAAAGGCGGTCAAGGTGCGCAAAGGGCCCAGAGCACACGACTAGCAATTTGAGAGCGCCCTCGTCGTAAACGAAAGTACTAGAAATACGTACCGTTCTTGAGCTCAATACTGACGGTCTCGTTCTGGCATTTCATGAGAAACCTATAGGAAGCTGTTAGCTGCTTCTAGCCGATTTTCGGGCGCGTACTGACCTGACAAGCTTCATGATGGCGGTATGTCGGCTCGCACAAAGTATTGGACGTAATTCTGTAGACGGTGCAAAAGGTGCGCGACTGATGTACGCTTGTTGGCGTCGCTGAAGTGGCGGGGAAGCTCAGTCTGGGAACTCGAATTTACGATTAGGCACAAGCTTGGATCGCTTTTGGCTTGGCATATATCACGTGCTTACCACATTCACTCACTTCAAGGCAGGAACGAACGAAAGTGTGAGGGAGGAGCTCCGCTGAGCAGCCAATCATCCTGGTTTCACGCTTGACGGGCCCTCTAGGCTGCAGAGAAATGTCACGATATACAGCACTCCCTTCCAATGGCCCTCCATCATCTCTTTCACTGCGAGATATATTTCGTTTGTTTGTTTACGTAGGCTACCGTGAGCCTGCCCCGCCACTTTACTCAACATACTATTCTCTTGGCCATACGGATACAGACTGCCCACGGTGACGTCCACCAGCTGCCTGCTAACTCGATACAGTACAGCCAACCCCTTCCAACCCACGATGGTGAAGCACGTAGCTAGCAGCGACCCGCAAGGGCACCCCGCGCCGCAGACGAAGCGCGCCAAAACCACCGCCTCCCACCCCGCCTCCCGTTGGAACTCACGAGACTGGAAGAAGAAGAAGGACCTCAACAACTATGTCGCACTCATGGAATCCAAATTGAACGCGAAGGACCTGGTCGTCAAGAAGGTCATCAGGATCTCTTCCCGCGATGGGCCCAAGAGAATACCGTTCGAAATCCGCGTATTGAAGAGTCTCCCGGACTGTAATCGCCTCGCCAAGCATATCTTTTACGAGCCCTCATCACCCGACTACGACCATGGGACGGCGATATTTCCACATTTTCCTTTGGGTGACGTCGTGGACTGGCGAAAGAACAACTTTGTCAACAAGCGCGAGAAACCGGTGCCCGAAGCTTACATATGGCGGATGTTCGTACAGATAGCCCAGGCAATCGCGTTCATACAGAACGAGATAGGTCCTCGCCGAGACACCCGCACCCCGCTGATCCACCGGGACATCAAGCCGAGGAATATTTTGGTTGCCGAGAACGGCAGCACGTATCCATCCTTCAAGCTGATCGACTTTGGCCTTGCCACAAAATATTCGTTAGGCAAGGCCAGGAGGCCGTCGAGGTGCGGTACGTTCGAGTGGCAGCCACCAGAGAACCCCTTCATAAACCGCAAGGCTGCCGACGTATGGGCCTTGGGTGCGTGCGTGCACTACGTGGCACTCGGTAAGGCGCCGCTTGGGGACGTTGACCAATATACCAACGAGCGCATTGGCATGGACGGCTTGCACCCTCGTTCGGCTCAAGAGTATTCGACGCCTCGTCGGTACTATGCAGCTAACGTCCCGCGAGAGGTCACACCCATCGATCTTTCAGAGAGACAGCAGCAACGTCGCGGAATGGTGTCAGACAAGGATGGAGAGCTCCAATACAACCACCAATACGGAACCGAGCTTAGTAAGTGGATGAGACAGTGCCTCCGCACAACTCCTAGTGCGCGTCCGACGGTGGAAAAGCTGGTAAACAATATGGTTCCGGAAGCGTACACACGTTTGAAGGTATTCGGTGGGCAAACAGCGTTGATAGATATGGAGGTAAAGTTCGGGCCCTGAGCGTGAGGGGAACTGCATGCATTGCTAGTGCAGAATTTCTGGAATGTTTTGCTAGGCCCGGAATATAGAAAGCCTTGACAGACTTTTGACACTAACTGTACCGCTTGTTCCTGCTTTTGATCATGCCTTGCTCTTCCAGATTCTCAAGATCTGTAACTTCTCCCAACCAGCCTGTTTTCCACTCGAGCCCACTGTTTCTACCTTCCAACCTAATCCCCAATTGGTGATCTTTCTCTTCACTTCATCGGGTTTGTTTTGGGCGCACAGCAATACATAGGCAACCCCTCTCTCTGGATCCAGTATTTCTGGTATTTGCTCCAACATTCGATTTGTGACAACCATTCCATCTACTCCTCCAGCATATGAGAGTTCGAGCAAGTATGTGTCTTGATCGAACGTCGTAGTGTTTCGTCCCTGCGGCAGTGCGTTGAAACAGTCATGGCGTGAAAAGTCCGGCAGCTCAGCAGGTACGTAGGGCGGGTTGAAAATGAAGACGTCAACTGAGTGTGGACGTATCGAGGATGCGAGGTCGCCGTTCACAACATCAAGGGCTGTCGAGCTAGGGTGGCCATTGTCTTTCAGGGCGGTGTGAATGGTCTGCGAAGCTGCTTGGCAGGCAAAGCTATTGATGTCAGTTCCGAGAGTCAGTAGGTCCTTTCGACCAAATATACTCTTCGCGTTGGCGGCAGCGAAGGCTAACACAACCCCTGATCCCACGCCTGCTTCAAGCACAAGCGGCGGAGTACTTGATGACCCATTAAAACGGCTGTGAAGGAAGCTGCTTTCGGATTTTGATGAGAGTGCGTCAAGGAGGAGGAACGAGTCCTCGGCCGGCTCATATACGCGGTCGAAGCAGACGTGTGAAGTCGAAGGTGTTGGTAGCATAGTTGATGTGAGGAATGGCCAGAGCGGTGTGTGGAGATGTCGTCGCCTGATCCAATGGGAGATTGTGGAGTGGCTTAGTAACCAACCGAGGTCATCACCATCAGCGTCATGACTTTCTTCATGGCATTTGATGTCCATCTCCATCTCTCCACATACCATCAAACTTGTACATCCTGACCGCGATGAGATATTTCAATCGATTACTTGCAGTCGCTACCGATGCCGGCGCATCAAAGCCGTTCCGGCCGGCTCCAATGGCACTTCTTTCCCCAATCCCCTTATATCGACGGTTGCTTCGTTGCCATCGGAAGCTAGATTTTGAACAACGAGTCTTAGGTGATAAATACCTAAAATCTGAATGGCGAGCACATAAAGATATTGACAACCCCGTTCATATTGTATGTGTATAATCTAATGTACTGGGCGGTCTACTGACCTTGAACCAAGATCGGGTTTCTTACAGAATGGCAGCGCTACGCCCAAATTGTCGAGGGTGACAGCTGGAAAGGCGAGAAAATGGACAAGACCAAAATAGATAAAATGAGTGGTAGGTGGTGATCATCTACCATTCACAAAACGATTCGGCAAGCTAACATTGAATGCAGACCAACAAATCGGCCAGCTCTACGAACTCATGCAGGCTATCCGGAAACAAGAGCTGGAAGAAGATAAAGATGACAGTTTGAAGCCATACAGCGACAAGTGAATTCTTCAATTCTTCGAACGCCGGAGCTTACGCGTCACATCCAACTCGCACTCTTCACGAAAGTCGTCAGTTTGGAACCAACTGGGGCTTCGAGCTTCAATGTCGACGATGGATTCACAGAGCTTGCATCGTCAATATTGGAAGAGAAGGCTGCCGTTCTTCACGCTACGAGCTGTAGCCATGCTATAAATCGAACAATACCTTCGAATCTTTCCCAATTGCGCACCATTGCTCAATCAAGTGTGTCAACGTTTCCTCACCTCCTCACCTCTGGATTCCGGATCTTACTTCCTCTCCCAGACTGATCCGCTACACAAGACGAGGCTCTCCACCCCGGCATCCTTCCCACAACAGCTCCATCCTCCCACCTACAGCCTTTCCTCCTTCCCTCCACCACCAACATGTGCTTTTGCACGCAGTACGACTCCCACTGTGGTCATTCATGGGTCTCTATGACCGACTCATGTGCCTTTCGCCGCGACTTTCTCAGCTGCCCTGTGCGCACTATCGTGCAGATGTGCATTGCCCCCCCTGGTGTTTGCCCCCAATGCTTCGGCGGTTTCGCCAGCCCCGACACCATCGAAATGATCCAAGGTCCATGGGGTTGTAACCAGATGATTCGAAGCCAGATGAGCGATCCTCAAGTCATTCCTGGACACTGGGGTGGTGCTCAAGTACTCCATCAGGATTGGGGAGCTCGACCGATGATTCCAGGCTTTGGCGTCGATCACAGGCTTCTTGGTCCAGCTTCTCCGGTCATGGGAATGGCTTCTCCGGCTATGGGGATTACCTCTCCGAATATGGGCATGGTCGTTCATAGGACGGCTCCAAATCCCACAATGGCTTACTACGATGATGGGTATGGGGATTGCTACGATGATCGCTATAGCGGTTATTACGATGGAGGGAAGAGCAGCTACAGAAGAGATGAGCGCCACTTTCGCAAGTACAAACACAAAGTCAAGGAGGGTGGTCCGGGGTGCGTGGTCATGTGAGAGCCAGGGTGCATGGGCCTGGTGCTTTGGGCGGCAAGAGCGTCTGTCGATTCTGAGCAGGACGATGGTTTAGACACTATGCATATCGAATATTATTGGGAAATTGGTTCAATGCCTTCTGTCGTGGTGTTCAAGCTATCGGTTCTGTAGCGGTGTTCTCTTGTTGACATGATGTCAAAGCCGCCCGTCTGCTCTCTTCACACTCCCTCGCGATAGCAAATCTCAAAAAACAAGCCAACAATCATACTTCGCAAAACCCATCCACGGGTGATTCAGACGCTTACATTCACCTAATTGCTGAGCTTTAGTAGAAACGCGAGTTTTGGTAGGATATTTTCCGAGTTTATCTTCCCGCGAGGGAGACTCACCGCCTTCCCCACTCAATTCTCCATTATTAACAAATACTGCCTACCACCACGCCATTAATATCCATATACAACATGTAGACGTGACCAAGTACCCTTGGTATCTGACCAATCTCCATAAAGCGGCCGTGCTCAATCTCGGGAATGCAGCTTTGCCGATTCAAGCCAGCCCCGCGAAACGCCAGACACGTCAGGGCAGTGCTGGACTTGCACTCCAGCTTTCTTCTGCCCAAGTACTCCGCTGATCCGCTCTCTGCACTCCACAACCAACGCGCGGACCTGGAGACTGCACCAACACGTGAAGGGAACGGAAAGGCAACGTGGTGTTACTTTCGCATTTGCAATCGTGGCATCTATTCTGTCTGCTAGGCATCCATCGCGGGGCAGCTCATAAACGTCACCTCTCGTCTCATCTCCCCCGCGCGCTCATAGTTCCAGCCCAATCCAACCACCTCACGAACGAGCTGAACCACCAGCCTGCCAACGCTCATAAACGCGCGCGTACTACTCCACCATACCTTCAACTTCACCATCCATCCTCGCTTCGCACCAGTCAACAGAAAAAAACACCGCAAACATGGCTGCGGTAGCCACCTTCTTCGAGAACCTTTTCAACTCCATCTTCACCCCAGGTCCCACCCCGACTCTCCTCGTAGCCACAAACGCCACTTTCGCAGCCCTCCAACTCCTCTTCTTTGCCCTACTCATCGCAACCTACTCTATCCACTTTGTTATCCTTTCCGCCCTGACCGCAGGCCTCTGGTGGGCGATAAATTGGTTCGCGGCCGAGATCAGAGAAGCGCAGGCAAAAGAGGAGGAAGCGAAGCGCATTAGGGAGGCGAAGAAGGGAAGAAGTGGCGGCGGCAGGGAGGAAGCAGGCGAAGACGGGGATGCCGAGGGTGAAGGAGATGATACAGAAGTGGAGCCTGAGTTAGATGTGAAGAAGAGGGAGAAAGAGGAGAAAGCGACGCTCAAACCGGGCCCGAAGCCTAGAGCTCCTAGGCCAGGAATGCAGAGCACGGTATTTGTCGAGAAGCCTAGCGAGGAGGAATACCCGGGGGTTGGGAGGGGTAGAGAAGCAACGCCGATTCAAACGACTTCTAGACCTGTGGGCGCGACTACGACAGGTGCGAGTACGAAGTTGGCGCCGCTGGTTGACGATGCGGTGAAGAAGAGGAGGAGCATGGGGGAGTCTACGGGAGAGCTAAGCACGGATTCGGAGTGGGAGAAGCTCTCGCAGGATTCTGGGGACAGATGAGGATTCGGAGGCTGAGTAGTTGAGATATGTATACCCCTTGGCTTGCTTTATTGAACGGTGTCACCTGGTTGTATCCTTACAGTGGATTGGAGCTAGATGCGCGCTATGAATTCTTCATATCACATTTGACCCTGGTGCCTCGATACTGAAGTTAGTTGCTTTGGAGATTGGTTATTCACATGTCGCCATACATGTAACGAATTATCTAGGCTGTGAAACGTGCAAGATTGAGGGACATCCACACGTGATGGCGTGACAGTCCTGAAGTCCTGTCCAGCCGAGTCCTGTAGCTTGAACTTGAACGTTAGACTCTATTCCAAGCCGTGCGACCAAGGAATGAGTCTCTTTGAAGGTGACACATTACGTCAGGAAATTGCACACTAGAATTGTGAAAGATCAGTTATGAAGCACTTCCTGGATTGTCCACATCGATGCCCAACTTCCACATCTGAGCAATGCGGCTCGTGCGTGACAGCCCCGCGATGACGCGGAAACAAGCCCCAGCACCATCCAGCAGCCATCACAGTGCTAGCGTCCAGGCACACGAAACAGCGCGCTTCCCTTCACACAAATGAAACAATTATTGCTGCCTTGCCGGTGAAGGCCGCTATTCACCATATGAGCAGCGCTCACGAACCCCCATCAAACCACCGCCACTATTACTCACACTACGATAATCGCAACAACAAACGATGGCGGGGATCAATCTTCCCGAGACCGTACAGGAGCTTACGGATAGAGCTTCGAATTACGAGTATAATGACTACATACCGTTGAAAAGCTGGCTGCGCACTGCTAGCAATATGCAGAGAGAGGTATGTCCATTTACTTTCCATCCAGTACTGTTTGCTAATGAGAATAGGCCCAAGTCTACGAAGCAGAAGGCAACGATGCACAAGTCTACGTGATACTCTACCGGCACGCAAATCTCGTCCTCGAACATCTGCGCACGCATCCCCAGGCGAACCTACCCGAGAACAAAATACCTCTGAAGGCAGCCATCGCTACATTACCCGCTGAGCTCCAGAAGCTTGAAGAGATCAGACCGCGCATAAAGAAGAGGCATGAAGACTGGCTGAAGCGCAAAAAAGCTCAGTCGCTGGCGCTCCAATCGCTTGAGGGAAGGACTGGTAGACTGTCGCAAGAGCTAGATGGCCTGTCGCTGAATGAGCGGGGTGCGAGGAGAAGCTTTGATAGACCTTCACTTGACGCGGAGGGTAATCAATCATTGGCGGCGAGACTTGCGCAGAGAGAGGTGAAAAGGAGGGATGCTGCGAGACGGGGTGTAAGGCAGGCTGGCGTGTCGGAAGAAGAGGAGCAGGAGCGGAGGACCGGTGGGGTGTGGGTAGATTGGGAAGGTGAACTGAAGAGACAGAGTAAAGAGGGGGACGACGAACTTCAAAGTCAACTTCAGGAGATTGGACGGATACAGCAGAATGGGCATCGGACGTCGCAGTACGCTTCGGTAAGTCTTTAGCCATTCTATTGGCATCGTAGTACTGACATCTAAAGCTCTCAACTCCCTCGCGATACTCCTCATCATATACCTATCCATCAGTACCTCAGCACACCACACAAGAACGTTGGACAACTCCCGACCCTCAACTACCATCACCAGGCAGCGCACCTGCACGACCACCAAAAGAACATCTGCGAAGGGAGTCCGCACCTCAACCACCAGCGCTTCCGCCCAAACCTCCTATACCACCGCCAGCATTTCCATACACACGCCCTCTTCCACCTCCTGTACCAGGCAAATACATAGAACCAATTCCCACCGGCCCGCCAGTACCCAACAAAATCCCCTCCCCAGCGCGCCCCAGCACTCCGGCCCCCGAACTTGACGAAGTCCAATTCAAACCCAGCGCCTACCTCGAAAACGGCGACCCCCTCCGCAGCATCTTCCTCCCCTCTCAACTGCGCTCTCATTTCCTCTCCGCCGCATCCACCAACACGCGTCTCAACCTCGAAACCTGCGGCATGCTCTGTGGCATCTTAAAATCCAACGCGCTATTCATCACGAAACTCATCATCCCTTCGCAAACAAGCACAAGCGATACCTGCGAAATGACCAACGAGAGCGAACTGTTTGATTACTGTGATAGCGAGGAGTTGATGGTCTTGGGTTGGATACACACGCATCCGACGCAGACGTGCTTTATGAGCAGTCGGGATTTGCATACGCATGTCGGGTATCAGGTTATGATGAAGGAGAGTATTGCTATTGTTTGTGCGCCGAGTAAGGAGCCTAGGTACGTTTTTCTCCTTTTCATCATCACCTTCTTCTCCTCTTTTTAGGCTGTCATCGTCCTTCTAATCTCAAGTCCTATCAGTTTGACGATCACACGCTAATGAAAGGAATGTATAGCTGGGGTTGTTTCCGCCTCACTGATCCTCCAGGCAAACAAACAATACTGAACTGCACTCAACCGGGTATCTTCCATCCTCACAGCGTCGATAATATATATACAGAAGCGCTGAAGCCGGGGCATGTCGTTGAGCTGCGGAATGCGCCGTTGGACGTGGTGGATATGCGGAGGAAGTAGTATCGAAGCTCATTAGCTTACATTTTAGTTATGGATATTGCATATGTTCACCGTCGGAGCTGGTCTTTTTGCATAGCGAGGCGTTATTGATGGTTCGAGGGACTTGCATGGAGATAGGATGGTGAGCATCGTTTATGAATGTGCGAGTGGAAGCCTAGTACACTATAGCTCGCCTCGTCATTAGCATACTGAATCTGCATTGAAGCTTCGAATTTCGAGGGAATTGATTGATATGCCCTCTCTCTAGATATATCTATACCCGTTTCCCAATTCTTGCTATCCAAGAATATCCCATATTAGCATTAAACCCCTCCATCTCCCGACGCCTTGGTATCGTAGACTTCATAATCATCATACACTCTCTCCTCCTACTCCTCCACTTCCATCTCCTCCCCCACCCAGTCCCTCCAAGCCTTCCACTCCTCATACCTCAACTTCACCTGCCGGCCCTGATACCTGACAACACTCAACCCGACCTTCTTCCACTCACCACTCCTCCCGTTCCAACCCGCCTTGCGCATCAAGCTCACCATAGTCTCTTCCTTGGTCCAGCCCTGCTCCTTCGCGACATCGGGCAGGTACGTCGACCCGTAGCGTCTATCGTGGTAGAGGAAAGATATGCGCAGACCGTGGGTGCCGATTACCCAGTCCAGAGGATCAGAGATGGGCTCGAAGTTTGTGAGGAGGGTGACGCCGACTTCGAGGGTAGGGACTTCGCGGAGGGAGATCGGGTTGAAGCGGGTATCGTGTAAGGCGCTGTTGAATCATGGCAAGGTTAGCAAACCCGATGTGCGTCCAAATGCATATGGGAGAATGAGGGAGGGGAAGGTATGAATGTGGAGCTTACGAAGTCAATGCATAACTCCTCAACCCATCTTCCAACTCCTGCGCCTCAAACGTCCCAATACAACCCCTCAGCCGCGTCTCCCCGTACCGATGCACTGTGTTCCACGTCACGAACAGCGGGCTCTCCTGCGTACTCCTTTCCTTCTCTGCTCCTTTCAGCCTCTTTCCCAGCGATAAGGACACGCTGCTCTGACTGCTGTTCTTGCTAGTGGCGGAACTTGCTTCACTGACACCGCTCGGTGTTGAGCTCGTGCTCTGCACACTCGAAGAGCTAGCTGTTGAAGGCGAGGGTGCCAAAAGACGCGAAATAGCGGCGGGTCTGGGGTCGTTTGCTGAGGCGGGAGGTGGAGTGATCTCGTCGAGCTCTGAGGTGTGTTCGGAGGCGGTGATATCTTCAGGCGCGTTGGCGTCGGCGGTATATTGTTTCCAGAGGCGTTCTACCTGGCGGAGGTTAAGCGGTGCGCGCTTTTCTAGGCTGGAGGAGAGAATCTCGAAGCAGTAGGCGCAGTGGGCTTGGGTGGCCATGGTGGGTAGCGGAGAGCTGAGAGTGTGCAGGGAAGTGGGCGTAGGTGTCTTAGCAACTGTATGAGAAGAGTGACAGGTAAGATAAATGCAAATTACAGATCAAAGGCTAGAGGTTCGACAGGGGACTTTGGAAGCAGGCTGTGTAGCTTCGTAATGCGGACTATCTCGCCAGGAACACGCCGGAACAGGAACGGGTGTTTGCACGCCAGTGACCAGTCTACCCGTGGAGGATGGCTACAAGAGCATGGAGAACTATTGTCGTGAGGGTTGGCTGCGTGGATGCTCTTGCGTTGCCTCCTATGACGTGGAAAGATAGATGGAGTGTAGTTGAGTGTTGAGATGGTCTAGCGGGGCCATAGATGGGCCGCAGATGGTGAGCTGGCCGTGTACCCCGCCAAGTCGGCGGCGTGCTTGACGCTTTGCACGTGTAAACGAAAGACGTCACCTGAATGAGTGTGTTTTCATGCCATGTGTGCGGTGATAACAAATTTGCATTGATCTATGATGCTTTGAGTAATCGTCCGAGAGGTCTGTGCCCCAACAGGCATGTCCAGATCTCGTTCGGACCCTCTCTCAAATAGAACGAAGTAAACAACGCGCGAATAGGTATGTAACCCCATCTTCATGCACCTAGACCTTATGGAAAGAAGGGCAGGTGTTTGGTAATGATGGGGTAATTCTCTCTTGGCACGAATATTTTCCTTCAGCAGGTCGAGCATGGGAAAGCTCTGTTGCTGTACACACAAATGCCGTTTGAAGTTTGACCTCGTATACCCAAAAAAAAACCGATGACAGTACAAATGAATACTGCGACGGGACGATAAGAACCTGCTTGTTAGCAAGGGCGTCGTCACACGCATCATTCTTTCACCGAGCTGACTTTTCGACGTTTTCATTGCCGCATCATGCCTATAGTGAACCCACTTCCCGGTATCAGCTTGAAGCCGTCATGAAAGTCCGTATGCCATTGACGCCAGCAAAATGTTTCTTGGTGAATGGAAAACTGCCCTCATCGCTCATTCGGTCGTTCACTCCCTTATGCCGCGTCCCGCTTGCCCTCCTTGACCTCCTTCTGCGACTGTTGTCAGTATTCGATTGTGTGGTGTCCGATATGTGTGACGCACCAGAGCGCGCATGGTGCCGTGGAGAGCATGCCTGTGGTTCCTTCGGAACTTGGGGTCGGTTCCCTTGAGCGAGGGGTATCGGTGCGTCTTGGGTTTCTTGATACTGCACACAATGTATTAGCTTCCATGCCGAACAGTTCTTCAAGGATTTTAGAAGCAGCGAAATGCGCAATCGCAGAGGTATATTCGTGGTCGTGTGCGGATAGGAGATGCGTACCCGTTCCTGTGGTTCTTCTTCGACTGGTTGTGCTGGGACGAATTCTTTGATTCTAAGCTCTCAGTCAGCTTATAATCTTTAGACGCCCTTCAAATAACTTACTGGCCATAGCGACGGATGTGCGTGTCGAATTGGCTGTGGGAGTGGTTGATGAGCGAGTGAGGTGTTGTGACTTCTCAATTTCGAAGTCGCAGCCAGCAGTGCGGCTAGCGATAAGCGAGCGCTAACAGCTTGGCAAAATTCGCCTTACTTTTTGACGACTGATGAATCCCAAGATGAAGTGAGCAGACAAGTTTGTTTGAACAATTCATATTCCTGATATCATGCTAAGTAACACATACAATCAATACATCGCTCCCGCTGCCTCTGCACAGCACCCTCCATCATAATCATAGTTCACGCAGACTTGAAACTAAACCATCAAACTCCTGAACAAATCACATGAGAAAGGTAATGGGAGTAACGACAGACGAACACTCGGGCTGACTACATCTCCCGTTGCGGCTCCAAATCCATGGGCTCCTGACTGGAAGCTCCAGCCTGGCCAGCCTGCCGCTGACGCTGAAGCAATCTCTCGCGGATGACTTGCTCTGCCGTCGTAGCACTTCCAGGGCCTTGACCAGTCAACGGAGGTGTGCGATTCGTAGTGTCCACAACGCCATCGTCATAAGTCATGCCATCGAGCATCTTCGTGTCATGCTTCTGCTGCTCCACACTTGATGAAGCCTGCGGAGTTGCTGAGCTGCTAGGAGCAACCACGCCAGGGATCGAGCCGACTGATCCTGGTTCACGCAGGTGTTGCGGTACTGCGCTTGCTTTGCCAATGGCGGGGCTGCCAATCTGGCTGTGTTGTCTTGCTGGTGTCCTCGCGCCCTCTCCGAATCCGACTAGGGAGGCAGCTTCATCACTGAAGCCTCCAATGCTCGAAGTCTCGTCGTTCTGGTCCTCACTCATCCGGTCCGGTTCGAATACATCGCTACCACTAGCCCACGTTGTTGTTCGGCCACCAACACTGCCGGTCGCGCTTGCACTGCCGACAGTGCTCCGTTCACGGAAGATCTGTGGTTGATTGTTCGCATCGAAGTAGCCGGGAGGAGGATTGGCAGCACTTCCGGTGCCAGGTGCAAGTCCATGTGGGTTGCGGCTGACAGTGACGCGCTCGAGTCCCGCCAAGCGTGAGATGCGGTCCGCGCGTTCGGCATCGGCGGGGTGGTGGTGATGCGGGAAGTGGCCACGATGACCGTCCTTGATAGCTACTGTAGACAGCTCGGACATGGTCGTAGTAGCAGAATTGGGTGTTCCCCTATAAACTCGAGTCAGCACTGTGGAGTTGAGAAAGCAGCAGAAGGGGGTGTCTTACGGTGCATCGTTAGGTGTAGCGGGGTCGGATGGCGGAGGGGGCAAGTTGATCAAGGTGGGATGTTGCGTGGTCATGTTGAGTTGGTTCTTGTGGTGTTTGTTATGGTTTTCTTTCAGTGTTGATGGTCAGGTGAAGCTGTGGATGTCCGATGGAGTCGGTGCGATTCTCGAGTAGCAGGTTGCAGAGCTACGTCATTCGTGGGATTCCAGTCCAGGGTTCCTGAAAGAATGCAAGGGCGTGTCACGAGACGGGCAACATTATCAGAAAAGTTGCACTGGATAAAAAGCATACGTATCATCTGCCTTCGCTTTCATTCAAGCCTCACGTTGTTTTCAAGGGACCAAAACCTCACTGCTCTATTCCACCGTCCGCTTGGCGGCCGTTGACGCAGGGTTCTGCCCCTCCGCCATTGTCTGAATCCTGATTGGCTGCCTTATGGCGACTCACTTTCGATTACTATAGACATGTCCCTGATCTATTTCTAACTTCACTCCACCTTTCTTCATTTCTAAGTTTTGCATAAGACACATATCCTCATCTCAAAATCCCGTGAGACGCCTTGTCTACCTATGTAGGTAGGATTGGAGACATGAACGTACCATGTACTGGACTGTACTCCTACTCACCGCACCAAGCCCGTCCAAGCCCACCATTGTATCTCTCTCGCGTAGCAGTAAAAGCGGCATGCAGTGCAGCCACGCAGCCCTCACTCTCGCAGGAAGGTAGCAATAGGTAATAGCAGGAAACAACAAGCCAGGAAAAAAGACTTCGAAATGCCCAAGATTTATCGTTTGCTGTCAAGACTCTGGTCAATTCCTCTACGCCGTTTGCTATGCGTGGTGGCGGCCATATGCCTATTCCCGGCGCTGCCACCATCAACTCTACTGGCGTGCAGATCTCAAGCACGAACCTGAAAACACTCAAACTATCGGAAGATAAGCAGACCATGTCAATTGGTCCCGGGCCACGGTGGGGCGATGTTTTTGAATACTTGGACGGGACAAACGTGACTGTCGTTGGAGGAAGACTTCCTCCCGTCGGTGTCCCGGGCCTTCTCCTTGGTGGTGGAATTTCATACTTTAGCAATGCTCACGGTCTCTCTGCTACGAATGGCAAGATCAGGGCTTACGAGGTACGGTACCTAGAAGAATTTTTCAAACCGGTTGCTAACGAACGATAGGTCGTACTTGCCGACGGTACCATTGCCACGGTCACTGCGGATTGCGAATATTCCGATCTATATTGGGCCCTGCAAGGCGGTGGTAATTCTTTCGGTCTCGTGACTCGCTTCGACCTCAAAACCTTCCCACTGGAAACTACCCTCCGCGCCGAAGCCACGTACGAGGAATCCGAAGAGACGAAGGATCTGTACCTTGACGCCCTGCTCGATTACACCATCAATGGCGATGTAGAGCCTGGATTTGCCATCACGCCCGTCGCCCGGTGGGGGCCGAACTTTACAGTCCCTAGTTGCGAGTCTACGCTCCTGTACAACGGCTCTGTCGTTCCATCGTCTGGACCGGCGAAGAAATTCTACGACGGCACTATCAAGTCACTCAACGATACCTCCACGATGAAGGCAATGTCACTCGCAGAGTACAGCCGTCTGTTGAGGTTTGCTTTCGAGGAGGGTGGTCCCGGTCACGGGTTCAGACAGAACTTTCACGTTATTTCGGCAAAGGCGACTCGCGAGGGAATGGATATCATCCATGACACTTGGTTCAGCCTGCTGAAGGAGAGGGACCTTGCCAATCACATTCCTGGGTTCTTTGCTGGTCTAGCTTACAACTCCGTCACACGCACAATGGCAGCAAAGTCAAAGGGGTCCCCGCAAAACATCGATGTAGAACCCGCATTCTGGGTTGAGGAAGCCATTTCTTGGAGCAGTGCTGAGTATGACGCTGAGATTTACCAGTTTGTCAATGACGTTAACGCAGAGATCGAGTCGCAACTAAAAGCGAAGGATCTCATGACTCGGTACATCTACCTTAATGACGCCAGCAAGGACCAAAAGGCCTTTAAGAGCTACGGCACTGAGAGCGTCAAGAAGCTCAAAGCTATCCGGGCGAAGTATGTGTTGAAATTAGCCTCGGTTAAATACTAGATTATTCTGAAAATCTCTGAGCTGTCCTTTTGCAAACAGTATGATCCTGCCAGAGTATACACAGATCTTATGCCAGGAGGATTCAAGATCGCTCACGCCAAGAGCGAGTAAGCGATAGGCTTCCGCTTCCCTCGACATGGATTTAAAATTATCTTCTATAGTGTGTAAATATATCTTTTATTATTTCGACAGCATGCCGGTGTCCTTCGACACGTTTTACAGCTAGTCGTTGCATTTCAGGGCGGTTTTCCAAGGCCAAAGCACAGGTGTCCAATACACTTGAAGCGTGATTCCTCTTGTCAGCTACTTTGGTGATCGACTCAAAGCCCAACTGGTCCAGCTCTTATGAGATTGGAAGTGTAATCGAGATGAGAATCATCTCCAAGCCAGCGACATCGTGTGTAGTGTGTACGTGGACTGAAAGGGTCGCGGAGGTCCTGAGGTCCAATGTTGCAACGCAGTTACGTAATGGCCTAGTAATATCGCTGTGCTGGAATGTTGCAATGAAGTAATGACATATGGCTTGCAGGCAAGTAATTATAATACAAGGCGTTCAAGATAGTGATACATTTAGAGGGTGCTACATGTCGTCGATCGATTGAGAAAATCTATTGGAACTGAAGTCCAGAAAAAAAGGGCTACAATGATGGATACTCTTGATGAGCAATACATCAAGTATAATCCTTCATAACATTACAGGATCATTTCAACGCATGTTGTGCTTCGGAATTATGGATTCTGTATCTTCAAGTTGCACAGCCGTTTCCTCAGGTAGCCTTCCCGCACGATGCTTGCGAAACTCGCGGACAGAAAAAACCGACATATGCACGTTAGAAAGGCTGTCCTTATGTCAGAACTTCACAAACTAGAGCTGGCAGCAGTTGTTAGGACTTACGTAATTAGAAATGAAAGTGCAACTACAATCTAACTCAATGTGCAGTCAAGGCCTGTGCATTTTGATACGTTTGCATCAAAAACAAAGAAAGTGACAGCGGCCCAGGCTGTGACTTCAAAGCAGTTCAGGAATACAATAACGACCAGCGATTTAGCGCCCTGCAGATCCATTCGCGGCAATCATGCTAGCGCACAGGAACCAATACGAACAATAGTTAGCGCAAGGGTATTTTCTTTCCTCTTGAATTCATACTGTGTAGATTAATACGCTATCCAACGCTATACGAAGCGAATACGAATGCGAGTGCGAGTACGATTAGCGCCTGTGCGACTACCATGGTATGAAACACCTATATAAAACCTTACAAGCACGCAAGTAATAAGCGTTGCACTCACTTTAATGGTCAATCATCCTATCATGATGGCCTTAATCCATGCTAGCCTCGCATCAGCGCCGGGTGTAATAGAATAACGACGGCATGGGCATTACATCGGGCAGGACCGAATACAAAGGCCGCATAACACGCATGTGGCGAGATCGACTTCCATACTTTATAAAGGCTCACTAGGGTTTACTGACCAGTTCTCATACTCAGTTCAGAATTCTTTGTGCGTCATCACTACTCTGCTCTTTCTCGATTCTTTAAGCAGACATGGCTACCGCAATTCAAACCAAACTCCGTTACCACTACGATAAGGAGGACCAAGTCGATGTGCTTGATTTTACGAAGCCAGGCACGGAGGAGCAATTCGAGCGCTATCAAACCTGGGTGGAAGAGATCCTCACGCCTATCCATGACGCTCGCCAGAAACAATACACGTTGGACAAGAACGGTTTTCAATACGTCAAAGACCCTGTGCCAGGCCTTGACAAGGCAACTTCCGAAGACGAGATTCGCAACATTCTATTACCAGCAACGGAAAGTTTGGTCAAGCGACTTACTGGCGCTTATAAGGTCGTCACCTTTACGCATCGTATTCGCAGTCTGGCTGAGGACTCAAACAAACGTGCGGACAACAAGGCGCCTGCACATAGCGTCCATACGGACTTCACATCTGCTGGTGCCCTAAACCATCTCAAGAACGTCATTAAGGACCCTGAGGAGCGTGCCGCTCTTGAATCTGGCCGTATACTGGCGATCAATGTTTGGAGGCCGCTCAAGGCGATCAAGCGCGATCCTCTGGCCGTGATGAACTGGGAGACCGTGAAAACGGGAGATATCATCCCGACCAGGATGATCTTCGAGAATTCCTGGAGCGAGCTCGGCAATGTGAAATACTCACCCGGGCACGAGTGGGTGTATCTCGAAGGTCAGACGCCAGAAGAGCCTGTGATCTTCAAGCAGTTCGACTCCAAGGCTGAAAACGGAATGACACTTCCTCATACTGCATTTGTAGATCCCAGGTGGACAGACGAAGAGCCTAGGCAAAGCATTGAGATCAAGATGTTTGCTTTCATCAATTGAGTTCTCAACGTTACTCGCGGAGCGTAGTAGCGTTTTAGTTTATACTCCATAGACCGTTCTACTTTTGTCCAGCATCTTCGCTTGTTCTCTGTGACTTTAAATTAGCATCCCATACATTCGAGGCTCAGCTCAGCTGCCGTGGCCGCATCCACGTCATCGTAACCCAAGATCTTATCCACAATCTAGTGAGTTATGAGTAGCTTGGCGTATACTTGGAACATCTTGGGACACCTCTGTTATGGCCATCACCGCAGTTTCAAAAGGTCGCAGATTTTCCTTCGAAGGGACAGTGAAATGCAGCCGTTCCGCAAAGCTCCAGCGTAACCTTTGGCGTATTTGACTTCAGTGCTTCAGGGGTGCTTGTTGTTTGAGTAGAGCGGTCATTTCGGTTTGTTATCGAGACTACGAATCCGCGTCGAAGCTTCGATGAATGCTAAACATGACTAAAGTCCGCGTACGTGACACAAACGCTTGAGTTAGATTTCACTTAAGTCCGCTTGCATAACATAAGCGCTCGATTACCGATTTGAGCGTTCCTTTTCGTCCGCTGTTGTCGGGAACGATGGGCGAAACAGCAGGATTCGACTCAGATCCGCGGACCAGTCCTCGCCCCGCCTGCGTAAATTTAGAACAGTGCGCGTACAAATGCTACGGTCGAATCAAAAGGCAATTTTAGGAAATCTGGTAGCGGGAACGGGTAGTAGGCCGGGCATCTAAAGCCGCCACACGAAGGTACTGTGTCCGCTGGCATGATGCATGCTGCTGCGACAGATCCCCTCCTGTCAAGCGACAAACTTGTGCGCCAAAAAATCATCTAGAAGTGTCATATACTATAGGCATCCTGCTTTTCCATTCCAACCGTTATGCACGGTATATTGCCTATTGTCGTTGAATGCGGGCAGCTCGCCTTTTGGCATACTGGCTATGTTCTGGATGCAGATGCAGGTCGAATGCGAGTACGATGGTCGTACAAGTACTTGTAGTTCCGGCCTAGCACCAGCCAAGGGCGCCATTCATAGGGCTGTCGCTTTCGCTCCCGCTCTCAGTCTGCCCTCGCTCTCGCTCTCGCACTTTCGCGTTCTCGAATCTGGCTTACAATGCCACGTTTGGGCTCCAAAAAATCCAGAAATGGATGCAGACAATGCAAAGCGAGACGCGTCAAGGTTAATAAGCCTCAGCCTCTACGCTGAGTCTCTTACTAAACGCTTCAGTGTAACGAGCGGTCGCCCTGTTCTAATTGTATCAAATATGGCGTAGATTGCAGCTTGTTGGGCTCTCCTGCTACGTCGCAGCTACCGGACGACCGTGCAAGCAGTACGCTATCTGGCCAATCGTCCTCACATACCAGCCCTGCTGGATCCTCGGACACTACAGTACCGGTGCTTCCGCGAGGCAGCTCGGCATGCCGCCATTCGGTTGACCTGACCGATGGCTGGATGGAAGATCTCGAACTCATGCACCACTACACGGCTCATGCCCACCTCACCGTTCCTGGCAATGATCGAGCGAAGCAGACTTGGGGCTTTCTGGTTACCCAGGAAGCATTTCGACACAAGTTCTTAATGCATTGCATCCTCGGATTCTCGGCCTCACATCTAGCATACATTGATCCGCTATCAACAAAACATCGCATTCAAGCGTCAAGTCATCAATCAGCTGCCATCGCAGAGATCAACAGAGTGCTACCGGACATCACTCCGACGAACTGCCACGCTCTCTTCGCTGCAACGAGCTTGATCACGCTGAATGCCTTCGCAGAGAGCGCGAACAACACCGTCGGAGCACTCTTGGAGGTTTTCCAGCTTTTGCGCGGCATGAACCTTATTCTCGAGGACAACCAAGATGCCATCTGGAATGGGCCCTTCAGATCGATTTTCCAATACGCACCCGACCCGTCGAGATCGCTTCCTCCGTTGCTATCGTCATGCATGGTCCAGCTTCGAGCGTTGATGGAAGATACTCAGCTATGCTCTCCAGTAGCTTACACGGCAGCAAATCAACTCTTGGAATCACTACAATCTGGGATTGATGCCTCTGTGCACATAGCAATGCGGGCAGTCACGTTCTGGCCTATCAAGATAGAACATGACTTCATCGATGCAGTCGGATCTAGGCGGGACGAATACGCCACCAGGGTAATGCAACAATACCTCCGCATAGTAAATCTTGCCGGAGCAGAGTTCTGGTTCATGGCATCCTGGCGAAACATAACATGCTGAAGATAATAGTTCTCTACTCTTCCACAAGATCAGACGCGACGTTGGTCTAGTTTTTGCTCGCAGATGGCTGCTTGCAGCTCGCTTTTCTTTTCTTGGGTCATTCACCCGTGTCCATATCAATTATCAAGTATCAATTTAAAGCTTACTCTATGTCAGATAAAGGCTTCCCGCTGCGACGACTTGAATCTCTAGCTCGACCACTACGATGTGTTGAAGTGTCGTGAATATCTCTATTAGAGATCAACTATATCCACGAAAACTCACGTTCCAGATTCACATGTACTCCAACCTCATCATCGCTCATCGATACTTCGGTCGTTACCCCACGCTCATGTTTGCGCCGACCCGGGGGACCTGACTCCTCCCACTCCGTATCCCGCCTGATACATTTCGGCCAGCAGCGACTGCCCCGCCAGCAGGGTGCTGGGCTTATCGAACTCAACGAGTACACCTCCATCCAGGACCGCAACCTTGTCGAATTGGTCAATGTATCGCAATCGGTGAACGACAGCCAGAACAGTCTGGGCGGAAAAGTCATTGTCTACGACATCCTGCATCACGGACTCTGTCACATCATCGACGCTTGGTTGTGAGTTAGCCAAACCGCACAAAATTCTGCATGGATTCAGCGAACTTACCTGCTTGTGGCCTCGTCGAGGATCAAGATCTGACTTTGCCGAACCATCGCCCTTGCCATACACAATAGCTGCCTCTCTCCGACAGACCATGAGGATAGCGATGTTTGCGCATCGAGACCGCCACAATCAGTCACCCTTTCCCAGATCTTCAGCCGTTGCAGCGTCGACATCATTACCTCGTCTTGTACTTGGCCGAGAGGATCGATGTTGAACCGTATCGACCCAGGCATCAGAAAGGGTTCTTGCGGCACAACGTTGATGCGCGAACGGAGATCCGATAGAATCAGATCATGCGTCTCGACTCCGTCTATCGCGACAGAACCCGTGAAAGGGATCATGTGCAATAAGCTCAGTATGAAAGATGTCTTTCCGCTACCAGAACGCCCACAGATGGCTACTTTCTCCCCAGCAGCGATGGAGATAGACACATCTTTCAGGATTGGGGCACCGCCGGATCTATTGTTGCGTCAGTAACCAGCGAACATGCCCAGTGGACCTAGTAGCTTACTTGTAAGTTGCCGTAACGTTCCGGAAGCAGATCTTTCCATTAGACGGCCAGTTTTCGGGCCCAGGTAGAGGGTGGTGTATTCCCAACTCTGTCTCCTCCGATGCTGTCTCTTCTACAAATGACTTCACCCTGCCAATCGCACCAATCGAAGTCTCAAGAGCAGTCCAGGACTTGACAAGCATGGCTAAGTTCAGATTGAAAGTCATCACCGACACGAGCGAGACACCGACAGCTCCTGGATCGAACGAGTCCCTCCAGACCACCATAATCGTGACAAGGACGGCCGCGAGTATTGCCACGATGATGTCCAGTGCTAGGGCAAGCCATTGCTGAATGCAATAGAGTAGATAAACTGGTTTCTGCGACCGGTTAAGCAGCGCATGAAGCTTCTGCTTGGATTCATGTTGCCATCCAAATGCGCGGACCGTTTTGGCGCCATTTGTCGTCTCGAGAAAGTGCAAATATACGGGGCCTTTTGCTTCGATGTCGAGTAGTCGCACCTGACGGGACGTTCGAAGGTAAAATCGCTGCACGAAGAAAACGCTTCCCGCAATCACTGGCAGGGTTGCCGATAAGTACTTGCCAAAGATGGCAAGTAGGGCAATCTTGGCGATGCATTCGTACACAGCTTTGATGCACCCAGTCAGCTATGCACCACTTTTTGGACTAGTCGAGCGGATTGCACCCACAGATAATGTAATTGGTGGCGATCGTGGGGAGATCCAGGCCCACTAGCTCCATGTCTTGACTGAAGCTTAAAGAGGTCAGTCTTTGTAACGAGCAAGCAGAGCCTTTGGACTTGCCGGTTGGTGATCGAGCCAACATCCGTCTCCTGAAAGAAACGCAAGGGAGCGCTATCCGTTCAGTCAGTTTTTAGTCACATTCTATTTTTCTTATCTCGACTGACCTCATTGCCGCCTTGAGAAGATCTTCATGGAGGCGTTTGGCGGTTTTGGATATGATGGTGACGAATATGAGCCTGCAGGAGTAAGTCACATTGTGGCACTCTCGAACATGCTGAGCCAGAAAACTAACCACAACTCGCTGAGCAGAAAACCTGCTCCTAAGAATCCGATACCGATGTACACGCCCAGATACAACCCGTTGTTGGTATGGCCTTGTGTCTTCGCACTCGCTGTGGACCACCAATCAACGATGATGACTGCGTTTTGTGAATGTGAGCGTGTCAACTTAAGTAAGGGGTATTTAAGTGGACATACCAGAGAACTCGGTGCAAAACACCCACAAGGCCACCGTGATTAGCATTACGGCGACAGTTCCATGACCACCAGCTTTGGAATAATAGCTGTAGACGGAGAGGTCTCCTGTCTGACGTCTCAGATCCTGCGCCTCCTCGTTCAGCTCCATCAACGCTTCTGCGTCAGCTGTAGCTGCATCATTCGCGGAGTGCGAAGATTGCTCTTTGGATGGTAATTCCTCGATTCCCTTCGACCCTGATGGTGCCTGGAGTTGGAGCCTAGCGGTATACCCCTCCGAAGCCTTCAATAGATCTATACTGCCACACTCTGTGATTGTCCCATTCTCCACGATTATGGCATCGTCAGCAAGGGATATAAGGGATGCTACATGGCGGTCAGTCTCTGCTTACATATAGTTCATGACATGCTTTGCCACTTACGAGAATGAGTAATGAGTACTACGGTAGTGAGGCTTGTGCGAAGAAGTCCCTGACGTCCGAGAAGCCGTTCAGATATGAGTGCAGTGTTGCGGGCATCGACGCCACTGAAGACATCGTCTAAAAGGACCAGCTTTTGCCTCGAATAGATGGCCCGCGCCAGAGCCTAGATGGGGGTAAGTCAGATCTTATTTGATGATAGACATCAGCGGCTGGATTTTGGTCACTCACCACGCGCTGCCTTTGACCACCGCTTAAATTGCTACCACCGTTTCCAACAGGAGTACGGTCCCCATAGTTGAGACCTGCGATATCGTTCTCCAGTCCACAAGCCCAAAGCACCGTTTTGTACCATTTTTCGTCGGTTTGGCTGGAGGAGCCGGCCACAATGTTCTCTCGAACGCTACCATTGATCAACCATGGCACCTGGGCACAGTATGCAGCCGTGGAGAAGCGTCGATCGGTATCACCTTTCATTGTGACTGCCTCACCAAGTATACTCTCCAGAAGAGTCGACTTGCCGCTTCCTGTTGGACCAAGAATGACCGTGAAACGCCGTGCGTATATGTCGGCTCTGAGGCTCCTAAGGATTGCCGGACCAGCTTTTTCCCACGCAACATCCTGGTCGCGAAAACGGACGAAAGGACTTTCCCCACTTGTGCGAGCACCAGTTTGCTGTATTGTAGTCAGTTCTACTTCTGATCCTGTGTTAAGGCCTCTCAAAGATGCCTGCTGCGAGCTATGATCCTCCAGCACATGGTGAGGTCGGACAGGCTGACTGCAGTACTCCTGAATCCGGTCGAAGCTGCTGAAGCACTGAATGAGAGCGGGAATGGCTTTGATGAAGGTCAAAGCTGCCAATGTGACAAGAGAAATGAGAGACAGTGACGCAAACGCCTGTCCTGCAAGGATCGAGTTGTCGCCCCTCGCTGCAGCAATAACGTAGAATACCGCGAATGTTAGCATCGGTGCGAGGTTCTGCGGTAATACGGCTATCAGATGAAGAGGTCAGCCATGGACTGTATGACTTTGACATGGGAGATCGTTATTTGGTACTTACAAAAGAATATGATGCCAATGAGAATCTTGCGGTATCTCGATGAGCTATCAATCTCGACTATACGAAAGTTGCTGATGATATTGGACATCTTTTCGCTGAGCCCAAGCATTTTGACGGTTTTCATAGCTTCGAGCATGACGGTGGTGACGCCCAGTCGCCTTTCGACATTTTCAATCCACACTCGTTGGGCAGCCTTAGCCCACGCCGAGAATTGGAATGTACCCAACACGAATACTGCGAGGCGATGTATCAGTCAAACATCACCGAATATCATGCCGGAAGGAAGTGGAGATCTCACCAAAAGTAACTACTGCCGGGACAAGGCATGCAAGAAACATCTGCCTTTGGAGTAAGAAGATAGCAATGATTATGTCCATTAGTGATGCCCAGACTTCATGTATAGTCAAAAAGTTAAGGACGATGCGCTCCACGTCGGTGCCCATGAGGGTAAGACCGTTGATGCTACCGAGATCAACGGCTCGCGCCTCTACAGTTTGCTGATAGATAAGGGCTATGAGACCACCCCTGAGACGGATGAGAAATCGAAACGTCATGTAACCGTGTAGTGCCGTAGATAACTAAATTGGTCAGCTCAAAATATACTCTGCGGTCGAGAAGTTGGAATATTCTTACGGCCATGCCAAGATAGACAAGTGCATAGGCACCTATGAGGCCTCGGCCGATGTCGTTTGGCACGCTCTTGTCGCCCACGAAGCGGATGAGCTTAGTTATCATGAAAGGCTGTGCGAATTTAAGGGCGCTCAAAATGAGGCGCGGAATGATTGCCGACAGGAAATAGGGTGCATAGGCGTGGAAGCACGCCATCAGGAGGCTGCGTTTCTTAGTCTTGTCATCTGTGAAGTAGGTGAGCAATATCGTAAACAATAAACAATGGTCGACATACATTTGGACCAGGTACCGGCCAGCTGGTCTCGAAGAGCTTCCGAGTCGAGGCGGTAATCGAGATCCGGTAGATCGTCAACGTAGAGAATGCTATGATATCCGCGCCTTAAGGTTCCGAACAGCCAAGAAAACCCGACGAGGTTCCAAAACCCAGTAAACGGCTCCGGACCAGAGGAGTGAAACTTCTCCGGAAAGCGCAGGGCGTCTTTCTTGCCGAGTGATTCCGCGAACAGGATACCAATAGTTTGCAAAAGGATAAGAGTTTGCAAGACTGCCGGTCCTATCGAATGAGGTATGAGCCATAGGCTCCTTGCGCGTGCGATATTGAGTATCGAGATTATGGCAAAAAAGATGGCGAGTAGCGCCGAGGGTTGCTCAGAACGGTGGTGCTGGAGCCATGAGAGGCTGGCGGCGGCGAAGACGGCTACAATCGCAAGCACATCGGCCGCGACAGAGGCAAGGGTATGCAGCTGCGGTTGCCGAGATCTGAGGACCAGGAAGGTCGACTGACATGCAAGAAGTATGGAATACAAAGCCTACGGTTTCGAGTGTAATCAGTCTCGAAGTATAGACGTGGCATAAGGCGAGATATGCCTTATCACTTACAGTCTTGACCGCGACTGATTTCGTGCGTCGTACAACATCCTGGGCCGTGAGCAGACGCGCGATCGGTACGGCTGCGAGGACGAGCAGTGCGGCATTTGGTGTTATTGCAAAGAACAGGTCTTCGAAGGAGAGGGTAAAATCAAAGGAGCGGCATGATGGGTCGACCCGAGGGCCAAGAGCCTGATCGCAGCGCGACATCGTGATGAGAGCAAGGCGTGCTACCGCAAGGTGATGTATTTTAGAACATGTGCACTGAGGTGGGCAAGTAGGAAGGGAGGGTGCAAGGCTTTGCTTGCTCGGGCGCTCTCACGACATGAAGATATCGCTCTATCTGCGCGTTAATCCCGTACGAGTAGAGTCATCAGCTGTATTGTCGGGTGAAAGAGCTAGGCAACGGCGACAGGGGCCGGAATCATTTGTACCCACCTTCGCTAGCGGGTCCTAGATATCCAACAAGCCTCCACTACCTTTCTACAAGATCCAAAATCTGAGTTTATTTCTTATTGCACTGCACAAAACAAAATTTGCGAGCTGATATACAGCTCTGATTGTAATGCTGAGGGACCCAACGAATTGTGTATTGAGATTGCGTTTCCTCAAGAACCGGCTGGGAGCTGGAATTCACCGGGCGGATGATGAACGCAATTCCCAGTTATTTTGAGTGCTGACAGTCGTACTGTACCAAAACTAGATCGCAATACAGCAAGGCCGTATCCAGCCAGTAATGACTAATTTGATACTACCTAGGTAGCTATCTAAATTCCACCGCGGCGCGCTTCTTCCATGTAACAAACGTACGAGTGGCTTCACGAGTCCCACATCTGTTCAGAGAACTAAACCTCGCAGCGTCATTTTGAACTTTCTTTATCGTTCTGCATTTCTTTTGGAGCCTTATAGCCCACGGCCTTCAACCATTTCGAATCGATGTTCTCCAGCTGCCAAAGCTATTGGGGACTAGGTAGTAGTTCATCTCTAAACTCTACCCCAGATTTGCGGGGGGAAGCGAATTCACCGCGAAGGAGCCGACGCGGGAAGGCCGGACGGCTCTTTTTTCTACCCGCAAGATTGGCACTACCGGGCGCTCCCGCTACCAATATAGAGCAGAAGAACAGTATAAGAAGGGCGTCTGCACCTCGCACCTCGCGAGACGCTTCCTCTGAACGACCTGAAAGGAATCTTTGCCCGCAGTAACACCGAGCATTTCTTGGTGTCCACCTGGACCACAACAACTCACCCCTACCGTCCTTGGGGTGTAGCGATCATCCATCATGGCTGAGAGCAAAACGCCCGTTTCAACGCCGGAGGAAAAGGGCCAGGTCATCAACGATCCAGCTGGTACCAACATCGACCCTCTCGCCGAAAAGGAGCTGCTGCGAAAATGCGACCTTCGTATCCTTCCCCCACTGTTTATCTTGTTTCTTTTAGCTTTCATCGATCGAGTCTCCATCGGAAATGCAAAAATTCAAGGTCTTGAGAAAGACCTGCATATGTCGGGTTCAGACTACAACATTGCCCTCTTCGCCTTCTTCCCAACATACATACTCTTCGAGATCCCGTCGAATTTGGTCTTGAAGAAGGTGGCCCCTTCGATCTGGCTGAGTAGTATCATGCTTCTCTGGGGTTGGTACATCTTGTCGGGGATTATTTTTGTGGATTGATGAGTAACACGGTTAGGAATTGTGACCGTTGGTATGGGGTTGGTCAGAACATTCGGAGGCCTGGTTGCTATGCGCGTGCTCTTGGGACTCTTCGAAGCTGGAATTTTCCCAGGTAAGACAGCAACTGCTCGCAAATAAACGGCCGTGAAGCTGACTTTCGTAGGATGTGTATATCTGATCTCGATGTTTTTAACCCCTCATAAGCAAACGTTCTGGACGCTAATGATCGACAGGTACTACAAACGTTATGAGCTTCAATGGCGACTGTCCCTCTTCTTCGCATCGAGTATCATTGCTGGTGGGTTCGGCGGTGTAGGTCCTTCCCTTATTCTTCCCCGTGGTGCATCACTAATCGAAGATCCAGCTATTCGCTTTCGCAATTGCAAAAATGGACGGCATTGGAGGTTACGGTGGATGGCGGTGGATCTTCATTATCGAAGGCCTACTAACCATCTTTTTTGGCGCTCTATCATTCTTCTGGGTACGTTTTGTTTTCCCCCGGTGGTGGCAGAGTGCCTGTAAGATATGTTGATGATCTTCTCTTCGGCTTGAACTTGGTACCTTGTACACTGTTTCGGGGCATTCAACACAACACTTCACTATCATGCGACACTCCATCTCCAAGATATATCCACTAACTCTACGAAAACCCAGATAACAGACTGGCCCGAAACCTCCGCCTTCCTCACCCCCACCCAACGCACCCTCCTCCTCACCCGCCTCTCCACCGACACCGGCCCCGCAACCATGAACCGCCTCGACAAGTCCGCCGCAAAACGCACCTTCCGCGACCCCAAAATCTACCTCGGAACGCTCATGTATCTCGGCGTCGTCAACACGGGAAACGCAGGCTCTTTCTTCATCCCCACAATCATCCGCGAAATGGGCTTCACCTCCGCCGCTGCACAGATCCGCTCCATCCCCATCTACGTCGTCGCGACTGTGACGTCATTGATCACGGCATGGCTCACGGATCGTTTACGGCACCGCTACGCGTTTTGCATGTTTGGGCTCGTCGTTGCGTCGATTGGATACATAATCCTCCTCGCGCAGGATAACTTGTCCACGGGCGTGAAGTACTTCGCTCTCTTCCTCATCGTGCCAGGCGGCTTCATCACGCAACCTGTGGCCATAGTCTGGCTGTCCAACCTCGTCTCGGGCCACTACAAGCGCTCCGTGTCCTCTGCCATGCAGGTCGGGTTTGGTAATATCGGCGGCATTGTCGCGAGTAATATTTTCTTGTCCAGTCAGGCGCCGAAGTATCCCGTGGGGTATGGCGTTAGTCTAGGCTTGTTGTGGGTTTGTGGCGCCGCTTGTACGGTTATGTTCTTCTTGGTTAGGTGGGAGAATGCGAAGAGGGAGAGGGGAGAAAGGGATTATAGGCTGGAGGAGGTGGATGCTGATAATTTGGGGGATGATCATCCGGGTTTCAGGTTGACTACGTGATGGGTGGGGTGGGAGGGAAGGCGTTGGGAAGAGGGAGCTGCATTTTGACAATACGTGTGGGTATGTTAGTAGCATCCAAGACAGCAAAGAGGTAATCAAGAAATCTTTGATACAAATCGCGCACAATATTGTTCGTAGTCCCATCACAAGTCAAGACTGTCCTCAAAGAGTGAACGGTATTACACTTTCCCACATTCTACACATGAAAATCCACTACTTTTTGAAACTACAACTATCGAATAAACTGCCCTCGCTTTCGCTCACACGGACAGTGAGATACCACCCTGATAATACAAGCGGACTAGATCGGAAGAGCCTGATCCCAATTCCAATCCAGCCGGCTCAAGTAATCTAGTGGTCCCATGAGCCATCGCTGCAGAGCGACAGTACCAACGCCATCGTATGCAGCCGAAATCCAACCCAAGCCTTGATAAACGCCCCATCTCATCCTGTCCTCCTTCTCACGCCCGCACATCTATCGCAATCCAACTTCCAGCCCACTCGCTCAAGTCATCGTCCCATTAGGCTGCTGCCCTGCAAACCCCCCGTTCGCACCCGGCTGCGGCGTCCCACTCCCCGCTCTCGAAGAAAAGCTATTTTGCGCCGCGAGTCTGGCTTGGGGTTGCTGCACCTGCTGCCGATCTAACATCATCTGCTGAGGATTAGCCGTGTATCCCGGAGTAGCGGTAGCGGCTGAGGCAATAGGAGTGTGAGGCTGCGTATTTCCATATTGGCTGGGAGCATAGTAGGTGCGCATATGTCCACCGCTACCAGAGACTGGTGTCCCAAACCCACCAGCACGAGTGGGGCCGTAGTTTGGTTGAGTAACCCCGTTTGAGGGTGCCGCTTTTAGCGGAGAGGCCGTGCGAGCGCCAGGAGTGTTGTTGTACATCGGTGCTACGTTTTGGGGTCGCGGTGGATAGTAACCATTTTGCTGTTGGGGCTGTTGGTTGGGGTAGCGGACGTGGGAAGGGGTTTGGGAAGTGTTGGGGTAGTATTGAGAGGCAGCGGCACCACCGTAGTTGGTTGATCGAGCACCAACTGACTGTGGGTACATCGCGTTGTTCGCTGCAGGCACGTGTGTTGCTCTCGGAGTTTGCTGTGGGTAAGAGGAGCTGTTGTAGGAGCTTGGCCGTGGGTTGACTGGAAAAGACGCGGCTGGTGCCTGGTATCCTGGCTGGACATTAGAGGATGACCGGGGATATTGGTGGACTGATGGAGATCGATGAGTCGGCTGCTGCTGTGAAAAGAACGATGTCGATGCTTGCACAGGCCGGACGCTGTTATGTACCGGCGTGGAACGTCCATACTGGTTACCAGGGTAGTGCGACCCAGATGTCGATGAAGGCATGCGAGAGAGGCTAGGCTGAGCAGTCGCCGATGCTGCCGAGGCCTTTGCAAGCCTAGAGGCTTGGTCTTCCTCCAACACGCCACGCGTATCCTTGTTCTCGATCAAAATAGTCCGGCTGATGTTCAATTCTTCTAGCTGGTCCCCGTTGAGTTTGGCAAGGGCATATGGAGGAAGCTGTAGGATCATCATTGTGAGTTGTGCCTTGAGTATTTCGTAGACGTCCACCTCTTCAGTGGATGGCGTGGAAGGACTTCCTGCTAGATTCGCCAAAGAAGCGTTCTGTATGACCGGAGTGCGAGGGTTGGTGGCTAGGGAAGAATTTCGTATCCTTTGATGGGATGCAAGCGTCTCTAAAAGCTCCGATATTTCCTCCAAGACTTCCTCAGTATTCTTCTCTAGTGCCGACTTCTCCTCCAACTTGAAAGCTGCACTTTCGTCGACCGGCTCAAAATTTTCAACAGCCGCTTTGAACTCCTCTTCTTCATTTTCGTCAATCCCTTCACCGTCTTCTACCGGAGACGTTCCTAGTTGTAGCAAATCGGGATCGATAGGGAACACCTCGTTGAATCGTTTCTCGCCAACCTTTTGCCACCAGACCATGTTCTTGGTCTCCTCTGGGATGATTGCAGAAGCATTGTCCCGGGTTGGCGCAAAACTTGAGTAAGCACTACGGAACAGGGCATCTTCCTTTGCCTGTTTCACAGCTGCAAGTGTCAGTTCAGAAGGTGGTTGTTCGCCCGCACCTGTGCTGAGCGCCCGCTGTCGACTCTTTTGCTTCGCAGTCGGCGAGGTCGGGTCTTTGGGCATGTCCACACCGCCATATCCGAGCCAGCTGCCTGCAGAAAGTGGCTGGTTGGCATATGAAAGCGAGGCTTTCCTGCTCGGCTTGGGTGCTTCGGGATGGGCGAAGGTGACGGTGCTTCCTTTGGTGGTCAGGGTCTTTGCAAGCTTGGGTGGACTGAGCTGGGGCAGATGGGGCGGCGCCTTGAACAGCTTTCCGATGGTTGCCGTCTCTTTCTTTTTTTCATCCACGTCATCTGAGAGCGGGAACACATCGGTCGTGGAGATGATGTTCGGTAGCGTCGATTCGCGCAGTGGCAGTGTGACCTTTACCGAAGTGTCCAAAGCTGAACTTTGTCCGGATGATGGTATGGCACGGGGCTGCTGCAAGCTCGAGAAGAGCTGCTTTGGGCCTTGTGCGCTGCCAAACAGTGTCAAGACTGTGCAACTCTCCAATGGCTCCCTCTTGACGGGCGCAGGCGTCTCTACCTTGATGCCTCCATCCTGGTCTGCTGTCCTCTTCTTTGCTTCGACATTGGCCCTGCGCACCTCTTCTCTGTGCACTAGAGTCCTGAGCATCTTCTGGAAGGCTAACACCTGGGCTTGTAGTCTGGTATCTTTGGGAGTTGAGGGTACGGTATCGAGCTCACTCGAGCCAATGCTCGCAAGGATGTCTGCCGACGCATTTTCCACGTCTTTCTCAAGTGCCTCAAATGAGTCGTATGCGCCATCTTCGATCAGGCTCGTAATGGTAGAGGCCGCAGGAGGCGTCAGTTTAGTGCGCTTCGCATCAGCCTCGCCAGAAGCTGTTCGAGTGGCCGAAGAGGTGATGGGACGTGTCAGTATCGACGGCTGGGTGTCGTAGCCCTTCAACACCAGCACGATGTCCTCCAGCACCGACTGCAGCGAGTGTGATGCGCCGTTCAGCAGTTTTCCAGTCGCGGGCGTCGACGCGCCATTGGCGACGTGTGCACCGGTGTCGGTGTCGGTGCGTTTGCGCTTCGCGGGCGACGGCGACGGCGACGAGGACGCGGGCGGCAGGGAGGGCGGGGTCAGGGAGCCGTTGGCGGTGGCCATGGTGATGGGGATGGCGGGCGCTGTTCGCGATGCGGGATCGATGTCGAACGGCGTGGGAGACGTGCAACGCGCTCAGGACGGGCGGAGTTGTAGGCAGTCAATCGCGGGCTCCCACAAGCATGCCCCGCGCAATGCAGAAGGCGAATTTTGGACAGTGTGATAGCGGCCACACACTACTTGCTTCTGGTTCAAATGCGCGCAATACTATGGGGGGCGCGACGGGGTGGAATGCGAGGTTGAGCACTGAAGATGCAAGTTCGTAAGGACGCGAGCGCCAAGGCTCTGAGAACGCCCAGTGATAGTCCCCCAACACCGCAAACGCGCGGTTGATATCGGAACGCCGGGGAAAGGTATACAATAAGGTGACCTCTTCTGTTAACTGTGTATTCTACTTGCTTCTCACTGCTCGTAGACGCTCTCTTGATGCTGAGGCCACAATAGACCAAGTGTATGGAATACCAAAAACGGCTTAGCGCCTAATAAATTACACAAGCTCCCAGAGAACTTCAATGTTTGACCAGTACCGTCGACATCACCATTTCTCCAACACTCCCAGCAATTGTTTGCCGCGCGTGTCGTCACATCGTAATTCCGTCGATGAATGCCCTTGATTTCTTTCCTGGTAGCTCCAGGTAGCCCGAGCCGCTTCCTCCACCGCACTACCCGCGTCTCCCTGGCCACGACTTTTGTGAGCAAAGTGAATCCCTTCAAGAGCTATTGCTGACTCGGTCAGCATCTTTTTCCATTCGTCCCAGACCACAACTCCCAGAAATGCCGTCACAAATGTTCCTTTCAGATCCTTCGTGCCTTGCGACCATCGCTCGTTCCCCACCGATCACCCCCCAACCCTCGCGATAGCACTCGTTCCTACTCGTCAGACGAGCTCCCGGAAGATGACGCGGATAACTTCGCGTCGATTCTTGGGTTCGGACTCGAGCAAGATCATGCTGATATACAAGCCGAAGAACTGGTCGAGAATGATGCTGGGTACTATGGTTTCCAACCCCAGCTTTCTCATCGAGCACGGAAGGCTCAGCGGCCAAGCCAGCCAGCTTCCGTATTAGATTCCATTCAGAACCGGTCCAAGGACCTTTATGTTCAGACACCGGCCCAGAAGAAGGATCTTTCGTACAGTGACGTGCGACGTCTAAGACCAGGAGGTTTACCACCAAAGCAATCCCGCTCCGCTGCCAGACACAAGGAAACTCAGCCGATACTAGGCCATCTGTCTTTTTACACCATTCTGTCACGTCATCTGCGCACCGTAACGGCAGCTCCCGGGAGTGAAGCCGGATTAGAGTTGAGCCACGAAGAAGCCTCGCTGCTTGAGTCCCGAGGCTATTCTGCTGATAGCGTGGAGCAATGGACATACAGTCTATTGGAGAGGCGATCTGTCTCCGCCGCCTGGGCATTTACGGACAAGCATGAAAGGCCACCACTCTTTCTCGTTCTTCTCTACCTCCGCCGCCAGCGCATGAAATCGCTTGCTCTCGGAATTATCATGAGGCATATCAAGGCAAGACTAGAAACCGAACGCATTAGCTGGACCACACTCCAGTTGCTTGTCATCCGTCTCCTACGTCATGCGCGAGTTGTATGGCCTGAAACAATTCCATGGATCGCGACTCTGTATGCTGACCAAGCCATGAGGATGTACACAGACGCCAAAGACAATGGTCAATTGTCTCCGACTATAGTATCCGACCTCACTCGGTTCAGCAATAGTCTACTCTCGCTCATTTCTTTGCCCGCGAGTCTGCGCCCTGTGCTCTCTTCGCTGCACCAAGAGAAAGCACAGTTCGAAATCTTACAATTCATGGCAAACTGCGAACCCGCTATTATAATGACCCGGGTTGGTTTCAGAGCAACGGCACGGAATCAACTAGCTCACTCCAAGACTTCCCAGGAAAGGACATGGGCCGAACTCAAAGGTCCATCTTGGCCGCCTTGGAAGGAGAACCGAACCGCCATGGATGAAGAGAAAGGCTACGAATTCGGTGCGTCAAGAGCCTCGCGCATTCTACATCGTATGTATGAGGCCGGGTATGAAGGCAATGCTTGGGAAAAAGTCGCGGAAATATACGCTGGGTGGGACACGGATCTTTCTCCAGCTATCCAGACGCGGACGTCTCTTCCCCACGTTTCCACAGAGTCAAGAAACAGGGCGAAGCTAAAATCCTTACTTTGGGCTGGACGTATAAGAACAACACGTACACGACGAGAAGCCTGGGCATGCTTTCTCGCTTATGAAGCCTCAAACAAAGCTGCCTCCGCCGAAGTATACTTCGCCATGTTCGAGAAAATTCACTACCCTCAATTAGCAGAGGAAGAAATAGACTCCGGGTACAGTCGGCATAGCGCTGGGGAGCAGGCAAAACTGCTGCTTGCTGGGGACACGAAAGAAGTCCTTCCAGATCCCAAATCTCCCCTTCACCATGTCTATCTCAGCGAGCCAGTACCGACGTTCGAAGAGCTATACCACCGCATGGTGGCCAAAAATGTCCAACCAGCCAACAGGCTCCTCGCTTTCCTGGTGGAAAACTTGGACGACTTTTCGACTGTTATGTCTCTCCTCGAAGCCAACCAGGCCAAATTTGACGGTGGTGTAAAGTCTCTCCTAGACGGCTCGATCTTGTCCAACCCTGATAAATCATCTATACCACCATACTTCCTGGGTTCCTTCATCTCTTTCCTCTGTCGCTTTGGGCGCGCACCACACGGACAAATTGCAAAAATCCTCCCTATCCCCCTCAACCCCGAAGACCATCAATTCCACCTGAAACTCGACCAATCTTACCTCCTCAACTACGCTTTCTCTCTCCTCATGTACTATAAGCCACCCTACAGCCCAGCATGGACAGCATACATGCAGAAAGTGCGTTATAGCCACTTGGGCTTTGGTCGATCAGCCGAGCAACAGCATGACAAAGCCTCTAGCATCGTGGTGCAGTACGACACCATCTGCGCGTTGTTCGAGCAAATGGATGAAATCGATCTCGATCCCGATGATAAGCAGTTCCTAATTTTGTGTACCGCGACGAGGTATACGGCCTGGACGGCTTATCTGGGTAGACTGGCAGTCGAGGATGCGAGACATGTACTCTCTACCGGTCCAAGGTTCATCCGCACCGTTTTCCACAACCTCGTCGGTGCGGATGTCGATCCGAATGATAGCCATCAGAAACAAAAGGAATATGCGTTGCCGCCGCATATCCCCGAGCCTGCGGCTTTGCATGCGTATGTTAGAGCACTGGGGATGCTGCGGGACTACGAAGGTCTCTATTCGTTCTCCACGTGGGCGACAACACATCATGTGCAGATTACGGCTAGAGCGAATGCGCAGCACTCCGGCGCTCAGGCACTCTTCAGGACACTAGTTGCTTTGAGGGCGGCGTTGGAGGGCGCGTTGGTGAGGGGCCAGGAAGGTGCGAGTCAGGAGTTGATTGAGCTTGTTAGGGTGCAGATGGAGGGTGTGGAGGAATGGGGGTGGCCTAGCGGCGAGCATGTCAATGCTTATGTGGCTGCTGGGCAGAAATGGTGAGTGTGGGGCTAGTGACGAGGGATTTTGGGAGTGGTGTGTTGATAGACTTGTTGGTGGTCGTCCGTGTCGTGTGCCTGTGTTTTGGTATGTAGTAATTGGCGTTGTGGATGGTTGTACATCGGTTTTCAAAGAAGATAGGAATAGAAAGTGGAAGTTGCTCGTTTCATTTTGTATATGAGTCAGACTCCCCATTTCTTTTGTGTACTTTGCCCTCCAAAACCTTTCGCCGTGTGCCCTTTGCTTTATCCCTCTCTTCGACCTTGAATCCTTCCCTCTCAAAACGCTCAAAGACAAGTTGAACCCACTCCTGCTGACCTGACCATGAGAAAGGGCAGTGATTATATTTTGTATACCTCACAAGGACCAGGTGGGTGTGAAACTCGAGAAGCTGCCAACAGCCTGCAATGGAGGAGGTGGGATGAGATGGGAGTGGCTTGCGCGCGCACGCGTCGGTTAGAGCCGCCCCACTTTACGTCATCCCGCAACAGCTGCACGGCTACCGGAACAACTTGCAGGGCACAGCTTGCGTTGTTCTCGGCGGACTCAGCCTTCATTTACCACTCAGGACAGGACAACAAAGACATGAGACACACCACACAACATGGCCCACTTACTGCGCGGAAAGCAGGCTGGCGTGCACAACGACCTTTCCACTGGCCTTGGACCTGACCTTTTTGTGCTTGACCATGTATGCGTCTGCAACCTCCACTACGCCGCCGGACCTTTGCTAATTACTTGTGCAGATCAAAAACTACGGAATCAACTCGCAAATATCCCAAATTGCATACGACCCCGTGCAAGCTCTCCTCGCCATCGGTACGAACGAGAGCAAATTCGGACATGGACAGATCTACGTCTTCGGCCAGGCACGCGTCGAGGTCGTCTTCTCACTGCCACACCCTGCCTCTGTAAAGATACTGCAGTTCTGCGCCGAGAAGCTGCTCTGCGTTGACTCGCGAAACGACTTTTCCGTCTTCTCGCTGGAGACGAAGAGGCTGCTAAACGCTCACTCCCCACCCGCCAAGATCACGGCCCTCCACAGCGATCCTGCCCTCGATTACGCCCTTTTAGGAACAGTCAACGGAGAAGTGTTGGCATATGATCTGGATCGAGAGCATCTGACCCAGTTCCGCATACCAAATCTGTGGAGGGAGGAGTTTCCGCGGTCCCGACTGACGTCTGTCGTGACGCTTGCACTGCATCCGCGCGACATCGGAAGCCTGTTGATCGGATATAACGCTGGTGCCGTCATATACTCATTCAAGCAGAACAAAGCCACTCGATTCTTCCATTATGTGTTGCCGAAAGGAGCGCCTGGAGGAGACTCGGACCCTGCATCAGTCGCTACCGAGAGAAGTCCGCCCCTGACGCAGGCTGTTTGGCACCCCACGGGAACGTTTGTCCTGACTGGGCACGAGGATAGTAGTCTCGTTGTATGGGACCCCAAAGATGGTCGGATTGTTCAGGCTCGGACATTGCAGGATACACACGTCGACAAGCCAGGACCAGGCACCTTCAGCGCCGGTGGTGGACCAGGGACTTTCGCCATCAAGAGTCCCATATTCAAGATCGCATGGTGCGCGAATGAGAACCCTGATGACACGGGCATTCTCATTGCCGGGGGTCAGCCGTCGAATATTACCGCGAAAAGTATGACGTTTTTCGAGCTCGGCAGAACCCCCATATACAATACCTCATCTTGGCAGATATTGTCAGAGCATTTTGAGAATCCCAAACGTCAAAGGATCTTGCCTTGCCCTCCCGGTACTGAAGTCATTGATTTGTGTCTCATTCCTCGCAGTAGTCCACACTTCGCGGGCTGCCAAGATCCAATCGCTATAATCGCTCTACTCTCATCTGGAGAACTCGTCACTCTATCCTTCCCAAGCGGTATGCCGGTATCGCCTACCAACCAGCTGCATTTGTCATTAACGTTAACTCATCCCTTTGTGAATCATGCAAATCTTGCACCTGTGGAACGTTCTCGATGGCTCGGATTGACAGAGAAGCGGCAACAAGGTCCCAAATTTCTCACTGGTGGCCACGAAGCAACCTTCCCTCTAAAAAGGTTTGAACATCGCAACATTGTACAGACCTCTCATGCGGATGGAACAGTCAGGCTCTGGGATGCTGGGCATGGCGACGAAATCGAGAACAACACCCTACTCCAACTCGATGTTGCGCGAGCTGTAGGTCGCCACGAAGGCATCGAAACAACAAAACTATCATTTGCTGGAGCTGCATCTGAACTGTCTGTTGGGCTGAAGTCCGGAGAGGTTGTTGTCTTTCGATGGAGCATCAACAAACACCCCGGTCAAGAGATGCCACCGGGAGAAAATACCCCGAACGCATTGACAGACATTACCGATCGAAGCGAAGCGGCACTGAAAGAAGGCATGCTGCCACTCACTCTGCTGAATGAGAACAACGGTCCCGTGACGGCTTTGAAACATTCGGATGTCGGATTCGTCGCTGCTGGGTTCGAAGGTGGCAGCGTTGCAATCATTGATCTAAGAGGGCCTGCTCTGATTTATCAGGCTAACGTTTCTGACTTCATAAAGGCCGACAAGCGAGCTAGCTTTCGACGAAGTTCTTCTCATACAACGACAAAGGCAGAGTGGCCGACCAGCATTGAATTCAGCGTCATGACACTTGATGGCGATGATTACTCGAGCATTCTTATCCACGTTGGAACAAATCTTGGCCACCTCGCCACATTCAAGCTTCTCCCTGAATCTAGCGGTCGATACACTGTAAGCTTTGCCGGAGTGTCCATGTTGGATGATAAGATCATCAGCATTTGTCCAATACACACAGATTCTGGTCGGTCTGCATATGCCTCACAAGCCGCAGTCTCCGGCTTACGAAATGGATCTAAAGTGAATGGTGTGCTACTCGCTGTCACGGCTTCTGGAGCCAGGATTTTCAAGCCAGCCGCGCAAAAGGGCGCCTCAAAAACCTGGGATCAGTTCTTGTGCGATTCTGCTGCAATTGTGCGATACCAAGACCTCGGGTACGCGCTTCTCGGACTATATGGCGATGGTTTTGCTCGGGGCTACTCTATACCGGCATTGAAGGAGATCGGGGCTGTTAAGGTATCGGACCATCTCGATACACAGCGCTTCTCCGAAGCTGTCATCACTAGCACAGGAGACATCCTCGGATGGAAGGGACCGGCTGAGATGACTTTGATAAACATTTTTGGAACAAACCTAAAGCTGTAAGTTGGCGATCAACTTGCCAATATCCACACTTTATGCTGACAATGAGCAGTGATCAAACGCGGGATACTCTCCTCAACCCAAATCTCCTCATCCCACCACGTCCTACTATCTCCAACTTGCAGTGGATATCCGGAACACAATACGTCACTCTCGAAGACATGGACCTCCTGATTGGCGGACCCGATCGACCACCCTCCAAACGCATGCTCGCACAATCCCGCGCTGACGAAGAAAGCCGTCGTCGTGATGAACGTGCTCAGAACCGTCCTGGTGCTGCCGGACCAGCTTCACCACCTCCATCGAACGAAACATGGGGCGCTTGGGCTTCGAGACAGATGAACGAGCGAACGGAGAAATTGAATCAAGTGGGTGATAGCATGCAGAATCTGAGTAGTAATAGTAAGGGGTGGTCGGACGATGTGAATAAGTTTGTGAATAAGCAGAAAAGAGGATTCGTTATGGGTGCTGTGAAAAGCAAGTTTGGCTTTTAGGGATTGACATGGTTGGATACCCGGCACGGATGCGAAAGGTGTGGGGGCGCTTTGATATTGGGGACGTGGCAGTAAGTAAATAACTAAGTGCCATGTGGGTTTGCGCTGACCATAGAGTAGTGCTAAACCGCAAGTCCAAATTTACTTCTAGTCATATTCTTCATACTGTTGTTGTCAGCAGTGCTCCAAATCATTCTGGGAGTGCGGTTCGTTCCAAGGAGTATGATTTCTGAATTCAAGTGACTGTGCATCTTCCATGCTTACTTGGGCCAAATCCTAGCGCAAGCAAAAACTTCATGTTTCATAGTCGTTGACATATCTTGTGTCTGTCGATCTTCGACCAAGAGGGATCCTCGTCAATCGCGAATGGCCTTATTATAAGTTATGCGCGAGCCACAATCACCATATCAGCAGCCTGTCTAACAGCAGATTAAGCAGTATTTCAAGAGCTGAAATCCTATTAATAGCCTTTGATAGCTTCTAAAGGGTAGTTGGTAAGTAGTTAATGCGTTGCTGTTGCTCTGTTTAGTTGACTGTCGTGGTGCGACTGCCATTACAGACCTATAATGATCAGAAGAGAGAGACGGTCACATGTTTCGTTACCGCTCCATCACCGCTCCTTCCTCAATCTCGCACCTGAAGTCTTGGCAAACAATTCTTCACTTACACACGTCATGAAAGCATCGCGACTCCTCTCTTCACCTCCCGACCCGAAACAATTGCCACGAACACCGCTCCTCAAAGCACCCGAAATGCCAGTCTATTAACTCAACTCAATTGCTGGCGACATCTTGTTTCTCCTACCACCATCATGGCAGCCTCACTCCCAGGCCTGCCGACGGAACTGCTGCTTAAGATCGTCGAGCTGGTGGGAAGGAAGCGCTTGAAGGCGCTGCGGCTGACGTGCAAGAGACTGGAAGCCGTTGCCAGCGGGAGGCTCTTCGGAAAAATCAAAACTACGTTCCCAAACCACAGCGGCGCTGTTCAGCGGTTTGAGGGCCTTTTGAAGAGTAACATTGCTGGCTTGGTCACGACTCTCGATTTGCAACCATACACTACGCATTTTCTCTACAGAACTCGTCACATTGAAGTAAGTCTACCCAGCTTGTACTATTCAGTGCTTACTCACAGTGAACCAGGCTCTTGACATGGATACCATATTACAGCGCTGGTTCAAAGACGACTGTCATGAACTCGCTCAAACGCTAGATTTGGCGGTTCAGCTTCCCAACTTACGGGATATAATCCTGAATGGTACACCTGGTGGCATGAAAGATTGGGAGCTAGAATATGTATCGTGTATAATTGTCGCGATCCTCCAGCTGTTGTGCTCTTCGCTGTGTCGCCGAATTGGCCCTCCGATCCACTGTCTAAAACTACGGCCGCTTCCTTGCAAATGGAATCCTAAAATTACGTCCAGTGTTCAGTTTCTCGTCACCATGAAGAAGGTGGAGCGATTGCACTTGCACTTCGACTGGTTCGAAGAAGAATATAGCAGGTTGCGGAGTGGGGGTAGCATCCCAACACACGACTATCCCAAGCATGAGGAGACGCACAGGTTTGCGGAACGAGTGCCCAGAAGCTGGCTATCTCACAACATATCCGGCCTGACACATTTGAGCTTGAGCTTTCATTACGGAGTGGGTGTTTACCCGACGATTGATTTGCGACACGTCCACTTCCCAAACCTGAGCAGTCTCCGGCTCTCTGGATTTAACATGGCACACCCGTGGCAACTAAACTGGATCATTTCGCATGCAAATCTCTCAGAACTATTCCTCGTCGGTAATACAATTGTGGTGTCTAAGATATCAGCTCACCTGTTCGACGATGATGGCTTCCCCATATACGGAACGAAGGCATCGACGCAATCCCGGCTTGCGGCCGTATATCAGCAACGGTGGTATCATTGGTATCATGCAATAGAGACGAAGCTTCCAAAGTTGCGCTACTTCATGACGCAACGGAAGGACATCACATTCCGGGAAGATATTAACGATAACTCTGTATGGGGCCGTTGCTTTGGTCTGCCCGAGTCCCGATACATGACTTACGAGTATGGGTTTATCTATTATCGGCTGGATATTCGTCATTTGGGAGAAGTGCTTCAAGGTTATGACGCTGGTGCACTGGCATCGTTGGTACGGAAGACAGGTATGTCATGTTACTTTGCGACAACCCACCGTTGACTTCTAAGACCGCGGATGAGCTGTGCTGACTCTATTCCCTTATGTCTAGGACAGATAAAATCGGTGGAGGATCTCATCAGGCGGCACGGTGAAAAGTCAGGCTTCTGGGAAACGTTTGGAACCTCCGAAATCGCTGGTGTCATTCCACAAGAGCACACACATGTGAGCCCAAATATGCCTCCACCTCCGATTCTTAAAGCTCCTCGCTTTCGCCGTGTGTATGTGCCCAAACGTCGGCGTCGGATTCGAAGATCTTCCGATGCAACGGAGTCAGATTTCTCCGTCAGTGGGAGCAGTTTCCACGTCCTGAACGAGTCGGAACCTGAGGACGCTTGAACGGAAGGGTAAGGAGGTAAAGCTGGTCACAGTGAAAAGAGCAGCAATGAAAATGTGCGGAAGCTCAGGACGTCTAGTTTGACAGTTGAAGAGAACTCAAGAAGGTTGATTCCACTTTGTTGAGCTTAGATTAACAGCGTTAACGACCTTCTTACTTGATCAGGGGACTGTATACGTGGGAGGGCAGTATAGCCTAGATTGCCAAAACATACACTCCGTAAATATCTCGCATCTCCAATGCTATATCTACTATCAATTGGGAGGTGTTGCACACTTAAATGGCACATCATAAATATCATCGGACAGAAGATCTGAAAAGCCGTCGTTGTTGTTCGAGGTGATATTTTGGTGGGTATAAAAGAGTCCCGAAGACTCTACTCATCTATCGTAACCTTCAAAATGCTGTGGGTTTACACTCATATCCTCTCGAACCATGCAATTGCCCGTCCACCCCAAACGCCATGATGTCCCAGCCAAGCCTGCCATTCACTCGTATGTCATTGCACTCATCTGTTTCTACGCAGGTTGCTCGTACGCTCTCCTAATCACCCTTGAAAATTCTGTCATACATGTTAGCCTCATTCAAAGTTAGCTTAAGTTGTACTTACGATCAAACTTGACGTTCTCCCTAACAACGGTGCCCTTAGCCTCGTTATCCTTGTTGATCGGCACCTTGATCTTGCTACCCTCCACATTCCACCCACACACCGTCCCTACAAAGTGCTCAAACTCTTTGCCGTCCAAATTCAACCAGTTCTCCAAGATACTCCTCTCGACCTCCCGTATCGACTGACTGACGGTAGCCGCAATGCGTACCCGCATCAGCTCCTCGAAACCAGACACATCGGCGATCAAATCAGCATACAGATCGTCCGAGTCCAGCGTCGACCAGAATGCGGCATAGTCGGCGCCTTCCAGCAGGTTCTTCAGCTCATTGAGTTTCTGGACGGCTTCTGAGAGCGGCGCATCGCCGGCGGCGGGCGCGTGTGCGGAGGAGGAGAGAGGGGCGAGGGTGTGGCTGGGTAGGAGGGAGAGGCAGAGGGAGAAGTCGGGGCCGGGGAAGACGGTGAGGGCTTTGACGAGGATGTTGGTGATGGTTTCGTCGCGGTTGAGGTGTGGGTTGAACTGATACCTATGATGTGTCTTGATTAGCACATTCCACTTTCATGTGAGATTGCTGTCGATGTTGTAAGAAACAGTGCTTTCAGATAGAGCTAATATTTCAACTTCAGCGGGCGGAGGGATTCAATCTCCAGTCCCTCGGGTAATAGGAAACGTTGTGGTTGTTGTTCATCATATAACGCAAAAGCAAAAGTGAGGACTCTTCCCTCTGAGGAAGAAGCGTGGGAAACGTACAGCTTCAGCAGCGCCAGATTCGCGTAGCAGTCGTATGTCTGGTTCTCGCATTGCGACATCACGTAGTCCTGGAAGACGGCCGTGGTCTCGGGGTTGTACCGATCGAGGCCATTGAGGATCTGCTCGATGTGCTCGGGCCGCTCGGGCGCGAAGTCGAAGGGGGCGCCCATGGTGGTGTTGGCTTGAATGTGCGACGAGGGAGGGTTGAGCTTTCCTTTGGGATTTTGCACCGAGTGCGGAAAATTATGTAAGCACAGCCACAGTGGCGCGCACGCCCACTTTTCCCTTCACCTCCATTTTCGATTACCACGTGAACGACTTACTCCTGGACTTCGTTTGCTATCTCTATGCTGTGTCACCTTCGCTTGATGTCTTCAGGCACAAATGGCTTTTGACCACCGACACCATGAACTGACGTCCCAGAGCCATCAGCTAGTAACGCCTTAAACGCCCAATACTCCCACAGCAGCATGCAGTCCAATAGGAATTCACAAGTAGACAAGCAAGTTCCGGACCACCGTAAGTCACTAGATTCGCGAGCCTCGCGTCCTCGAGATGACTCGTATGAGTAAGTTGTATATTTGGCATCATTGCAACTAACCCATTTTAGCCTATCACCACCTCAACATCCCCGACAATGCACCTTTCACTCTGAAAGCATCACCCGGCAAGGGCTGGGGTGCCTTCGCTACAAAGAACATTCCTAAAGGATCCACAATTCTGATCGAAAAGCCGTTCTTCCATATCCAGAAACACCATGATTTCATCACAGAACACGATCTTCGACGCGCATTCCAACAACTATCACCAGCCTCCAAGGCACAGTTCTCCCTCCTTCGCGACAATGCCTCCGTATACTTCACCTCCATGGAAGGCGCTTTTTCTGAGAACTCCTTCGCGACAACGGATCCTCCCGGACACGGGTTGTATTTGCTGCACTCGCGCTTCAATCACTCGTGTCTGCCGAATGCAGGGGTACCAATACATAAGGGTACGGCCATGACGAGTTATGCGTTCAGTGATATCTTGAAAGGTGAAGAGATTACCATCTGCTATAATACGGACTTCGGATGTAGGACCAGAGAGGATCGACACTTACAACTACGCTTTGTATGCAACTGCAAAGCTTGTCTTCCTGGAACGCCTTTTCAGACCCTGAGTGACATGCGTCGGATGCTTATACGGGGATTGCAATATCTTCTCCATGGTACCGACCTCGACGAATGCGTGTCCTCCATTATATTCGATGCAGAACTCAAGAGAAACGCGGAGGCGTTCAACATCCCCTTGTCAGCTAGGCTGATATACAGGCTTCTCACTATGGTTCTTTTGGAGAATGAAGGTTTATTGGACGACTTTACGGTAAAGAGGATGGAACCTGGGATCTTGCCGTTGGCACTTTCCTTCCAGACAACCAGCAATCTTGAGCTTGCTGTGCTAGCTGTAGCTCAGCAAAGATGGATAGAGAAATTGTGCGCTGCGTTGAAGCTGTGGGGAAGAAAGGATGAGGCTGATCGCGCGGTTGCGATACGATTGAAGATATCGCGCGGACTACCTCCCTTGTAGCCATGAGGCATCCTGCAAAAAGGAAGCATGGACCCACTGATGGGTCGCCAAACCTTTCCTAGTAAGCTCATACAGAAATCCCAAAGGAAAGAGAATTCACACAACACGAAGCCAGAGTCAAGGGCAGAAACTCGCAAATCGTCAGTCATTATTGTCAAAGCACACTACCGAAACCACCCACAATCTCCGCACCGGAACAACTCAATCTGTTTCCCTCCTATTAGCCCAGCACTCTGTGTACTCGGGCATCCTTCTCGAACACAGCCGAAACTACCACATATGTCGTCTCCCTTAGTAAAGGCCGATCGTAATATCACCTCTGACTCTGGCCGTCAAATGAATCTCCGCCTCGAGGTCAAGTTTGATGCCGACCATCAAGCTGGCATCCTTCAGATTGCCTTCACTGTCAGTCGCACCTTTGAGAAGGGTGCCCGGAGCTTGGTGCAAGGCTGAGTTTGGCGGCGGGACGATGGTTGCGAGACGGCGGTTGCCATTGGCTTGGCCATACTCGGATTGCCTGCAGATTGTGAGTTGGAGCGGATTGAAGGGGTGATCATGTGACGGAACTACTGAGGAAGGAAGGAGGAGGGGAGTTCGTACATGGACTGTTGGGTGCTGCTGGAAACTTGTCAGTGCTGGAACAGTATGGAAAGACTTAGGGTATCTTACGCAGGAGCAGACATATTGACCGAGTTTAAACTTGAAATTGAGACGGATAAGATGGAGATGTGGGTTGGTGTATTGGATCTGGAGTGTGGAGCTGAAGATCTTGGTGCTGTGATGCTCCTTCTCCATCGAAAACCTCTAGGCCTTATATATTCCCATCACATCTTCATCTAATTCCCATCTGCCATCCTGACGATGGTTACAAAGTCGTCGGTAAGTCTCATCGGCACTTGGGTTGTACACTCGTGCTGCGCCTCCAGCCTCGTGCTAGGATCACATCGTAGGCCTTCGGCGGCTGGCCCACATCTTCTGCAACTAAGCTGCAGCCATCAGATCACCCAATCTTTCCCTCTGCCCGAACATCTCGAGCTAGAGTTTCCCATCTGTATGGAGAACCAATCAGACACCATTTTATAGGCGAGTGAAACATCCAGGGACAGTTCGTGTGCGGTCCGAACCGACCCTACGCGCATGCGCAACACACCATGTTCACAAATCAGACCATAACGATACACGTCAAAGCTGACGTTTGTCGGGAACTCTCGGTTGCTAGCGAATGCGCGCATGGAGTATCGCTGAACAAGAGTGGTGCCAGTAACGATAGCGCCATGTCATAAAAGAAAAGAGGCAGGTTTGTCGGGTGTGTAACTGCGGCAACCAACTTGGCTGCAGTTTCGAGTTACGTAGAAGAAGAAACTCCCGATATGACTCTGAATAAGAGGACAGGAGTTGACGAAATGTGCCGAAACAAATATCGCGTGATCAGGTCCTGAGAGAAACAGTCAGTACACAGTTTCTCTCCATATGTTTGCGCATTCCTACGCCAGACTGTAGTTATGTCCATCTTGCTCGCCATGGCTGTTACACCGGGCATTCTCGGAACGCAGGAAGCTATTCGACAAAGTCAGTCCAAGGAGAAGAGGGAAGAACATCGAGCTCGTCGATGCAACTTCATCGCACATTGCATCAAGTTGTCTCCATGCGCTCGCGAGATCAACAACAGACCTTTCATTCTCAGAGATGGGCGAGTGCGTAATTGTCATCCCCTGTGCCTTGCAATGTTGACAAAATCGCTAGATCTTCATCGACTCCGGGACCCAAGAATGGGAGGACGACCCCAGCGTCCTTTGCATCGCATGCGGATACTACCTGCCCTACCCCGATAGCTCGCATGAAGGCATGGTTACGAGGATATCGGCCGACTTGCCCATAATGAATTGGATTTTTGTCGATGCGACGACGTACCAGTTGCGATATGGGGTGCGTAAGGACGCGGAGGGAAATTTTACAGGGCCATTCGATTGCACCAGCGTCGGTCGAAGGGTAACATTTCAAGGATGGGAGGGATGGTGTGCTGTCGAAGAAAGGCCTGGAGTTTGGGGTAAGCGACTCTGAATCATGTTCTGCGAACATTCACTGTTGGCGTTTCGCGACGGAGCGCCGATGATGTCCTGCATGAGCTTGGCTAACCCTGCAATCCACACACTAGGTGTATACTTTGATATCAATGACGACGCTCTGAGAGGCAGAGTGGAAATGGGAAAGAGAATATTGGAACTTGAGGTTGAGAGAAGGGAAGAGAGGGTGAGGAAGGTAGGGGGAACGGCGGTCAAGGAAAAGACTGAAGAAGAAAAGGCAAAGGAGAATAACGAGAAAGCGTCGGCCACTATACCACAGGTTGGCAGCCCACTTCCTCCAGCGCCGGCCACTTCGCCTCCATCAATTCCGCTTCCTAAGCCTCCACAGTCAGAACCTACAGCTAGCCAGGCGTTGGCACCAGTCCAACAAACAACTGCCAATACATATCACCACACGGGACCATCACAAACCGCAGTGCCCCCAGTCACTGCACAATCCAGTTCCGCAGAACTTAGATCGCACCCACTAGTTCAGCCGCCTACTACTGTACCATGTCGAAGGCTTCCGCCATCAGCCATTACCCAACGTCAGGTGGGGTCAACATACTCCCCTCCCACGCCATATCAACGATCACTACCACAACCTCCATCATCTCGTTCTTCACACAAACCGATCTCCCCCGCCCCACTGGCTGCTCCCCCGTCTTATCAAACGGCTACCTCACCGCCTCAAACACAAATTGAACCTCTACGATCACAAACTTCTTCTTTAAGACGAAAGAGCAGGCCATCACACAACTCTGTCGGGACGGCTCCGACTTACCCGTGCGACGAAAAGTGCGCATACCACAGCTCACTAAGTACTCTAACTGAGCATTCGCGAGACTCCCTTACATCTTCTCAAACTCCTACTAGTTCGACACGCGCCCTGAAATCCGCCTCTTCACGTCACACTTTTCTCTCTGCACGATCTCGAAGGAAGCCACATGCCTTCAGCTTGAGTGACGATCAGCAACGACTCGTGGATGATTTCAAAGCGTATACTGAGACTATGAGTCCTGTGGATCTGGCCCTTGACCTCTCTTATGGTGAGAATACACCGTCAAAGAAGACACCAAGAAAGTCTGTGGTCAGTGCAGTCGCTCGGACCGTGCCGAGAGTTGGCGTAGGCTGCCTAGATGCGATGGGGTTGGGTAGCAAAGGAGGTAAAACAAAAGCTGGGACTGCGAAGAAGAAGAAGAACAAAGTAGGCTTGAAACGGAAGGGGTCAAGGAAAGCAATGAAGCATGACTGGAAGGATGTTGATAAGGTCAGAAGCTTTGAGTGATGGAGGAATAGGAGACGTTCCGATACTTGCTTCAGGGCGCAGAATAACGTATGGAGAAAAGGAGAACAGGAGGTTGCAAAGTCCTGGAGGGATGTTCCTTCCACATCCATCGTACCTTCTGTTAGTGACGACAAGGTCAGGGAAAGCGTGAGCTCGCAGGCGACAGCTGTCAAATCTCACTACCTCGTGAATCTCTTCACATCTTTATCTCCTTTTTCTTTTCCCTTTTCTTCCCCGAGTTCCAATCTCCGCAAGTCGTCGCTGAGCAACTACCATTCGACCTAGAAGAACGCAAATTTCGGACCATTTCCGTCGAGCAGATACTGTCGTTGGCTAATTACGTACACGGCGGCCTTTGCCGGGTCCGAGATCCATTGGGTAACAGCGCACACGACCACCAGCCAGGCGAATCCGTTCTTTTAGTAGATCGCAAGGCGCGAAGCATCGCGTTCAAGTAGTGTTCTGTCATTGTAGGAGCCAGATAAGATACTAACGTGTGGACATCAGGTGAGCGCCTGCAAGCCGCTACCAAGTGCCGGCATGCTTTCCGAGAACAAGGTCATACGACCCAAGAATGCAAGCTCCCAACACCACGGTCGAACAGCCCCCGAGCATCGTTGTGCGATTATCAGTGTGGGGCCTCGCATGGCATTTTTAAAGCGTGGAGCTGAATCGTGAGAACCGCGGTTCAACCGGATGCGGCCGCTATTCTGCCTCGAGTATCATCGCATGGAGAGTCCAGACAAATGTCCCGAAGACCCCAAGTGGAGTTCATCAAGACGACGTCGTTCGAGACCCACCTCAGGAGCCAGACCAAAGTGTCTCGCATGGTGTTGAATTCCACCACCTCCAGGGAGACCATTGGAACGACTAATGTCTTCCGGAGGCGTGACTCTTCCAAGCAACCTTTTCCTCTAACGTGAACTCTTCATGGCCCTTACTTACAGTGAACCGTGGAACCTTGTTGTCAGCCGCAAGTCTTCTCGAACCCGAGGGCCTGGAGAAACATTCTGCTGTGGAGCCCAAGCATTCCGTTTTGGCCCAAATCTCGACGATGAACGAACCGTACTAAGTGGATCCCGGGCATTGGAGAGAGTCTAACGCCGAGGCGAGATCACGTTGTTGGAGCTTTCTAATTCGGAGATGTTACTTCTTCTGCACTAACGTCTATCTGACATTTTCCCCATGGAGGAAGATGGGGGAGATGGCGCTACGCGTTCAGATTGGCCCGGAGTCAGCAGCTGATGCTAAAGCTCGCATTATTCTTTGCATTTCTGCAAAGAATTTGTTAGTTCCTGGATCTACTCCGTCTTTGCCGCAACCAGCCTACATGACTAAGCTTGGAACTGTCGCGGGAAAGACGGACAACGCCAAGCTGGATGCCACTCGACGTCCTCTATGAAGACTCTCGCCTGGATTCGGATAGGAGAGGCCACCCACGTCTGGTGACACGCATGTGAAGGCCGTTGTCGAAAGGTCATGCACAGGGGTTCTCCAGATGCGCCGCTCGGGTGTGGCTAGCAAAGAGGAATGGTGACAGCACTAAAGACGCCACCAGTGCTGAGCGCACCACCATCATTCATCGTCTCCCCCGAAAAGCACCTTCCTCTGAGACACGCTTCGATGCGGCAGAGCCGCGGCACAGGTGCAACGCAAAAACAAAAAAAGGCGGGCTAAGCTATGATCTCCAGGAGGCAGCGCATGTGTCACGGCTGAACGACAACGGTCATTGGAAGATGGTGTTCTTCCAAACGCCTGGCACTCGGACATTGGACCAATCAGAGCTTCTCGTCGATATTAGATTTGGTTTATGGCAGGCGGTTATGCACGCGAAACAATGCTTGAACGCGGGAAATGCCTGGCAAGTTGCAACGTCTGAGCAGTGAGATCCGACCGTATACCACCGTACTCCGTATTCTGGGCGAACAACACCCAAATCCCCGATCCAGGAATCCATCTCGTTGAGAAAGTCCGACACGGGGATACATATGCAAACCTCTATATGGATCAGAGAGGTTCTGATCGTTGCTCATTTCTTCATTAATTGTATCTGAGGAAAGGCGGCGCGGTTCCCACCGGCCCACTGTTTTCACTCGTAAGGCAACATTGGAGACCAGCTGAGCTCTGCGGTCATATGCACCATTCGTATAGTCCACGGTTTTTGCTAAGCAACGTGATGCGCGGGAGGAATAGCAGCGGCTTGAACATCGACCGGAGGATGCACTCGTGCAGGACTCAACGTTGAAACGATCCAATCAATACCGTTAGCCTAACCCGCAATCTCTCTGCAGCTTGCCCAAAATTGTGGCCTCGGCTATGATCAGGGAATCGCCGGGGAAAGGCCTGCGGCGATGAAGCTTCTGTAAGGCCTCCTGGACGGATGCTTGCTCCGCTTAGCGCCCTAGCTTTCGCGCCTCCCCCAGGTGCCCCAATCTCACCCGGACCACACGTTGGATCGATCCTTTTGGAGCAACATGCACGAGAACTTGGGGGCCGTAAGAAAGTCATGGAATACTCTTTCTTCGGATAACGTCCGTCGATAATATTCGAGAACTAAGACTGGTCTTTCATGGGCTATGGCACTCATGGCTAACACAGATCTACTTCACCCTTGCGTATGAGCGCCAGGACAGACGCGCGATGGACCGCGTGTGAGGTGGTCTGAATCCTTCTAGAAGAACTAACACGGAGCTCCAGCCTATTTGGGCTAGTCTAATAATGACAATGTTACTGTTACCCATTACCAGAAGCCACCGTGCTGCAGTATCACCAGTGCCGGGGTCCTGACATTAAAAGCTGGAGTTCCCGCACGGCAACGACTTCCTCTCAAGGCGCCCTCCTGCTCTCTGCTCTTTTTACTCAGGTGGATCGCGTGTGCGAGCTTCAACCTTCTTTCCCCTTCAGCAAAGCAGCACTACATCTTCAATCATGCCTGGTGGAGGAGTTGTTGCCGTTACCGGCACGACAGACATCAACCGCGTTGAGGCGCCCGTGACCGTCCGCGCCTACCTCATCGTCGCGTTCGCGGCGTTTGGGGGTATCTTCTTCGGTTATGACACTGGATGGATGGGAGGTGTGCTGGGGATGGAATTCTTCATCAAACAATACACGGGGCTTGAATACCCCGACGTCAAGTTCCCTGGTGTCAGCCCAGACGATGAGGCCTACAAGGCTTACAAGAAGGCTTTCGTTGTTTCTTCATCGCAGCAATCCTTGACAACCTCGATTCTCTCCGCCGGTACCTTTTTTGGAGCCATCATTGCCGGTGACCTTGCCGACTTTATCGGTCGTCGGTTGACTATCATTCTGGGCTGTGCTATCTTCGCCGTCGGTGGTATCCTCGAGACTGCTTCTACTGGTCTCAACGTTATGGTCGCTGGTCGTCTCATTGCCGGTTTCGGTGTCGGGTTCATCTCTGCCATTGTCATCTTGTAAGTGGAAGAAGAAACTCACCTATTGAAGTCGAATGCTAATCAACACCAAGGTACATGTCTGAGATTGCTCCCCGTAAGGTCCGTGGTGCCGTTGTTGCTGGTTACCAGTTCTGCATTACCGTCGGTATATTGCTTGCCAACTGTGTCGTCTATGCGACGCAGAACCGCCGTGACACTGGGTCCTACCGTATCCCGATCGCCGTCCAATTCTTGTGGGCAATTATTCTCGCTATAGGACTTATCCTCCTTCCCGACTCCCCTCGTTTCTTTGTCAAGAAGGGCAAGCTTGACAAGGCCGCTAAGGCTCTTGCTCGCGTTCGTGGCCAGGCTGTCGACTCCGAGTACATTCAGGACGAACTCGCTGAAATCATCGCCAACCACGAGTACGAGATGTCCATTACTGCGCAAACCAGTTACCTTGGCTCCTGGGCCTCCTGCTTCGAAGGCAAGATCAGCTCGCCATCATCCAATGCTCGCCGTACCACCCTTGGCATAATCATGCAAATGATGCAGCAGCTTACCGGTATCAACTTCATCTTCTACTTCGGCACTGTTTTCTTCCAGCAGCTCGGCACTATCAGCAACCCCTTCATGATCTCGCTGATTACTACACTCGTCAACGTGCTGTCCACTCCACTCTCTTTCGTCCTCGTTGAGAAGCTTGGTCGCCGTACTCTCCTCATCTATGGCGCCGCATTGATGATCACTTTCCAGTTCATCGTCGGTATAATCGGTGCAACCGCTGGCAAGCCTGGTAATGGCAACGACTCTGCCACCAAGGCTATGATCGCATTCATCTGCTTGAACATCTCCTCCTTCGCCATCACCTGGGGCCCCTGTGCCTGGATCGTCATCGGTGAGATCTTCCCTCTCACCATCCGTTCTCGCGGTGTCGGTCTCGCCACCTCCTCCAACTGGTTCTGGAACTGCATCATCGGTGTCATCACCCCCTACCTGGTCGCCGACCAGCCTAACTCTGCTAAGTTGGGCTCCAACGTCTTCTTCATGTGGGGCGGTCTCTGCTGCATCTCTTGTAAGTCAAATCCTCATTTGATGTTCCATCGTCGCATGAGCTAACAGACATATCAGTCCTCTTCGCTTTCTTCTTCGTCCCTGAGACTAAGGGTCTTACCCTCGAGCAGGTCGACAAGATGTTGGAGGAATCCACCCCCCGCACCTCCTCCAAGTGGAAGCCGCACTCCACCTTCGCCGCTGACATGCACCTCGCCGAAAAGCACATCGAGGTACCGGTCGACACGGTCCAGGGCAAGACGGAGACTGTTTAAGCTTCTGGCTTGGTCTTTAGGCACGAAGTTCAAAGGTTCATATTGGCACGGCGAGATGATTGTCATGGAGAGATGATGTTGATGGTGTGTAATGAATGGTGCGCGATCGCATTGATTGTGGTTGAACACGGATATATCAATAGTCAATATTTATTCGCGCGGGCTGGTTTATTGCCAGTTCCGATTCTTACTATCCTTCGCACTCATGTCTTGTATTTCTTCTGGAAGTATTATCTCTGTCCTCACCCTCTAGCTACAACTTCTTGGGGCCGAAGTCCGCGTCGCTGTCCCTCACCGTCCGATACTCGACCATCCCGACTACGCTCAACGAACAACAACTCAGTCCTAATGCTTCACCTCAGCGTCCTCGATCCAGTCGGCCGACACAAGTTCATCTGACTAAGAACGCCTTCCTTCCCTCCGGTACCGCTGTCCCTCGATCCCACCACAGCGGTCGCGTCCTCGTACAATAAATACACAACATTTTTAGCTCCGGCCCACCGCCCACGTGTGACGGGTGCGACCCGTCTTCCTCTAAGCGTAAAACAGGTGTTAGTCTGTATCACGCACAAATGAAACACGACTGGAGGCATGGCACGCCCCCGCCCTCGTGTAGTACATGGGAAGCGAGACACATAAGAGTACAAAGTCGGCGTGTACCAAATGGAGGAACTGGATCTCGTGTTGTGAATGAGTGAGCTGAACTCGGAGAGGTGGAAAGAGGTGAGCTCCTTGAAAGTTTAGGGTTATTGGATTGATGTCAGTACCGGTATTATTTTATGCAGGAGCTTAGAAAAGCAGTGGGAAATTGAATGGTGATGCATCTTATTGAGTTTCCGAGTCTAGACTTTTGCATCCCCATCCAAGCTGCGAGAGCAAAGCCGTGCATTGTGTCGCTGCATCCTTCTGACAATTTGCGCTTTTCTTTTATCGTACGCACAACACGAACTGTCATGACATTGTCATGATTTCGTCGATCTAGACTGGTGTTTCCATGGCACGAATCTCGAAGAAGAGCGAAACAAGGTTCACAGGCTTTATTGCCTAGACTGACTGTCTCGCGATCATGGATGTGAAGGACTCGATTAGGGATGTTTATACAGATTGTGTTACTCGTCGTCTTGTGCGTTGAGGGATTAGTACGGCGGGATTGAGATTAGTTTTCGCTGGATCACATGCCCAAGGGATTGAACCCGACGTAGGAAGAGTGCGTGTAATATTGGAAGTGTTATGCAAGCCGTCACGATTTCACGAGCAATTCACAATTCATCTACGATGCACGGCGCCACCTACTGTGCGTTCACGAGATGGCGCTTTCGATGACGGCACCTGGGGTTTCTAGAGTACATGCAACAATAATGGGCGCTGGGCGCAGCGGGGTACAGTAACATACTAACAGCACATCAGATGCTTGGGTCAGTGGCTCGGGTCCCTGCGGCGGAGTCAACTGAGGGTGCATGAGTGGTGTGGTGTGGGTAGTTGGACGCCTGAATGTCACGGATACATGAGCGTTCTGCAAATTGGCGTTGGATTTGTGGGTTCAAATGTTAGCTGTATATCGGAGCGTGATGTCTAATGCGAGGTCACATGTGTTGGAAATTATGGTTCACTTCCACTTGTGTGTAGGTACCTATGGTACTGATGTGCGAGATGCGCGGCGATGGAACATTTCCGCCTCGCGGAAAGGGTCGTCTTATGTACGATATTTTTCACTAGAGAAAGTTCGGTGGTTGGGTATCCTTTCCTCACCTCCTATGCGGTATCAAGAAGATGACAATAAGAACCCAACATATGATCCTACTCCTTGCAGAGAGAGCTAAAAAGGGGTGAGAGGGAAGGTTTAGAGGATCTTGTAAGTCCCTAATATCATCCTCATTAACGGGAGATCAGAAGTACTCGTTGGAATTCAAAAAGGAGGGTATATACAAACCTATAGTGAAAACTGAAAGATTATTAGAAGCTCACGAATCAAGGTATGAGGTAGACCAAAATTGAAAAGGGCTTGACAAATTTTTGAAAAAGAAAATGGATGGCTAGTTAAGGACCTTCCTACCGTTGTACGTCGCGAAAGTAATCTCCACTCATACAATATCCTAATCGGTCCTTGCTCTGCCATGAATGCCTCTTTCCTTCGAACTATCCCAGATCACCAGACCAAGGCCAAATTCAAGCAATATGGCCATACTATAAGCATCCATCATCCAAGGCTGCTCATCCCAGAAGCCCTACACCGCGTTCTTCTTGTCCTCATTTTGGTCTTGCGGAACCATAGAATCGAACTCAAGATACGATGACAGGTCTGGTCAACAGTGCGAAATTGATATCGGATTAGTGGCTGTCCTTTGCTAACGCTTACTGAACTGGAGTTATATGCTACGGTTGAGCGTCGGAGCTGAGCTAAGAAACTATGGAAGATGTGCGGGATACGAAATTTTACAGCTCACTACGCAAGTGCAAAGGCTTACATGTAGTTAAGACCAAGTGCGTAATAATGCTGTAGGCATACAAGAGTAAGAGTCGAGGAAGTCAAGCGAGATTGTTAAGCGTACTTCAGATGTTGAAAGCGTAAAAATGATAAAGTCATATTAATAGGCTTTCGAATAGTAAGTACAAACGCAACTAAATCTAACAACGTAGTTGCAAGGACTTCCCCACCTTCTAAACAACCTCATGCTGAATCCAAAATGCAAAACCATGCATTCCGCCTCAAACAAGGACTTGTACATCTTCAACCATATGTCCAAACCAACGATGTCCGTCTCTATCCAATGATTGTAGACCCCTGTGTGCTCATGTATACGAGCTCAGCAATGGTTCCTCTACGCTTATTTCGACACCAGACTCCCAACCTTCTCCCTCAAGAAACCCTCCACAGCAGGCTCATCCTTCTGGTCGGTCTTCGCATCCAACGCCTTCTGTTCCGGACTCTTCTCCACAAGCTTTTCCTCGGGCTTTCCCTCAGCCTTCTCTGAATTGGTACCATTGACGAGTCCACTCACGGTACCCGCTGCTGATCCCACGGTAGACGTCATGGTCGAAGTTGCTGTTGCAGCGACTGACTTTGCTTGCTCAACGTAACTCGGCGCCGGTGCTTCTGCAGGCGGAAATGAGACATCCTTGGGTGTCTGCCCGACTGTGGCCGGCTCCATAGTTACAGTCTTGTCGCCGTGGCCGTGGTCGTTCACAGCGGCATGAGGTGTGCCATCGGAAAGCTGACCGGACGCGTGCGTAAGGTGTTGCTGCTCATATCGAGTGTCTGATGTGCCTTCACGGATGGGGAGATTTGACTCCAGACTCTTGGTCGGTTCGACGTTTTCAGAAGTCGTGGGTGTGGCGGATGCTGGTACTTGCGACTCGGGTTTGGGTGTTGAAGAAGGGGTAGGCGTATCTGAAGGCGGAGTTTCGTCTAGATTGGGGATTTGCGAATCTGGGGGATGCGTTGCCGACCCGACAGTCGTTAGAGACAGCTCGGCTTCATCGATCGGAGTATTGAGCACAGGTGGAGCTTCAGGCTTTGGTCCAACCGGGTTGGGGATGGTGAAGATGGTTCTTCGTCTGGGCACTCCCTTTTCCTGCCCTACAGCAACTGCCTTCAGCGCTCCGTTTTCACCATTCTCCCACTCTATAGGTCCAATAGGGAAAGTGTTCTTCCCTTTCTGTATGGCGGGCGACTCCCACTTAATCGCCGCTTCGATCTCAGGCTCCAGGTTGGGCATGTCACCCCATGCGAAGTCCAATTTCCCGCCATATTTCTTGGGTATGTTCTCAGGATCGATGTATTGCGAGAGGGTGGGGTAGACGTTCGCGGGCGAGAGAATGAAGATCTTCGAGACGGTGATGGGATCGAACCACCGCTTGATCCAGCCCCATACCGTTGGGAAGAAGGCAGGCGCGCCGATGACGAAGATCCTGTCCAGCGTCTCTGGATAGTGTGCAGTAGCGAGCTGTGAGGCATCCTGCATGTGGTTCTTCAAGTTCCAAAACTGCTTCAGACCAACTCCACTGATGTCCACAATGTTGTTACTCTGTGAAATCGGCGTCTCGGGGTGATTGCGTTTGATGGAGGAGCATAGCGGGAGGACGAATCTGGTGAGCGCCTCGTATAGGGCGAAGAGACGGAGGTTCTTAGTTGGGACTTTCGGAGAAGTCGTGCGGGCTTTGACTAGATCCTTCTCGTAAGAAGAGATGTTCTTGGAGTTTAATGGGGCCACTTCGAATAGATACACGGGGATGCCGCGCTTGTCGCGTCGTCCGAGCCATTGGGGATACTGCGCATCATTAGCCATGTCATGCCATGTCGCGAAACCTGGGTCGGCCCCGTACCAGCCGTCGTGTCTGTTCAAACTCGTCCACCTCTATGTCGTAGAAGAGACGGTGTATGCCATTCTCCTTGCGCCACTCTTCGGTGTCTTTGAACTGCTTCAAGGCTTCTGCTGGCACGAAGCGTCGCGCGCGAAGAAAGCGTCTGGATGGAGTCAGTACCCCGCTTAACGTTGCGCTTCAGAATCCCTACAGTAGCGTCTCGTCGTCGTGGCTGGCTTCAGTCTTGCCGTCTGTCCCTGCAGGTGTGTAATAGCCTTCTTCCTGGCACAGCTGCTTGAAGACGTCGAGCTGTGTCTGCTGGTTCTCCGAGAGGTGAGCGTAGTGGCCGGAGGGATATTGAAAAGACTCGACGCGCGTGAGCTCCGCCATGTTTGCGGATATCCAGGGTACCGATTGGCGGGCTGTGTAGGTGGTAGTGATGTTGCGAGTATCGATGAGGCCTGTATGAGCTCTTTAAGTCGTCATGATGTTGCGGCACTGTGGTTAGGTAACTAGCGAATCCACTGCGGCTCTTCGCAAAGGGCGTCCCGGACGAAAAGCGACGAGAACAGGGCTGGATAGTCGGCGTCATAAAGCCCAAATAAGCTTCACGTTCGAAAGTTTGGGCGCTCTGTGCGCCTGGAGGTATTCATCTTGCGATACGGCGTTTCCGCAGCCTTCCGACAGCTTGCAAGGAGGAGTTCGGAGGTTGACATCTCCACGATCTACGAAGTGATTCTAACATGATCCTAGGAACCCAAGGAAAAAGTCTGGAAATTCAGTCATGAAGTGCAAGGTCGAGGATTATATCCAGAATCAAGTTTGCTAATTGCTAATATTGTACGGTCCGTGATTTATCATGCCGAAATGGTGCGATCAATTCATTCTCCTCGACTATCGACCAACCATTTCATAGCGAACCTCACTTTGATTTATACAACGTAGAACGCTCATTATGTTATCTCTCAAAATTGAACTTCAATTCCTGATGCAGTAACAATCTCTAAGTTCAGCCAAATGCATTTTGCACTGTGTTGGAGATTCGTTATCGTTATCGCCGTATCGATTGCCGAGGCCGCTTAGTCAACTCCTCAAACACATCACTGACGACATCGACAATGCTGCCCACCAGCGTATTTGCCGCTCATGCCTCAGCACGACAATTCTTAACCTAGAACGCCAAGGGCATTTCTTTGCTGTAACCCGTCTGTGAGCGCCTACCCACCTTCCAATAGCTCATCATCGCCATCAACTCACCATGACGCGCACCTTCGTCCAACTCCCAACCGAGTTACTGGAAGCCATATTCTTCCACCTCGAGCCCCAGTCGTTGTTGTCGGTCTCCCAGACCAACAGATTCATAAACAGCATTACCCATGCGCCTTCAATATGGCGCAACCTCTGCCAAAAGCATTACCAGACATGGGCCCCGCACCACGACATCGCTGCCAAACTCACTGGTCCACTATCCAGTGTCGACTGGCGCTCTCTCTTCGTATATCGCGTCAATGTTGAGCGAGAAGCACTGAGGCTACTAAACTGTATACTCGAGTCTCCGACAAACCGAATACGGCACATCAACCAGATTGCGGATTTCGGATACGATGTGAAAGAGACGCTATTGAAGCAGCTCGGGTGCCCAGATGATGCTGAGGATGTACTGGCGAGGAGATACTATGCAAAGGTAGTACTGGAGCGCATTCAGAGAGATATGTCCATAAGTGTATGGAGGGACCTGCTCAACGGAGAGGATGTGCCGATTGAGATCGCATTGGGAGCATATGACATGTTCACTAGGATAGGTCCAGACGTGGAATTTGAAACTATCACCACCGACCTCGACCAGCTCGCAGCGGCCCTCCTAAAACAACATCCCGGCTTGCCTGAGTGTGATACGCGATCGAAAGCCTGCACCGTAGCCTCTTTCCTCCGCGAGCAAGGCTTCAACGGTGTTTCAGACGCCTTGTACGAGGCTCTCCGCAACAGCTTCATCGGCTTTGCGCTCCACTCTCAAAATCATGAATCGCTTCCTCTGATCTCTGTAGCCATCTTTTGCGCTCTGGCAAGGCAAGTCGGTCTCGATGCTCGCCCGTGCGCCGTACTCTCCCACGTCTACTGTATCGTTCACGCACCCAAGAACTACACTCTAGATGGCGACTACAAACCCACCAGCACAGACGAGCTCCACACCATGTACCTCGACCCGTTCCGCACCTCGTCCGAAATACCATCGTCGGACCTCCACAACATGCTCCGAGAAATTGGCATTCCAACTGCGGAACACGGCAGATTCCTCGCCCCTACCGACACGCGTAATATGGTCCTACGTACAGCGCGAAACATAATGAACTCTGTACAAATCATCCGCGGACGCGACGTTGGCACCAACGGTATCAATTCCACTTGGAGAGATTCCTACCCTGACATCGACGCTTCCTTCTACGCCGCTGTCTGGTCCATGACCATTCTAGGGCCCCGGGAAGGAGCATTCGGCGGTTTTTCGGACATGGCAGCTCGTCGACGTCAGTACCTTCCCTACCTTATCGATCACCTGCGCTCGCATCATCCGTGGGATGTCACGCTGTTCCAACGCTACGTCCTTCCATTCTTCGACAACGAGCGTGAGAGGGAGCGATTGGAGCGCTTTGGTGATGCGACATTGTACAAAGATGGACAGCCGAGGGCCCCTAAACCCCGCGATGGGAACGTAAAGAACGTGTTGTTTAGAGTCGGCCAGCTGTTTAAGCATAAGCGGTACTTCTACGAAGGCATCATTACGGGCTGGGATGTCGAATGCGACGCTGGTGAGGAGTGGATCCAGAACATGGGCGTTGATCGCCTGAGCGGGGGAAGACATCAGGCTTTTTATCATGTGCTGTAAGTCAAAGCTATCCTCCTCTACCGCCTTTATCATGGTACGAATTGGTCTAACATATTATTAGCGTCTCTGATAAATCCGTTCGCTACGTAGCAGAAGAGAACATCTCGCACTTCCCAGAAACCACCGAACCGACCCCTGCCATTATGATGCTCGCTGGTCGCCACTTTAAGCGCTGGGATGGGAGCGAGCGAAGGTTTGTGAGCAATGTCAGGGACGAGTATCCTGACGATTAGAAAAGCGGTACTTCGATGCATTTTGGGGGCTAAAGATGCGGAGTTTCCATAATTCCGAGCTAAGGACGGGGAGGGAAAAACCTGGTTGGATAGGTCCAGGGGAAGTAGTACCGAGCCTCCATCTGAGGGTGTTTACCTTGCTACGGCATGGGGTTTTCGTCTTGTATGCCCAGACTTCACTTCTGGTAGATTACATCTTTAATGCGATGGTCTCGAAGCTGACGAATCTCTGAATGATATGATGGCAGTGTAGCTGTATAATAGTACAGGGCATTTCAATCATATTGCCAAATTACATGCTTACGCTAAGCTATGACCATCCTACACAATACTATGCATCGATTCTTCCCTCCCTCCCTCTCTCTCTTGTCAAGAGAGGCGAAGCAGAGCCAGGAAAGCTCCCCCACCATCCAAAGATGAAAAGATCCCCCAAAACGCCACAGAAATGCTTTTCAATCATCCATCACAGTGTCCGTCCACCTCGGTCATCATCAACGAACTACCTCTTTCCCCTTACCACCTTTATGCTCCAGCCCACTCAATACCTCAACAACTTCTTGTCACCCCTGACCGCACTCCCACTGCCCTCATAACTCCTCGCAAAACTACACCAAGCATCCTTGATGCTAACAACCTCATACGTACCCTCCTCTTGCACCGGGATCTTCATCACATACTCATGACTCGTCTCCGTCCGAACATCCAACAACTTGCTCTTCTTCCCCCTCGCCGCGTTCGTGCTACGCGTATACGTGAACTCGAACGGCGGCGTGCCGGTAAAAGCGAATTCAAGGTCCGTGCTGCCGCCGTCATGGATATCAACTTCGGTGACTTGGCCGCCGGAGAGACGGACAGTGGGGATGGGATGGATGTGTTTTGTGATGTCGAGGGCGGCGAGACATTCCGAGGCGGAGTCGCGGAGGCCCGTGATGGTGAAGACGCCGGGGCGTTCGGCGAGACGGCGGAAGGTGGTCTGCGGGTTGGACGCTTTCTTCATTTCCGAATTGAAGGTGTAGTAGACGGTGAAGGGGACTTGGCCGCTGAGGGTGAAAGAGAGACGCTCGCCAACGCAGTAGTCTTTCCGATCTTCCATTGGCGTTGCCGTTGGGGCATCGTGCACGCTGATTTGGACTCGTGGACCGCCCGGTGGGGGCTTATAACCACAACCTCGTGCGTCGCGTACTTTGCGGATGGTGATGGTTGAGTGGCCGAGGTGGAGTTTGCGGTGCTCGATCTTGAGGTCGTATTTGGTCGATGTGATGTCGCGGTGAACGCTAAGTTCGGGAGTAGGAGTGCCGGCGTGCTTGATCTCGACCTCCATGTAGAAAGGCGGCACACCTTCGAGAGTGACAGGGATGACTTCTTCGCCGTCGGCTTCGCGGCTACAGTAGCTGTAGGTCTTGCCGGGCTTGTCGAAGCGTGCTGCTGGGCGCGGATTGACCGTTTGTTGGACCGTGAGAGGAGTGAAGTGGCTCGGGGAGTGATTGTAACGGCTGTCGGCGAGCTTCCTAAAGGTGTATTCGTATACGCCTGCTTTGGCAGTGTCGACCCTAACGGATGCGGAGGAACCAAGTGCTCGAAGCTCCTTTTCACTGACGGCCGCGGTCTTGCCCTTCTTGTCCTTGTACTCCTGCCTATATGTTGTATCGTACGGAGCATTACCTGAGATATCGTTAGCTTAAATCAATCTGTGCATAGATAATTGCACATACCGGTGAAAGCAATGTCAAAGGCGTCCTCATCACCTTCGCAAACGGCGTCTTTGATGTATCTGCCGTTCTCAAAGATGATGGATGGCGACTCCGGGATGCTTATCTGCGGTCGTGAGATCCAGCCGATGCTGAATTGGTTGGCTTTTTCCTCGATGAATCCAGGGCACACGGAGTCGCGAACAGATAGAAGCTGGTATGTACCCTGGTCATGGACATTCAGGGCCGAGTTAGCAGCATAGATGTCGACCTTTTGTTTGGATCTAGTATCGAGATTCTGATACTCCAGCCTCCAGGGTCCTGCTCCCGTGAGGCGAACAGGAAGATCCACCTGTTTGCCTTCAAGTGACATGACAGACTGTATACCCTCAATGTGTCCAAAGTAAGCCTTGGGACGCTCATGCCGAACCTGGACCTTGGCTTCGTCCTTCAAGAAGTCCTTGCAGTTCATCCTGTCCGTGATGCTAGATAAAGCGACGGTGTACTCGCCGCCGCTCTTAAGCCTGTCCGTCCTAATGGTGTAATGCGAGTCTTCAACGTCCACCATACGCTTGGATCGCTTCCCGTTGTGAACGATCTCATACTCCAGTTTGAACGGACCCTCCCCAACCAGCCTGACATCAAACTCGGCTGTCTGGTCAATACAAGCTTGTTGGGGCATCTTGCCTTCAATAAAGTGGGCAGAAGCGGGAGGCTTGACATCTTGCTGAAGGACAAGATTTTCCAGTGTTTGACCCTGGTAGACGGCATCTGAGACTTCCTTGAAAGTGTACGTGTAATGACCAGCTTCTTCGGGCGTAAGATCTATCGAGCCGCGAAGAGAACCGACTTGCTGATGGCGAGTCTTCGCCTTGTGGCCTCTCTTCTGCTCCGTGTAGGCAACATGGAATGGAGGAGTTCCCGTGAAGTCCAATGCTACGCGAAGGCCGATAGGATTTCCAGCACACTTGTCGACAATATCCTCACTTGACAAGGACAGCTGCGGCTGCGGTGGGTTCTGTAGGAGACAGGAGGTGGGCTCCAGGACTTCGCCTTCGCAGAAATCCGTCGAGATGGATTTGAGCGTGTACAAACCAGCTTCCGAAATGAGAGGTTGATCACGAGTGGTCCTCAATGTCTGCTTCTTGACAACTGCGTCTGGGCTCTGCTTTCCATCCGCAACAATATATGCTTCGGGCGTGAAGAAGTACTCAACAGCATGCGGCGCATCGATAGCGCTCTTTCCAGTTGACGAATAATGGATAGGGAGTCGAGCGGATTGACCTTTGGCGACCTGCAAAGGGTGCTGTGGGTTACACTCCCTTAGGTGCACTTTCGGTCTCTCGTGGACAAGGAAAGATTGTGCAATATCCGTATATTTGATCTTTGGGCCATCCTCATCATCGGCAAGAGCGAAGTTGACGTAGTTTCCAAGGCCATCGCGAACCTCCTCCACTGAGTATGCCCACCTCATACCGTTGGCAAGAGTTTCGTTCAGAGGTACCGTGAGCTTCAACGGGCGGGCCCATGATACATCCTCCTCCCCGCGTTTGACGAGAGCTTGAGAAGAGTGCCGCGCCAAGGGAGAAATGATGTCGTCCGGCTGAAGGTTCTGGAACTCGGAGCCGCCTCGTGGCTTTTCGTCTACCGTCGAGCGATACTTCACGGCCAAAGGGGGGACACCCTCGACTTCAAGAGTGACATCTGACATGTCATTTCGGCAGCGGTCATTTCCAGTCGGTTTTATTCTCGCTTGTGGGCATGCGGCAACAATCACATTCGACCTTCGCGGGCGGACCTCGAGCTTTGATCGGTCCAGAACCTTTTTGAGCAAATACACGCCCTTCTTTTTGATACTGTACTTGAGAATGAGCGGGTCAGCGGGATCTATAGCCTTTGTCCCCTTTTGCGCCTTCTTCATGAGCTTAGAGAGCTCTCTCTTGCCTATCGTGATCGACTCATTATGGTTGTTCTCGATGTCTATGCGCACAAGTTGCATCTCGATAGGCTCAGTCTGATTGATCAGGATCGGAATCTCGAGATGTGTCACGGACGAGTTCAGGCAGAAGGATTCGTGGTTCGGATTCAGGATGGCAGAACTGCACTCTGTTAGTTTGTCGTTGGATACAGTTTTGCAATTTGTACGTACCCTTCGGGGAGGATGTTGATAATCTGCTTCCCCAGGATGAGTGACGCATTGTGTAGAATCGCATTTTGCTTGACGCTGCGCTCGCTGATAGCCATCTCACTATCGAATAGGAAGCCGAAAAGTGAGGCGGCCCAAGCTGCAAAAGGTATGCCAATCCGGTACATCAGCATCCAGTCCACCACAGTGTGTCCGGTGAAAAAGAGCACGGCAGCTCCATTGCTCCATTGCATCCACGGTATGTCCAGCAGCGGGACGCCGAAGATGAAGCACGCGTCGATAAAGCTCCATTTCATAAACATCCAGAAAGACTCCACCTCTTCAATCCCCAGCAGATAGCGGTCGTACATCTTCCATGACAACAGAGCTATGTAGAATGCCGTTACGTAGAAGCGTTGTTGCGCCGGATCGAGAATGTCGGTGGGAATGAGAGGCTGCGAGTCTGGCGCGGGAACTGCTTTCGGCAGCTCTGGGAGAGATCGTACATTTGGGCGACTTGGTGGAGAAGAGCCGTTGCTGTTCCCTAATGGCGAGCGGGCATTTTGTTGCGGTGTTGCGGGAAACCCGCCGGGTCCTCGTCGTGGAGTGCCGTTCATCGCCAGCAGAAGTCGGCCGTGTGAGCTACCATGGGTCAAGAGGGACAGTAGGAGGAGTATGGGCGGCCGGGCGGGTGGTGCACGAGAGGTGCCGTCGTTGTGGTTCTCCTGTGATTCTTCGTTGTCAAACAAAACTTAGGCGCGTCCATGAGGCGCGAGGTCATACTTGCTTGTCCGGCCAATCAGCGCACGGAGCCCCACTAGCGTAACCAACCTGTACAAAAACCGCACCGTTTGCTCTCCTTCACCTCATCAGAGCATGTCCGGAATTCGCATTTCCTTATTCTCCCTTCACCTGCTTCTTTCTGTGCCCGTGCTCTCGCTTACTATTGTCTTGCTGCGCCCACCGTCCTGAATAGATTTTCTATATAGCTTCCACACCATGTCCCTTCGCTCTCCATCTCTCCATCCTCCAAACATTTACCCTCACACTTGAATTTCCACACTTTCAATCTGCTTTCCTCATCTACAGCTTGAAGCCTTCTACTACTCTTTGTCTAACCTCCCATCATGTCTCGCGACCCTGATTCCAGAGCGTCTGCGCTCAATGGCAGCACCGCCGACGCTCCCATTGATCTCTCTTCAAGCCCAAAGGCCCCCATCCCCGCCCAGCCTGTCGAGAGCTCCACCATCCTCAATGGAGCGCAAGAGAAGAAAAAGAAGTCTCCAAGCCCGAAGAGAGCACTCTCCGAGCCTGCTGTCGAGAACGAGTCTCCCTCCAAGAAGACCAAGGTCACGCCTCCCAAGACTCTTGTCCAACAGAATGAAGACGACACCGACCCCGATGAGGCAACCGTCACCATTTCCAAGGAGACCTGGCAAGGCTACTGCGAGATCGAGTGCGAGCCGGCCTACTTCAACGTCATCCTACGCGAGATCGGCGTCCAAGGTGTCACAGTCCGCGAAGTTCCCATGATGGACCCGGACACCATCTCCTTCCTTCCAAGCCCTATCTTCGGCCTGGTCATGCTCATGCGCCACCGCGAGTTTGACAAAGAGAAGCAATCCAAGTCCTGCCCGCCCGACGTCTGGTTCGCCAACCAGATGCCAGCGCAGAACAGCTGTGCAACCCTTGCCATGATCCACACGCTCCTCAACGTCGCTTCTCCCGCGGACATCGATGTCGGTGAGTACATGCGTCAGTTCAAGAAGTTCAGTCAGGACTTGACGCCTTATCAACGCGGCGAGGCCTTCGCAAGCTGGTCGTTCGTCAAGAAAATCCACAACTCGTTCGCCAAGAAGATGGATATCCTGGAGAACGACCGCTGGGTATCTCACAAGGTCAGGAAAGCTGCCCGTGATAAAGCCAAGAAAGAAGCCTTAGCCAAAGCCCAAGCCACTGCTGCTGCTGCTGCTGCTGCCGCATCGAAAGCGAAAGCTAAACCCAAGGGCAAGAAGCCGACAAGCAAGAGCCGAACGGCGCGCCACGACTCCGAGGCCCGGGAATCTGACGGGAGCGTTGAGTCCATCGAAGAACACGCGCACCACTACATCGCCTTTGTGCCAATCAACGGCGAGGTCTGGAAGCTCGACGGCATGGACTACCAACCCACTTCCATGGGCCACTACGACGTGTCCCAACCCGAGTCATGGATCAACGCCATCAGCGACCGCGTCATGGCGCTCATGGCCGCCGGAGACGACGACTACGGAATCTTTGCCGTCGCGCAGTCGCCCATCATCACCCTCAAGAAGGAATTCTGCACCGCAAACGCCACGATGAAGGCCGCCGAGCACAAGCTTTCCTCCATCAACACAGACTGGCGATCCTTCATCATCGATGATGTAGATGCTGAGCCTCCGAGTCCCTCGTTCTTCGAAGGTATCAGTAATGAGGAGCGTAAGGCGTACACCGCGCCCGAGAGTGTGGTACAGGAGATGGAGAAGGAGGATTTGCCGGGCCTGCTTGAGCGACGTAGGAAGTTGGTTGTTGAGCAGCGGCGCTTGGCGGTCGAGTACCAGGTCGAAGAGACGCAGGTTGAAGAAGAAAACCAGGCTGCGGAGGCGAGAAGGTGGGACTACGGTCCTGCTATTCAGGCCTGGATGGAGATGTTGGCTGCGAACGGTCATTTAGAGAAGGTTCTGCATCTGTTTCCGCAGGGAAAGTAGCTGCTCTAATCTGTTGCGGACTGGGTTGTTGATGAGCAGCGGTCAGTAGTCGTCTATTAGCTGGTACAGGTTTGATGAGTTGAACACCAACAAACTATGTAGATTGATCAATCACGACAACGAGCTTGCATAGCATGGCATTGGCTCTTTGATAGTGAGCAATGATGCCCACTTTTCCTATTCTATCTTCCATGCAGATACTACAAGGCAATCACTTGAAGCCGTTTTATTGCCTCGTCTCGCGTACTAAACACAGTGTGGAAATACTTCACCATCTCACTCAATGAAAAGCTCGCCATAGAATCACCTCTTGATGGAATCCCCGCAAACACACATCTATCCGCGCCGCATTCCCATACTCCGTCTCTGCAGCCCTGTAGATCGCAGTCTACCTGCCCCATCCCGCAGTCTGCCGCGCCTGTTCACCAGTGATGCGGTAGAGGGTGAAGACGCTCTCGAGGCTCCAGGACGCAACATGAAGCTAGCGCCGGTCCGCGGTGGAAGTCACCTTCAGTGAGACGCGGGTGAACCATGTTCGAAAGGGGTCGGGGGTGTTCTGGTGATCGCGTAGAGAGATACTTTGACTTTCCCAGCCGATTCGTCCCGGCAGTAGAACTGTGTGTTGTGAGCGAGGAAGATGGGCAGGTGAAGGGAAGAGGTGTGAGAATTCGGGTATTATTCCAGCAGGGGAAATCATGTGTGATCAGACATATGTGCTGTGAGTTGTCGGCGGATGGATGAAGAGTTTCCCGCCGAGTGTGAATATGCCGCCTGTATGTGCAGGAGGGGCGTTAGAGTTCAGGACTGAGGGAAGGCATGCCGCTGTTTTCTACATTGCCGTATGCTGCGCTTAGCATGTCAACATTCTCTAGGTGCATAGATTAGTAAGAACTATGGTTGGCTGCTGCGGTCAGGCTCGAATACACATGTCCTCGGCTAGTTCACTGGTATACAAATCGGCACAGAGCGAGAAAGTGACGAGCATACAAGAAGAGCAAGTCAGTTGATACTTCTTGTATTCACATTTCCCAAGGCAGAAAAGTCTTCTCAATCCGAAAATGTTCCTTGGGACCCGCTGGAAATGCTACCTAGGCTATCAAATGCTAATCGTAACAGTCGTAAAGTAGACATTCAAAGGCCGTAACGATCCAGTAGCTGAAGTGAAAGCCTGAGCATCTGCATACCAACTACAGCGCCAGTGCAAGAGCCTTGCAACACTTCACCTGGCCAGGTAAACCCAAACAAGACGTTCCCAGGCTTTCGACACACGACTGCCTCTCATAGCGGTCTCATCTTGGAAAAGTTCACCTTGTACAGTTGTTCCAAACAAACTGCTGCAGCCACATACTTCCAGCTCTTCAAGTGCGAGTAATTCTCCCAACCTCTCGTCTCCAACGCGATCTTGAAGCATGCAATCGCTCGCGGAAATGCCTCATTCTCCTCATCACCAAGTCCGTCACCCGTTCTGATCCGTCTAATGAAACTGGAAACGTCGCGGTTGAACCGCTCCCTGACCTCCATGTTGGCCTCGCGGAGGTATCGAGTAGAAGCGCGCTCTTTCTTGCCGAGAATATTCCCGCTGAAGACCTCAAGCTCCGTGAGAGGCTTGCCGCGGTGGGGACGAAGCGAATCCATAATCACAAGCATGTTCTCTTCGTAGCACTCGCGCAACTCCTCCGCGAAACCACGGTGTTGCTCCCACTGGAAGATGCGCGTCTCGCGATCGATATACCGCTCCAATTTCTGGACGAGGGTCTCGCTGCCTCGCAGACTCTGCGCGTTTTGGAAGTCGTTCTTCATGCGGGAGAAGAAGTTCGCTTCGTCAATGTTGCGGTAGAGTACGCCAAGGGTCTTCGGACTCTTGTAGTAACGGACAGTGAATTTGTCAGGGTCAAGGACGTTGATGCTGTCCGGGTCATCAATGTCATCAATATCTTCTTCCGCGAGCTCGGCTGCCCCGGCCTTGTTGATGACAAGTCCAGGTCCAGAAGCCATGAAATCTGGTCGAACCATATCGGCGCCCTTAGGTACATCGTTCATGTCTACTGGCTTCCCTGACTTGCTGAAATCGACTGCGTCGGACGCCAACTTTGCCAGCGTGATGCAATCCGGATGGAGAGTGCCCTCGGGATGACGGTCTGCTCGAATCTTGTGCTTGTTCGAGATTTGGCCAAGACGATCGGAGTTCATGTATTGGACGAAGAATTCCGTAATATCGCTCACCTGGGCGGGCCGGCCAAGATCTTGAGCGCTAATCGGCGGATACTCAGACGGCGGATACGTGATCGGTGGTATCAGTCGTTCATCATACATGATATGGAATTGATCGCCGTCCAAGTCGCCTCCTCCAAGCATACTGGGAAGATCTCGAGAGCCTTGCTGACTGAACACGACGCAATTGTACAGACCATGCAACGGTGATGACTCCGAGACATCCACCGCTTTGACGACCTGAACATCTCCAGGGTGAAGAGCAGGTGCTCTGGTAACCACCACTCGATCGCCAATCAATTTACGTCGCCTCCATCGACCACCATCATCTTGTGAGCCAGTGATAATATACACCTCGCCCTCTTTCAACTCGTTGGTCTCATCCATAATACCGTAGAGCAGATAGCCCTTTTCGATGGGAATCCGAGCGCGATATTTCATGTCCCGCAAGCTAGACATCGCGGCGACTTCGATGATGTCCGTAAGGAATGGATCCTCCTGGAAAGAGATACCGATCTTGTGCATGAGCGTGAGCAAGGACGGCATCTTGGCTGCCACGCCAGAGTACGAGTACTCTAAGAAGCTTGCTGCATTGATTGGATGCCTGATGATGAGCTCAAGCGTCTGCAAGGCCTCCTTCTGCACAGACACGATGTTCTCAACCGGTATGCGAAGATCCTCCAAAATTTTGATGAATTGTTGGTTGAGAAACATTCTCAATGGCTTGTAGGAAGCGCCACAGATCTCGAGATCCCTCCACGACTCCCTCGCAGTATACTTGGTCATACTCTTGCGGACAATCAGCTGCTTCCCAGGGAGGCGAGAATCGAGAGACAAGACTCCCTTCGCACCCCTGTAGCGAACTTGGAGGATAGTCGGCCTTAGCTTCCGGCGCTCAGGTGGCAGAGCCTTCCAAATCTCCTCCAATAGCTCTTGTGAAATTGTACCGCAACCATCTGAGAAACAATGCTCGTTTCGTTCGATGTCCGGTTCAGTCTCGACAACGTGAGCGTCGTTAGGAATGGGAACGGCGAAGATAGTGTCTGAGAAAGCTTGTCCGATTCTCGCAGCGCATTTTGCGCTACAGCGTATGTGGCTAAAGTCTCCTAAATCCTCGATACTATGGGGGGTGAAGACAGGAAGTCAGTGATGGCTCAAAGATGGAGTCAAGATATGGCTACTTACATGTCTTTCGCGTGAAGCAGCTTGTTGTTTTGAATAAAGGGAGCCATGAACCAAGCGGTGTGACAGCGCAGAGACGAGTGAGAGAACCCCAGGAAGCTATAGTGTCGACCAGCTATCATTATACCCTCGTCGAGCACTTTGCGAAAGCGTGCATATACTGCAGTTTGTTCTGCTCGAGGATCATGCAGCACAGACATGCCATCTTCGTCTGCGAAAAATACTCGCATGAAATACTCGCTCTGCTGGGCATACTTCCGGAGGATTCTGTTGGAGACGTTCCAATCTGGTCCTCTCAGAAGAGTACCAGTTGGTGTAATGATTGCTTTGTAAGTCGAGACCAAGTGGTCATGCTGACCTTGTTTCGCAACTAGATCTCGGCTAGTCGCTTCTGCATTGCGGATGGCTTGGATATTGTCTTCGATCATGTCGGCAATGTGATCAATACTCAGCTTCTCTGCTCCAACATCCGGACCTGGAGTCGGCAATTGATAGCCTAACCTGCGAACCGCACGAGCCGTGTTGACAGCTGTATACTTCGTTGACAGTGCCCATATGCGACCAAGAAGTTGGAACATGAGTCCTGGTGATACAGTGCCTTCAAACACTAGGGCGAGTATTTGAAAACGAATATCAAAAGTGAACGCCTGAGTGCTGATCGGGTCCCAATACGAGAGGACCTTGTCGAGGCGATTGAATTCGTCCTCGATCCTGTCCGTCATTCGGGATGGGACCATCGCTCTCCAGACCTGAGCTTGCGATAGCGCAGACGAATGGCTGATATAGATCCATATACGTTGGGCTGAGGAAACATCGGGAAGCGTGAACTTGTACACCATACACAAGGCAGAGTTCTTCTCATAGTTGGAAGCAAGCTTGCAAATCCTGACTAGACGCTTGGTATCCTTGCGGTTAAGGCTGAGCCTGTCGAGTGACGGCATGCTGGTCTCGGGAGCAGGCTCGCGGCCAGAGTACAAATGGAGGTCATCTGTACTAACGATCTCGTAGATTTTGGGCGGAGTCCTCAATGTGAGAGTAATCGTACCTCGTGTCCTATTCTCATCCGATGGTATGGCGTGTTCGATGGTGCTATAGGGTATGTCGATTCGACAGTGCCAGCCATAATCTTGGTGTATGCTCGCGGCCAGGTAGACGACCAAAGCCGAGTGTCCAAACGTGATCGTGCCTTGACGTTGGTCTTTGAACTTTCCGTCGTAGATCAGTTTACCAAGATGGTCGTAGTTCCAAATGCCCGTCTGGAATCCGTCGAAGGGAAAGAGGGGCTTGGAAGGCTGTGTCACCTTGGCGCCTGATCCCTTCTTTGACTTCTTCGCTCGTATTGATGCTTCCTTTTCAAGCAGCACTCTCACCCTCAGCATGTCAGGCTGGCCTTTTTTGTTACTCTTCTTCAATGAAAGCTGAAACTTCTTGAATATGAGCGGCTTGAGAGGTCGCGGGCCACCGTGAGCCTGCAGAAACATCTGTCCATAGCTCTCATTTGCTAAGGTTAAGATGGCCCACTTGTTGCCAACTTTCTTGAAGATGTCGTATGCAAGGACGTCGTAGCTAGAAAGCGTATCGCGAAGGAAGAGTCGTAATTCAGTGTGATTGGCGCGCGGCGGGACATTGTCTACGAAGACGTCCATCGTCACGGCTGGGTTCTTTGACGCTTGTTAGCTATGTACGATGGTCAATTTGGCGTCGGCTTGCAAGCTCCAGAGTCAGAAGAGCTTGGCAAGGCAGCCCATCCGAAGTCGAAGGAATCTACCCAGAAAGGTCAGGATTGTTTCGTCGACGTCGAAGGGATGTCGAGTTAGTGAAGCTATTAGTGGGGCTGTGCGGAAGCCAAGGGTGGGCTTGTGCTACCAACGCGATTACACGCTATCACGTGCTCATGATAGGGCGGGGATACCAGTGCTGCAGGTAGGCAGGCAGCAACATGAATATTTCCTATATTCGCCTCGACATGTTTCAAGTGTAATGAAACAAGGATTTTGATCGAAGGGAGAGTGCTTACAAGTGGAGAGGTGGCTGTCGTATTTCCTAGTTTGCATATAGACCCCAACAAAGTGAGTTATTTGCTTCGGCTTCCCAAAGCTTGACGAGTATATCAGCACTACACAAATGCCGCCAAATACAACAACACAATATCGAGCTGCAAAGACAGCTTGTCTGTAAGCTACATGTCATACACCCCTGCTCCCACCCTCTAATCTTTCTTCCCCACATCCTCCCTCTTCTCCAAAATCTGATCCACAATCCCAAACTCTAGCGCCTCCTTAGCATCCATAAAATGGTCCCTCTCCATATACCTCTCGATCTCCTCCAGACTCCTCTCCTTGGTCAAATGCCTCATATAAATCCTATTCAACTGATCCCTAACCCTCAATATCTCCTTGGCATGGTCCGCAATATCGCTCGCCTTGCCAGAGTACCCGCCGCTCGGCTGATGTATCATGACCCTCGAATGCGGCAAGATAAACCTCTGGCCTGGCGCGCCTCCACAGAGCAGTAACGAGCCCATGGATGCCGCTTGGCCCATGCAAATTGTGGTGACGGGACAGCGGATGTAGTTCATCGTGTCGTAGATGGCCATGCCGGCGGTCACGGAGCCGCCGGGGGAGTTGATGTAGAGGGATATGGGCTTCTCTGGGGAGTCGGCTTCGAGGAAGAGGAGTTGGGCGGTTACGGTGGCGGACATGGGGTCGTTTACTTCGCCGTTGAGGGAGATGATGCGCTCGGCGAGCAGGCGCGAGAAGATGTCGGAGGTTTTCCAGCCTCCAGCCTAGGAAGTTAGCTTCAATCTTATCTTGGGTCTAGAACTGCGGACGTACGACTGTCTCAGTCACGTAGGGTACTGGCATCCATGATGTGGGCTGCGTGCTTTGCGCTTGTGGTGTTGATGAGGGCGGTATTGAGAGTCCGGAGATGTATGAGCGCGCGCATATTGTCCGCGAAGCTGTAGAGAGGAGTGGCCTTGCGGATCTTCGTAATAGAGACGCCATTCTACGTATGTATAAAGCAATTGGACTTGTTTACTCGAGAGTTGTTAGAGCTGTTGCAGACGCCAAGCCGCTAAAAGATTGCAACTCCGCATTTTCGGAACGACTTGCTCGAAGCTATGGACATTGCACATCGCGCCTGTGCCTTCCTGATGCCAGGTAAACCATCGCATCCCCTGAAACTACACTTTCGCTACGCGACTCCCACGAAGCGTTCGCAATGCCGTGTCTACTCCACCAACAAAGTCCTCCCCGGTGACGACCTCGGACGCACCCACCGCGATGAACACCAACACAAGAGCTTCCGAGTCCTCAACGACAGCCCAAACCTCCCCTTACCACCCTCCCTCGACCCCGTAGTCCTCGCCGAGCGAACCCGGTGGGAGCAACCCAAAGAAAGGCCCAACGTCGCAACCTTCACCCCCTTCCAAAAGAAGCTCTTCGAGAACGCCTACGGTATACCAAACCCTCTCATCCCTCCCCACTTAAGAAGACACATGAATACTAACCCTCCCCCAGCCCACATCCTCGCCTCCCCACCCCGCCAATGCCGCGCGACAAACTCCATCCTCCCCACCGACCTCCTCCTCACCCTCCATCCGCGCCCCCACCCCACAACCACAGCCCCATGGCTCCTCCCCGTCTCCCTCACGACACCGGCCCACCACCTCGGCCCCCCCTACCGCTTCCTCTCGCATAAAATCATCGCCGCAAATTTCGGCAAGAAGAAGGCCTGGGAACGCGGTATATACAGTCGCATCACCGAGAAACTCGGCAGGAAAGCCACGGACTCCCTGGTGTGGAGAGAAGATATGCCAGATCTCATACTGGAACTGTTACGGGAGAGATTGGTGGGGAAATTGAAGTGGTGGTTCAGTCAACGGGGACAGTTGGTTCCTTGCAAGAGTCCGTGGGAGGGGCATATTGAGGGTATTGATCATGTGTCTTGCGTTTTGTACTTGAAAAGTCTACGCACACATGCCGATGATGTCCAGGAACAGGTCGGAGCTATAACTGCCGCGCTCGACCATTGGGCCACGTATATTATAAAGGGCGTGCCTCATCTCGTGGACCCGCATAAGAAACCCGGTGTAACGCATCGGTCGCCATATTGGTATCAGGCACCACTAGTACCGCGCTTGCAGCCGAGGATACGATATCCACCGTTGGAGTTCAAGACGACTTTGTGGAGGGGCAAGAAGGTCACTGTGTACAGTCTTGTGGATCTACTGGGAGAGGAGAAGGCGGAGGGGCTGGTGAAGGGAAGTATGTACGAGGGGGAGAGCTGTCTTGTGGTCAAGACAGGGAGACATAGTGTCCCGGTGGAGAAGTTGTTGATGGGGCTGCAGTGCTATCTTGCGGAGCCTGGGCCGTGAGATGCACGCGTGAGGACTTTGTGCTTCTTTGTACTATCAGAACTGTACAATTAGGGACCGGCAAAGGATAGAATGCGAAATATAAACGGCAGCGACAAGGTCTTAAAGGGCCTAGTCTTTCATATTCCATCTAAAAATGTATATATGCAAGCCATTCCAAGCCAAACGCTCGTATAAACAATCCCATGCATGCATGATACCCATTCTTATCGATAGATAGTCGTCCCATTCGTCTCGACGCGTCATACAACGCCATTCTCGCCGGCAGAACACCACGTTACCTGCAGTCGCTTTTCCACTTCATCTCCCGGTTCTTTATAAACTGAGAATGCCTCGACCGGCTTCCTTCAAAAGACCAATGATAACCCCTGAGCAACCCTCTAGGCTGCTGTTCGATATTTCGCCCTCAACTCCTCAATCTCCTTTTGAAATTTGTCCATATCATCCAGTATACTGGCCGTAGCCGTCATTCGTTTTGATTTATCCTCTGTCCCGCTCCTTTCTTCGCCCCCTTCTTTTGGGGAATATAGCGCGTGCTCTCCTCCGTCCGCAGTAGACGTGGGGGCATACTCATACTTGAGCGAGCTTTCGCTGGCCACGCTAGTCCGCCGTTTACTGTCGGGACTAGAACGCTTGTACTCGGTGCTTATACGGCTGTTCTCTGTCGGAGAAGATGGCATGGGGCGCTCTTTGTCGATGGAGGAGCGGCCGGATTGCCGGCGTCGTGGAGGAGGTGGGGGCGGTGGTATGTTGGAGCTGCTAGCACTTTCGTTTGAGACGGCACGGTGGCTAGTACGGACGGAATTTATGGAGGATGCACGTGCGAGCCCTGCCGCGGGTGATGTCGGTTCAGAGGATAATGTTGTTCGTCGCGATGATGGGATATTGGGTGATGTTATGGTTGGTCTGCGAGCCGCTGCAGCAGTGGACGAAAGCTCTGTAGAAGAAGAGTTCGCGCTCGAAGTGCTGATCGTTGCTAGAGCTGCTCCACGATGCCGCGTGGGCGGCGGAGGAGGTGGTATTTTCTGAGACGAAGAAGGGGAGGACGTTGGTTGTCCCTCCAAGTTGGGACTCAGTGTCGGAAGCTCGATTGAATGTTGTGATGATATCGTTAATGATGAGTTGCTTCGTGATCGATTACCAACCGTCGAGTTCCGTAGCTGCGAATGCCTTCGAGCCAGAGGAACGGGTGGCGGTACTCTCTTTTGTGCTGGGGCGGCGTCAGACAGACTTGCTGTGTCGCTGCTTCTCGAGTCCGGTATAGATGGGAAATCTTGCGTGTTATCTTGTGAAGTAATATGTGTCTGCGGTGATGGAACAGGTGGAGTGGGGGGCAGCGGCTTATTTAAATCCGAGTTACTCCTGCCTGCCCTAACTGCTGGTAGAGAACTAGCTGTAGGGTTTGTAGCTGCGAAATCCTCGAAGGATACCGTTTGAGGACCTTTCGCGTTGACCAGTTTTCCATGTCGCGATTTTGGCGCAGGCGGTGGCTTTTTCTTCTCCTTCTTCTTGTTCTGCTCCCCCATAAGACTAGCTCGCTCGTCGTCGGATGCCACCATTTCGTATGATGTTCGTGGTGATTCGGAATGTGTATCGTGAACGGGTTCAAAGATAGATTGACGGGATACGGAGGAAGTATCCGTGCTGCTGCTGCTTTCGAAGACTGCAGCGTTGATTGATTTGGGGGCAGGTGCGTTCTGGGGTGGTGGTCCGGAACTTCCAGGGCTGGTTATGCCAGTCATCAACAGGTTCTTGAAGCCTTCGACGTCCAGTGAAGCCTTGGCGGCTCCAGCTTGTGTCCTTTCCGTAGATGTGCGATCTGTTGATGTACATACATGTCAGCATGTTCTCGGAAAAGCAGATCCATATCCCCGCAGTAGTTTCTATGCTGTACACCGGATTTTATGGTCCATTTACTGATGAAGGAGAGAAGCACGAGCTCTACACACCTTTGTTCTGCCCCATCAACTCCCCGCTCCCTTTCTCTTGCGGCTCGATCGTGGCCAGCGTCCTGGCAAAAGGATTGGAGGGAGCTCCACTAGGCGACAACACAGCCTCTAGTGTTCCAGAATTCTTCTTCGAACCTGCAGTCATACCGCGCGCATCCGCCTCTCCTATACCGCCACCCGTGCCGTCAACCTCAAAATCCTCAAAGTTATCCGAGAAGCCGGCGGGCGAAACGATCGGCGGCGAGCCCAAATGCTGTGCATAGCTCACCCGTTGGGGCGAGACGGGGGGGAGAGGACTATCCACATCGTGAAAAGCCGGGTGCGGAGGAATGGTTTCTATGGGTGATTCTATGCGGACGGATTTCTTTGTCTTTGCGGGAGTCGTGGAAGAGGCGTCGTGCACTGCGCAAGTATTATTCCTGACTCTTTGACACCCAATGGAACATGTCTCAGAGGGTGTTATATACCGGCAACCGTGTCACGCCCATGGTCGCGAGCTTCAAGTGCTCTGCTATCCTGTGTGTTGGTCGGCGAAGCGGAGGCGCTGGCGGTGGGGTTGGGTTGTAGATGCAGGGAGGCACGGAAGGGGTTCCCGGACATGATGAGAATTAGAAACAATGCATTGTTCTATGTACAGGTATAGAATGAAAGTCAATAGTACAGCCAAAGTGCGCTGAGCCTTGGCGTTGCGTTGTTGGTGGTGTTGGTGATGGGAGACTTTGCCCAGAGATGCCTGCTCCGATCCCATTGCTTGGGACCAGGAGCTCCCCCACCTGTCATTCGGTCTTAGCTAGAGTCTTCAGCTTCAACGTCAACGAAGGCCTTCAGGTTACAGGTTACGTGCTCATCCGACGATTTACATACTTCTCCCTGTTAATAATTCCTATCCTGCCTTTGTGACGGAACTCGGGTGTGACTGTGCCTCTTCCTTCGGCACAGTACCAGCACACCGTTCTTCGAATCAGAAGAGCCACTTCGGGGACATTCAATCAATATAAACATGCCATCCAGCCTGTCGGCCGAACCACTTCCTTGCCAAACGCCCGCCGCTTTCTGTAGGCTGGCTAAACGCAACCTTGGCTTTATCGACCGTCATGCCGTACAGAAAATCGGACCTCGCTGAATCCAACAACCGTCTCGCAATGCCATGTTTCCGATGTAAATTAGAGGTCCATATTCGGGAAACTCCCAGAATAGCCGGATCAGTTGTATTGGTGATGGAAATGGAAGAGCTGAGGCTGTCAGCAGGGAGCTGACCAGCAGGCGCGGACGCGTCATCCTGGTCGAGCACCGCGAAAGCCTCATTGATCCTTTCTGCTAGGCAAGCTCCCACGCATTTCTGGCCCTGGATGTAAAGGTAGGCCTTGAATCTGTCGCAAGCCGGAGAATCCGCACTTCCCTTTGCGGAAAACTGCGCGTTTATTGAATTGCGCATCTGGCTCCACAGCACGTCATTCGTCATCGGGACGGCTCCTAGCTCAGTATTGACAACTCTCAATACTTCGCTGGCCTTGTTTCGGAGTGAGTGCGTATCTCTCCTGCTGACGACCGCGATGAAACTTCCATCCCCGCCAGACCAGACCTGGTTATGCCTAAGTTTGTCGGACAACGCTTTTGGTACGTCTACGCCGCCAACGTTCATGGCATGGAACTTCCGATGCAAGGCCGCGTCCTCGGCGTGCGACGGGATGTAATCCATTCCACAGACCTTGCACGTTTTTGAAAGCTCCGCGACCAGGTCGAGCTGCATCTGGACCAAGCGTTTCTTTTTTGGGGCAGGCTGCTGAGGTGGACTCGGGACATTATGGCTTCGTTCTGATAGTGGTTCTTTCGCGGGTACTTTGGGCTTCTGTTTTCGCTTGAAAATTGAAAACACCGATCGCCTATTCCGAAGCAGTGGAGAGGAGTTTTGCGGCGCTGGCGAGGATGGTGGTGTTGACCGTGGAGCTTCGTCCGAGAATAGTGCTGTAGGCTGTTTGGGGCTGGACGGAGGTGTAGAGGGTTCTCGTGACGGGGTGGCATCTTCCCAAGCTGGCAACACGGTCGCATCGTCTGCGCATTCGACTTGTACTGATTTTGCAGCTGTTTCAACACAACGACGCTTCGTTGGCGGCTCTTCTTCGTATAGCGAGCGTGTGTTCTGTCGCGAATAGGTCCTGACGACTTTCCTATGGCATTGTTAGCTATAGAATTACAATGCGATCCAGAAAACGTACTTCGCAGGCAGTGTATGCATGGTTGTGTGGAAGAATCGCTTTGGTTAAAGATGTTCTACGCGACGTGTACGCGACGAGAGAGCTGGGAAATGTAATCGATAAGACATGCGCACGGGCCATATCCGTACTCAACGGCGATGAACCATCCCCCCAAACGAGCACTCCAACGTATGCCTTTATTTCCAAAAATAATACGCTAGTTTGGATCCTTTGATGTTTGCTTCATAACGTTTATAGTGACAAGCTCAGGGCACTCGATGCGAGCTAGGCGAGATACAGCTCTCCATGCCCCGGATGAAGGCACGCTGCACGCATGCATAGCCAGTAGGCCCTGCTGTCAACGGTTCACCAGAGTAAGCGGAGCCGAGACTCGGGGAAGATACATGTACACAAGTATTTCCGTGCAGCTTCGGCTATATGCGAAATACGAGCGATTGACTCATTGCTGACCTAAGTACCCTACTATGACTCCAACGGACAGTCTCAAGCAAGCTATATATTGCCAATCTTCAAGCCCAACATCCAACCCGCCCAGATCCTCCAAACACGCCTTGTCAGTAATTCACTTCCGCACATCTTTCTTCCCACAATGGCACAACCAACACCCTCCCACCCCTCCATAATGACCCCCCAAACGACAATAACCGCCACCTCCCCTCTCCCAACGCCCATCCTCACCACCCCGCGCCTAATCATCCGCGCCATGCACCCGCAAGACGCGCCATCCACACACTTCGCCGCAGCCCCGGCCTCGATAACAAAGTACATGACTCTAGCTTTTGCGTACCCGTACACGCTCAAGCACGCCGAGGACTGGATCGCTGCGAATCTCGCCCCTCCTTTCAATCACTATTTTCTCTGTGAGAAGGAGAGGGCTGATATTGTTATTGGAGGTACGTCGTCACTTCCCTTTACACAGGACAGAGTTTGGTTTGATATTGACATCGGGGTTTTTTTTCTAGGTATCGGGCTCAAACCTTCTTCGGATGTACAGTCCCATGTCGCTGAAATCGGGTATTGGCTGGGCGAGCCGTGGCAGGGTAAAGGGATCATGAGGGAAGCTCTCGAAGCTTTCACGGAGTGGTGTTTCGTGACTCGCGTGCATGAACCACCGGCGAAGGAAGGTGGTGGCAAGGAATTGACGAGACTGTATGCGGGGGTTTATAGTGGGAATACGGGGAGTATGAAGTGTCTCGAGGCGTGTGGGTATAGGCAGGAGGGCGTGATGAAGGGCCATGTCGAGAAGCATGGTGTGGTGTATGATATGCATTGCTATGGGTTGGTGAAGAGCGATTGGGAGGAATGGAGGAGGAAGAGGGGCCAATCGTGAAAATGTGTTTTGATTTGACTTTTTCGGTGTTGGGTAGAAGGGTATCTCGATGGCATAGACATAATGTACAGACTATCTCGCAACTTCATAACAAACCCTGCCTCTTCATAGTCCTTACATGTGCACGTCTATGCTCCCCAATGCCGAGTAGAGTCTTCCTAGCATGCAGAATCAGATCGCCTCTCCACACATAGAAGACTTGTTCGATCTTTCTCGCCACCTCTTCTCCTTCTGCTTTTGTGACGAGCCGGCATACAAATCTCAAACGCTTCGCGCTCACAAACTCTTGTTCGGCCATTGGCTGGATGAGGCAGACTCTGACCATGGCTTGCGAAAAGAGACGGCCAATCGGTTGCCCATGTGTTTCAAGATATCTGTACATATAGTGCATGGAACGCCAATTTTGGGCATGGCTGCGTGTCCGGTCGAGAGAGTATTGGTGAGCGAGTTGGTGGATGACGGTGGCGCGTTCGGAAACAGACATGTCGCGGCCGGGTTTGCGTAACGGCAGTGGCATGATACCAGCGTCGCTGGCGCGTTCAAGAATGTGGTCAAACTGACGACGCGCCTCGAGCGACTTTAAGTCTGCCTTCATTGGTGCGCCCAGTGAGACGGAAACAGTCTCCAACTCCTGGCAGATCTTTAAAGCGGACGCGTAGCGTTCGCGGTCTATTCTATTCCACAGCGAGGTCGACATCTTCTTGGCTTGACGAGCGGCCTTTGCCACAAAAGACTTCAAAAACTTGGTGTCAGAGAGACGGGTACCGCTTTGGGCAATCTGTTGAAGAAGCCCAAGTGTCCATTGGTTGGCAGGAATATAACTAGCGAGGGGAATCATCAGCTCCATGACCCCGTGGTTCGGCAATGAGCATTTGTTTAGTCGGACGATAAGCCTAATCAGCATCTGACGAATAGACAAGCCCTGGTGTTGTTGCTCCTTCACCTCCCGTGCATACCCTGTTATGAAATGATGGATTCGCTCCCTGTCGACTCCGGCGAACGACTTATGACTAGCAAGCTTGTACATTAGAGCTTCTATCAACAAACGGTTGGGCACGGTGCCATCTCGTTGATTTAAGAAGAGGTATGCCAGTCTTCTGAAAGCCCAATCTGACAGCATAGCCGAGACTTGGCCTGCTTGGTAGTCCAGCTCACGATAAAAATATAGACCGAATGCCAATGTTTGGACCTTGACGATGTTTTTTGATAGCGAAGCAGGTAGATTGGATACCCACGCCTGCAGGAGAGAACGTGGGATATATTCGAGGATTTCAACAGCCGGAGAATCGAGGTCATCTAGATGATGATTCATCAAGTCGCCTATCCGAGTGACGGCACCTCGAGGTTGGCGCAGAATGAGGTGGACGTTTCGCCGTACGACACGTGGTGGAATCTTCATGCTCAGCTTGTTTAAAGTATTTCTCACGGGATCTAAAATGATTTGCCCTTCAGCGAGAGCACAGTCCCATAAACCTCTGATGAGAAGACGCAAGCTGGCACGCTGGTCACTGCCATCAGGCTTGGGTGCATGCAGAGCTGTGGATGCAAGTTTCTGATATACTTCCCCGACATCGCGACGGACGTCGCAGGATTTGGTCAACATGTCGTCCAGCACATGTAGGAGCTCCATACCATCGAGCGTGTATATATCAGGTAACTGGACTCCGCCTTGAGACAAGAATTTTGCGACGAGCGGAGAGGGTAGATCCGTTTCTAGAATGTATCGGAGCACCCGCATAGTATAGTCTCCGGATTTATTGAGTTTTGCTCTCATACAAGTATCTGCGAGGTATTCGTGGCGTCTGTGATGTGGGATGCAGTTGGCGACCTCCATCTGAGATTCGAAGTCGTCGTGTTGGCCCTCAGTCTTGAGGGACTGTGGGTGCTCTTCGGCCGGTTCCATGGAAGCAAGTGATTGTTGACTCGATGACGGCGGCGTTACGATGGTATTCTCGGTATCCTGAAAGGTAGGCAAGTCAAAGGCTAGGTTCAATATTGTCAGCATCTACTCTTCGAGCGTAGGAAGAAGGTGGCCTGCATACAGATATTGGATGGCTCCTTCCGCAAGGACGGTGGCTCGTATTTCCAACTGGGCTCTTTCCTCCCGCGAGACGCAAACAAGGCGCCAAAGCTGAACCACGGCGGCATGAAGGCTCCTTGGGGATAGATGTTCGCCTGAGCAGTCATTCTGCGCTTCGCCGCCCGTCTCCTAGCCTCCAATGGCCCCGGGACATGGCTGCCATATCTTTTCTGATGTGGGCAGGCGACGCGAAAAAATCGATGCACGGCACGCGCGAGGAAGTCATCGGATATCCAGACGTGTGCTGCGGAGGGAGGAGTGAGCGTTTGCACTGCTCGGCGGCAGGCGATGGGCGGGCGTTGCATCAAGCGTCGTGGACATGGACGGGTGTATCTACGTCGCCATGCGCTATGCAGTGCAGCAGTGGGAGCTCGAGCAGCAGCTGTCTCGATTGGGGATGCTTGGCATTGTCGCGGAGTTACGGTCGACTGGTCGCAACTCGGCCGACGCGCTCCGAGTCGCACCCGTGGACATCACGAGCACCCGAGTCACGAAGCCCAATTATTGAATTGTCGAAGCCTTTCTGACGTGCATCAGATGGAGATGGAGTTCCAGGCATGCTGGAGTACAATGGTACGTATCCCAGTGGTTCCTGCTCCGAGTTCGTGGTGCGGAATATACAATACAGTTCGGTTCCATAATCATTCACTCTCCTTGCTTACCCATGTATCGAACCACGGCATGCACGGCACCGGCACGGCCACGCACGCAACGTCACCGAAAAAGGCGCGTCCAGCGTTCTGCGTTTGGCTATCTCCATGGATCCGCTAGATCATAGATTAGGGCCAGCCCAAGCCGGGCCAGGCACAGCATTCCTCTCACTGGCCAGGAACAAGCCGCTGTCCACATGTCGCTGGGCGTAAAAGTGGGATATAGGCAAAGCAGTACTTCCCTCAGAAGACGAGTTCTTACTGTCTCGAGAACGAGGTCGGGTAGCTGCGCTACATGCCACTTCCCCAGCCACGCGAGCGCCTCCTTGGCCGTATCTCGTAACTAGAAGGCCTTTCCCTCATGATCCTGATCAATATCCAATGTGTGATGCGGACTTTAAGCGTTGGCCGTCCGCAGTAATTTCAGGAGACGGCCCGGCTGGCGCTTAGCTGCAAGCGGCTACTCAACTCCGGCGAGACACCGCACCCCTGTCGACCCAAGTGCTTAGCCCAATTTCCCCCTTCGCTCGCGCTGCTGTGCCCTCGCCCTCTGCCCCCAGACCCGCTTCCCACCAGACTCAGCAAGCCCGTGTCCGTTTGTCACTCCTTGTCTCCACGACTTCACACTCATTACCGCTGCTTGTTCTCTCGCATCCCACGACGACTCTCGTTCTCCCCCGTCCAGCGTTGCAGCCTGCAGCCACAGTACATTACCTCACCACCAGCTAAAGCGGTGTTTCACGAAACACTACATTCCTTCTTACGCGAAGGGTTTCATCCCGGCCATCAGGGCATCGTTGAGCGAGTCCTCTACCGGGCCTCCATCGAAGCCATCAACAACAGAACAGCAGAGGGCACGCGGGTCCATCTAAGATAGCATCACCACCCTTCACCTGTCAACCTCTCCCCAAGTCACCGCGGGAAACGCCCGCCGCCGTCACCAGCCGCTGGCCCTCGCACTCGTCCTCACCCACGACTCTCTCCATCGCCCGACCACGAGAGCACACCAAGCGCTGCCATCACGAAGGCATTTCATGCATCTGTCATCCATTGCCTAGACCAAGGGTACACACCACAACTGACCCGCCCCAGCTAGCGTGGGATACTGACCGTCGACAGTTCGACTTTGCCGCCTAACAAACTTCTACGTCGTGTCGGCATCGAAAGCCATCTCGACCATACACAATACGTCCCATCATGGTGTCCGTTAGATCCGTGTCCGTCCTTGCGGCGGCCACCACCTTCCTATCCACAACAGTCGCACAATCCCAGTCATCGTCGAAGATCGTACAGATCCCGTCGGCAACGACCAAAGTCGCTGCGAGTGCCATGGCAACAGCCGGATGCTTCTCCACAGGCACACCGCTTGAGGACCACGGTCCAGGACCCTTCATCAGTTCGGGTGAATGTCAGCAAATCTGCCTGGGATTGAAGAAGGACGTGCTCGGTCTGTCGGAAGGAAACCACTGTTGGTGCGGTGACATGCTGCCACCGCTCGACTCCATGGTCGCAAACAGCTCCTGTAGTACCACGTGCGCCGGTACGAGCGAAGATATCTGTAAGTTCGCGGCTTCTCCGGATAGCCGTCCCAGACTGACCACGATGCAGGCGGAGGAAGGAACAAGCTTTGGGTCATGACCACTGGCAACACACGCAATCCCATCGACTTTGCCCCGAATGGCACCGATACCAAATCATCGTCATCATCAAGTTCCGCTGCCGCTGCTACCAGTGCTCCCGCTAGCACTGCAGTCAAAACTGCCACCTCTACTCCAACGCAAGCGGCTAGCAAGGGTCCCAATACCGCAGGTATCGCGGCTGGTGTCGTCGTGGGTGTGCTCGGTCTCGCTGCCATCATTGGAGGTGTGTTCTTCTATCTGCGACAGAAGAAGAGGCGGGATGTCGAGGAGGAGTATCGTCGCCAGGCCGCCGTTAACCAGTTCGTGACGGGAGGCAAGCAGATGCACACTAGCAACTCGTCCATGACAGACTCTCGTCTTGACCCCGACTTCCTGGCCAGGCGGCAAAGCAATGGCAGTATCGCCGACAACGAGGACTACTCAAGACGGATATTGAAGGTGCGTTGAGACAAATTATGCATGACGACAGTAGACTAATAATTGTTCAGGTCACCAATGCTTAAACGCGCTGACGACGACGACGACGACGACTGGCAACCATTCAAACCCCAATCCCTCGTCTGCCATCTTACGTTTGCATCCGACGAAATACCCGATAGCGCCTATACCAAATCTTCCGCCTAATCATTCTTGTCATGTGCGCTCACGCCTTACGAGAGTAAGACCGTATCCAGCGCCCGCGTACTCTGCCGGCGTTGCTTAGTACGGCACGTTGCTGTTGAAATCTTTGGACAGCTATGGACCATGAAAAAGAAGTCCCAGGAATCCTTCCCTTGTGTTTATATATCTCCGGTCACATTTTGGGCGTTCTACGGGGTAAATTAAACAGGAAACTATTGATCACTCTACACGGCGCGCAGGCATCACAGGTCGAACTGTCTCTCCTTTCTTATGTCGCTCCTTTTTCTCCGTGAGGACGGTCTGCCCTCTACTACTCGTGTCGTGTGAGTTGAAGGGAGAGGGCGGCCGAACCTACATGTCCTGTCCCTGCTGTACTACTGTGCTCTGTCTCGCCGCCCACCTTATCTTCCATCTCTCTTCCCTAAACCCACTCCTCTAGTCCGATCTCACCACGCCTAATCTTCTCGCATCCTTCTATACCCTCCTACTACCTACTTTTCAGGCTTGGCTCGGTTTACTGTGTGCAGAAGCAGGCTTTTTGACCCTGTTACATAGCCTTTTTTCTATAGTGGAAAGACGAATTATTGGTAGTACGCATGTTCCTCGCTTCTAACTACGTGTCCCTGTTCCTTATTTTCATTTTCATACCTTATCGGGACTGATGAACCGCGGCACAACGCGCATAAAACGATGGCGTCGAACAAGCGCCTGCAACATAGTACTTAAACGTAGCAATAATGATGCGACGTTCTCCCTCGGCATAAACGAAAAGATGATCGCAATCCTGGAAAAATCGGACGCTTCAGGTACACATGATCTGCCAAGCCTGTCAAGTGCCGGCCGCTGCACTGGGAACTGGGGACATCTGCAGCATGCCGGTTCCGAAGGCATGCTGCCTTGTTCAGCCTCGAATCGTTTCTCATCCTGTGGAAAAGTCCGGGTGGACGACCAATCAGCGGGACGGAGGGAGTGGACTTTCAAACAGGATTGTTTTAAGGTGAGGCTGAGCCTGCCGCTGGTGGGCATGGGGGAGGTATTTCATGGGGTTTGGGGTGGGTAGAACTGGCGTTATACGGGGTGCGGGAGTGGGAGTGCGTTTCGGATGACAGCTTTGACGGTGACGGTGGGTGATGGGATGGGGGGTTGGAGCACGTGGGGAGAGGGTGTGGAAGGTATGGAAGGGAAGAGTGTTTCTTTCATATTTCTCTATCGGGCGTATTGGGATATGCCAATTTGGAGAGGATAGGAGAGACCAAAAGACATTTCCGCAAGGCGAATGAAACGTCGCGAGCGGAGGCAGTCACCATGATCTCTCTCTTCCTCTATCCTTCGTTCTGGAAGTAAGTTCAAACACACAGTTAAAGGCTCAGAACTGTTTGCGTGCATCTAAGTTCACTTTGCTCTCTCCCCCTCTCTCCACCACCACCACCACCACGTCTTTGGTTTCTAACTAAATCCTACCCTTAGGTCTATCCCAGCTCAATGTCGCACTGCAAAAAAGTCTCATCCTAGCTCGCAGTGTTTGAATAGGTCGATGGCTTAATACCACACATCCCATCCGGTTACCACGCTTCGGATGCAACCATCAAACTCCTGGTCAGGGAGGAGGCTACGGGCGAAGAGTGGTTCCGACGTCATTGGCGGAGGCGTGGGTTCGATGGGGCCATCGTCCTGGAGGGGTTTTGAGGAGTGGAGGGAGAGAGAACGTGTGTTGTGTTGTTTTGGGCAAACAACGTCAGCGGTGAGTCCCTGTCTACGGAGAAGGAGAAGAAAGGTGCGAGGCGGAGGTGTGGAAGGGTTTTATAGTTGGAGAGGTTTGTTGGGTGTGGTACCGTGGTGCTGGCGATGGTTAGTTTAGATGAGTTGACCATTGAAGGGACTGGTATTGTCAATCAAGCTGCGGGCTTGAAAGAGTCACAGTATAAGCGACGCGGGCAATTTGGTTTGCGATAAAAATCGCTCGTGTTCATCCGAAAGACTCGAGTTCGAACATCCTCACCATCATCCTCACAACACCACACCGTTAGGTAAGCTTTCCTTAAAACAAGCCTCCACCGTACAAACGTATCTACGGGAATTGATACACATTCATCTTCGCTGCTCCACCGCAACTGCAACCTCCCAACCAAACAATTTAACCAATAATGGCCCTTATCTTATCACATAAATCACAAGCAGATCGCGCACATCTTCATCTCACCCCGGCCAAGCCGCAACCCTATGACGTGCTCCCCTTCGCTCGCCGTGGCTTGCCTCCGAGCCTCAGCCTCAATCTCTATCCTTGCAACCATTATTGAAACTGTCCCTGAAGATCCCCAGTTTTTCTCCAATAGTGCGACGGACGAGGAACGGCAGTCGTAGGCAGAAAGAGGAAATACTCCACATGGGATCAGGGATATGCATGTGAGGGGTGGGAGCGCAACCTGTTGAGACGGGCCGTTCGTGATGGATGGCTGCGGTACGTAGTATTCCGTACTCCGCACAGAACTCGGAGGTTAGGGGTGTTTTACTCTCGGCGGTCCGGTTATGTTGGCTAAAAATGAACGTTGCTGGTTTGTACCTATGATAGGGAAATGTGGTTGTGGGGACGGTTGGTAGAGTGGTAGGGTTTTCACGTAGTTCTGCTCCACTAACATTAACGACCCCATATTCTTACAGTGCACGATGTTTGAGGGTGTTATCTAAGTAAGAAAGAAAATCTTGAGAACAACAGATAAGATGGTTGTGCCTCGCTGCCTTTGAACATCTTCGTTCTCGTTAAAGGTGCATTCACCTGACATGCTCCAGCTACTTAACCCACGAGACTTAACCCACGAGGGCGCAACCTACCTAGGTACGAAGAACAGTTGAAGAGAGGTAACAAGGAGGATTCGGCTAATAAAAGCACCAAATACAGCGTAACATCAGAATCAGGTTGACTCGAAATGTGAACACTTTATTACCATTATCGCTGCATCTCCAACGCTGGAATTTCAATAAGATGTTACCATGGTAGACGCATGTACCTCAGTCCAGGTAAACGCTATGCGAGAGCAATAAGGGCTCTTACTCAGTAATGCAATATGTGCAATGTACCTTTATATCGAGCGCAGCCAGAACGGTGTACATAGCCATGCATATACTTTGCCGAGCATGAGTGGTGGGGATTTGAAAGATCAACGCAACTAGTCCCGAATAGGGTTAGATTGGGCTGCAGCCTGTGAACGCCACCTCAATTTGGACGTCCTTGTGATATGAAACCAAGTCGACGTGCTTCAACAACCAAAATCATACAACCTGCTCTCTGGGCACCTTGGAGGATTTTATTAAGTCACTGTACGTATCAGAATAGTTAGTCGTACAGTATACCGCTCCTGCCGCCCCTGCCGACGTCATCCATCCCACCACACTCCGAAATCAATATCGAAATCGCCTTCTGCATCCTGTAGAATCTTGAACAATGGAACCCACGGTGATGCCACCAAAACCCACAATCGAACAGCTTCGACATGTAGTGAACAACTACCCGATTATCGACAACCACGCGCACAACCTGATCCTCCCCGCATATCTAGACACCATACCTTTTGAGTCCATCACCTCAGAAGCGCAAGGAAGAGCTCTTCGAGACACTTTTAAATCACTCGCACATCTCAGAGCTGCTCGCCAACTCCGTCAACTATACGAGTGTCCTGATGAGGCGGATTGGGGAGAGCTTCTCGAGCAGAGAGTTGAGTGGTTGAGATCTGATCCGGAACGATTGAATCAGAGGTGTTTTCAGGGTGTGCATGCGCTTTTGATTGATGATGGACTTACCGGTCCAGAGAGAGTCTATCCGTATCACTTCCATGATCGGTAAGTTGCATGTTGAGAATGTTCCCCTTCGTATGAGTTTCGCTGATGTCAGATACAATTTCTAGATATACAAAGGCCCCTAGCAAAAGGATCGTGAGGATAGAGACAGTGGCTGAAAGACTGATGCAAAGTATCCTCAGGGACGCCACAGACTCTGCGCTTGATCATGTCAGTTTCTTCACCGACACTTGGGTCACGTTCTCCGATGAGTTCGAGCGGGAAATTTTGGAGGCCGTTGAAGATCCAGAAGTAGCGGGATTCAAGACTGTGATTTGCTACCGAACAGGACTGGATATTGAGCCAGATTACCAACAAGCCGCGCAAGAGGTTGGCCATCCTTTCGAACGATACGTGGAACGATGCATTCGGAAAAGAAAGTTTCGCATCGAGAGGAAGCCTTTGAATGATTATTTGGTTTTGAGGACGCTGGAGGTCCTCTCCGACCAGCTCACCCGCCCGGATGCGTTATCGAAACCGATACAGCTTCACACAGGCTTAGGCGACAACGACATTTCACTGATACAGTCCAACCCAGCATATTTGCAGCCGCTGGTCGAGAATTATCCGCGAGTCCCGTTTGTACTGCTGCACTCGTCCTATCCCTACACGAGAGAGGCCGGGTATCTCGCAACAGTATACAAGCATGTGTATCTTGACATAGGTGAAGTCTTCCCGATAGTAAGCCGAGATGGTCAGAAAGCGATACTACGACAATCCTTGGAGCTTGTTCCAGGGAGTAAGCTGTTGTACTCGAGTGACGGGCACTTCTTTCCGGAAACCTTTTGGTTGGCAAACAAGCAGTTCCGCGAAGTGTGGCTGGAGGTATGTACTCCTGTATTGCATGCAACGATCCGTACGCTAGATATGCAGTCCACTTTTAATTTAAGGTCATACTGACAAACTTCACAGCTCCTCATTGAATACATCGAGAAAGAGGACATTACTGCGCATCAAGGCATCAATATGACAAAGGATATTCTTTTCAACAACTCAAATGTCCTTTACGATCTCCGATATATCGTCGACTTCAACGATATGCCTGAGCCTCAGAAGACCATAACGTTCAATTCCAAGCCCGAGGCAGAGTTTATACAACAACCTATCCCCAGACAAGCGGAAATACCCCATACACCTATTGGGGGTTATGAGCCGCCAGCATTCCCTCCTCCGCCGAAAGAGGCACATGTGTATGATGACCACCTGTTTGATACGTTCATGGCGCAGAACCCGGGCGTCAAGTTCATTTATGTCCAATGGCTAGGTATGTACAATTCTTTGCATATCCACAAAAACACACCAGAGTTCTGTTATAATTTCAAAGGCAATGTTGACTAAGTGCCACCACTATAGACTACATGGCCACGACTCGCGCTCGCATGGTACCCATCAAAGAATTCGACCGGGTACGTATTACAATTCACAACTTCAATTTTACATTAGATGAAGTACACATTAGGCATTGTCTGCATGCTTTACTGACTGAATTGCACTTTTAGATGATTCACTCTGGAACCCGAATCGGTATCTCTCAAGGTAACATTGGTACTCTTCAAAATGACGGCATCACGCCTGTCGTCAATCCCGTTGGTCAAATCTATGTCGAACCTGATTTACGCTCACTTCGCCGGACGCACAACAAAGATCCCCTTCCTTCAGCAACAGTATTCTCTTTCTGGCGCGATGAAGCAGGCCGACCAATTCGCGAATGTCCCCGAGCGAACCTTGAAACCCAGGCCAACGAGCTCCAGTACCAACACGGAATTTCACTTCTTTGTGGTTTTGAGATTGAAGTCACGTTCCTCGCACGCAGCCCCGACAACAAAGAGCAGCCATATAGCCCACTGACACAGACACATGCTTGGGGCACCATAACACCCGAACAGTGGATCCAGCTCCCCTTCCTCGCCGAGATAGCTACATCGCTAGATGACATGGGTATCGAGCTTCAGCAGTTCCACTCCGAATCTGGACCTGGACAGTACGAGTTCGTTCTCGCCCCTCTGCCACCGCTCGCGGCTATCGACTCGCTTCTCCAAGCTCGACAAGTAATTTCCCAAGTAGCTGCACTCCATGGTCTGCGAGCTACATTGCATCCACAACCGTTTGCAGAGGTTGGCACAGCAGCTCATGTGCACATCTCAATGGACCCGCCAGATCGGGATATGCAGTTCTTCGTCGGAGGCGTGTTGCGACATCTGCCCGCCATCTGCGCATTCGCCATGCCCGAAGCCGAGAGCTATGGCCGAGTCAAAGATGATCATTGGACTGGCGGAACATACATAGCCTGGGGGACCCAGAACCGTGAAACCCCACTTCGCCGCGTATCACCTGGTCGATGGGAAGTGCGCTGTCTCGACGGGTTTGCCAATATGTATTTTGCACTATCAGCACTCCTCGCAGCTGGTATGATTGGACTCAAGCGTAATGAGACAGACTACCTGCAGAAAGACGTTCAGTACAATCCGGCGCAGTTGGATGATGAGGGCAGGGCTGCATATGGGATCGTGGACAAGCTGCCGAGTAGTTTGGGAGAGGCATTACAGGCACTAAGTATAGACAATGAATTGAATGAGGCACTTGCTGAGGGGTTGGTGAGGGAGTATCTTCTCATGAAAGGGAGCGAGGGGGAGATGTTGGGTGCGATGGGGGAGGTGGAAAGGAGGGTTTGGTTGATCGAGAGGTACTAGGGAGGAAGGTCAAGGTTACGATTCGATGATTTATGGATAATGACCACATGAGGATGGTTTTGATGATTCGTTTCATCGCTTTGTATGGCCAAGGGGCTCTTGTTTTTGATAGCTCTGTTTACGACGACTCAGTTTTCGCGACTTTCGCATTTATTTCGATCCTAAATTGGCCAACTTTGGTGAATGAAATTTTCTACAGAATGCCTGACGTTTGATTTGCACAGCAGTTCGGGGATTTCTAATTGGAAAAACCTCCGCTATCCGTAGCACACAACTTCGCTATGCTGACCGGTCACTACTCAGCATGCATTTACGAGATGCGCCAATCCCAGGCTCACAGCCAATAGTCAATGGACACATAGAAGACCAGATGCAGATGGCCACCTCTCAGCCTCATTACCCTGCTATGGATACCACAGGTCGGCCAGGTGAACTTCCGTCACGTGTAAACAATAGCCGGTGCGTGTACATGTGTGCTTGGTTTCCTTGAAGCTACGAATATATTAACACTAAGCTAGAATAACTTTAAGGCGTAATACATAGCTAGCTGTCTATCTCTCTAGCTATCCTAAGATGTCTTTGCTTTACAACGATAATAAAGGTATCTAGCGCACAAGAGATTGAACTTCATCTATCCACCCTGTGGTACACAGCCAACGTGACACTCTGAACGCTTCATGAAAGCTTAAACACAACCGAGACTCCAAAGACATTGGGGAAAAAACCCAGGCTTGTAGCATATGCGTATACATCTCCAATTCTTTCTCCGACGAACTTTCATACTACGTATGGAGGGAGATGTGTTGTCAGCGCGTCCAAGCTCTCCAGAGCAAAATTCGACAAATGAAGGCTTGGTCGTTTGAGCTGATGATAGGGTATGTATCATGTCCTTCACACCCATGCTAGGATTTTAGACTCATGATTCAGTAGGCACGTAATGGGTGTTTGTACGATCAGTGATGTGACGCACACACCTACGCCTTCGGATCCGGATGTTATATGACGTCGCTGTATCTGCGGAGACGGGCCGCTTGCTAGCTGGAATCCCTCGTGTGGTTGTGAGCATCATCGCCGTGACCGTTGTGATGCGGAGACTGTGCCTGATAAAGATGAGCTCGAGGAGGAATAGATGGTGGAGGAGAGGCTGTGCAATTTATCCGTTTATCTCATGCTCACTCGTTCATGCTCACACACATGAACGTCTTCCCTCTTGGCAGCAAAAACGATACTCAAGTTCCCAAAGCATTCAGCATGCTAGTCCCCTCATGACAATTCACATACTCAAACAACTGCTGTCCCTCCTGCAGAATCAAAACCTCATGGAACAACTTGAGAGAAAGTTGAAAGTTCAACTTCTTCGCATACTTCAAGAACCCCCCAAAGATATTAATATGCGTCTGATGCGATTTGCTCCAAAGCTCCAGACTCGCCAGATCGTCAAAGAAGCCCAACCCAAAAGTTCTCTCTTGATCTGCTTTTAACGTCTCCGTGTCAACGACGTCCCAGAGGTTCATGCTGTAACAGCCAATCTCGTGGCCATGGTCGCGCAAGAAGTTCATGCCCTCGATGAGCACTGGATGCATCGTTTCGAGATACAGCTTGCGCTCGTCTGGTAGAGTGGTCGCCCAGTCTTGGCCTGAGCGGATCACGCATAGGTTCTTCTTCCCTGGAACTCGAACGCGTTTTGCTGACGTTGCCTTTTCAGCCTCAGCCTTACGGACACCGGCTTCAGCAGCAGGTTTCCATTGTTCACCCATGAGCTTGTCGGTTTGGGCGGCTGCGAGTCGATCCCGCACACTACCCCAATAACCATGTTCTTCCAGTTCACCAGAGATCTTCTCTTGCATATTCGCCGCGCCTTCAGGCGCCGAATGATTCGAAAACACCGTCTCGATGCGCTCCATAGATGGACTGAGGATTTCTTGGAACCAGCCATGTGTTTCTTGCTCAGCATCAAGTTCATCCCACCATTTCTGGAAGCCAGACTCGGCCGCCCATTTCTTCTGCACATCGGTGCTGGGCCAGTACGCCAATATGGCGATATTATAAGCTCCCTTTTTGTCGGTCACTGAAGCGACTTCCCAAAACGAGGGACGCACGGCTTCTGGAGCATCAGTCATGAACCCCTTGAGCGTCGAGATGCCGGAGCCGTCACTGGTTGACCGTTCGGCGTACTGTGCACCTATTATTGCCATGACGAGGTCGTCCATTGAGGTAGGGAAGCGTGCACAGTATGAAGGGAAAGGGGGTTTGTAGTTGGCTGGTGTGCGGACGGGGCACGTTCGTGCCTTTTGCAAGTGCTCTGGGATGGCATTTTCCAACATCTTTTGTATCTTGTTTTGAATAACAGCGACGATTATCCCCCTGCTCTTTTTAACACTTTCGATTTTGAAAGTGTACAGCGAAGTATCCCAGACGCTTGATCGGTAAGTGTTGTGTTCGTGCGTTGATATCGGATCCTATGTTGTCGCAATGAAGGCTGTTGCAGTGTAATGTGAAGCAACCGGGGATCGCCAGTTCAGCTGGTGGCTAACACCTGCGGTTTATACCATGGTACTGTCACATGCAGGACTGCTCCCATTCGACCAATCAAAGAAGGACCAAGCCCGCTGACGACACCCAAAGGACTCTCTAAAAGCTTGGAAGAGGGCAAGATTGTCATGACTGGTAGGTTGGTAGCATGTCTTTTGATGCCTTCTTTCGTCTTCTTCGAAGAGAACTGCATAGTTGGCAGGCTGGCGGAGAAGGAAGGATATGATGGCCGTTGATTGCCTTTTGCTTCCCATTTGATGAAACTGCTACGTGAGTCTTTCTGTTTTTCTTAGTGTTTTCGTTCCACTCCGTTCTCTTTCCTCGTTGCAGCTTTGTAGTTTCGCGATGGCCCTAATCCCTTTCAGACGTGAGCCTGGTCGGAATATGGCATTGGTATGGTCATTTGGCTTGCGCCCATAACGTTCCAGCGTACGCATATTGGTTGGAAGTGGGAGGGTGACGACTATTTCGCTGCGCTTGCCGTCATGTTTTTCACAGTGAGTTGAGGTCTGTTTGGCGGAGCGCTGGTTATGGCTTGCAAGGACAAGCGAGAGGTGCTCGAATTGATAGGTGAGTGTTGTGCCACGCCATTTCATTTCAATCTTTCGGTCCTTTTAAAGAGAGCTTGCACAGACGTCAGGCTCTGATTGATAAGCCAATACAGTTCAATTACTGGCCTAAACGATGAGACGGGCGTTTCTCTCTCGCTCGAATAGAGAGGAAGTATCGTCTACGGTAGTAAATGTCTACTTGCCGGGCGGATAGTGCATACTACGCTCATTTGGTGCTGTAAGTCAACCATTTTTTGCTAACTCTACTCCCTTATCGGTTGTGATATACTAAGAACATTTGCCTTTTCAGTAAAAGCACGCATGCTCTTCTTCACAACCGCCCAACATTTCTTCTCAAGCAGCGAATGCTGGTTAAGGTCACCGGTGGAGTTTGTGTGGTTGCATATGTCGTAACCATTATCTTATATCATGCTCACTCTCATCCACTTCCTCGTCTATGGCAGGTATATCCGTACCCTTCGTGACAAACATAGTAATAGAACGTAAAAAAGGAACGATAACAAGGTACCAAGCGATTTGATACGGCTCTTGAGGCCAACGGCCATTTTGGACACTTGATGTAATTCTCTAGTCTGCATCAAGTTTACCGGAAGTCAAATGGCAGTATGCAGGTCAGCAGCTCACTCAAACTATGCCTATCCTAACATCTATACGCCTGACCCACAACTCAAAAGTAGCTATCAATTATACTATCGACCTCACATGTAGAACAGCGACGATGGGGGCATCCGTCACACGTTGCTTGGAAGAAAGGGTGTAAAGAATTACAATGACAACAGCACCATAGGCCAAATACATCTTGGCCTGATAGCAGCCTACTCTCGATATTGCTGACACTGCGGCCAATCTCCTCCGTCCTAGTATCAAGCCGTTCAATAGATCTCCTAAACTCATGATTAACAGAAACCTAGCAAAAATCCGAGAGAAAAATGACCTACGTGGTCGCCAAAGCCAAAAGCGAGTTAATCGCCTGCAGCGGCTCCAAAATCTCACCCTTTGCCTCCTTAACCTTTTCTGCTACGCCTTCAGCGCCCACTCGATCTTCCTCTTTGATCGCCTAAATACTGATGCGTTCGACTTATTTTCCAGTGTACTATTGTATTTGTCGATGTACGTGGCCGCCAGTCTCTCCTAGGGTGTCTCGATGAGCCGCATTTGTGCCCTCAGGGCGTCGCTATATGGGGATTCCGCATTGAGGGTCAGGTAACTTTTCGGATGGGTGAGGGTCGCTTCAATTTGGTCGAGAAAGGCTGTGGTATCGGTATGGTGTTGCGCAGCGCCCCCGGCCTCGCGAAACGCTTTGCGGATCTTGATCAGTCTTGATAGCTTCGAGAACACAGCTGGCTGACCAACCGAAGTCCACCATGTTTCGTGTTCGCGTAGATGAAAGGTCGAAATGCGAGAAGCTGCAAGAGGTTGGAAGCTATGGTGTGGGTATCGGCAGAGTTGAGATCAAAGGTGTTGGGACGTCTGCATCAGATTACTATTGGCTGCGTATGCATACGGCCTGCTTTTGCCACGCCTTGTACGGGAGCCTTGACCGGTCAGTATTTCAGCCTGACGCTACATAGTAGAGCACGCTAAAGCTTTTTGAGACGTTGCAGGATTTTTCAAAGTAGTCTCGGTTTTTGTTTGGAGCTTAAGAAAGCCATTTAACTCTAACCCCCATCAGAGGCCAGTGAAGCAACCCGGAAAAGGTGCTGTGTTATCCATGCATATAATCCTGCATGCTCACTGAACCACCCACAAACCGGTCCATCGAAAGTAATCTCCTAGATCTTGTTCTCGAATCTCCTCTCATCCCTCAGCTTCACCAACCCCTCAATCGCCTTGTCAAGGGGTATAACCTCGCCTCGTTGCTGCGTAGCCTGATCATCACGATTGCGGATATTTGCCGTCTTGCTATCGCGCTCCTCCGCACCAACAACGAAAATGAAATTGTACAACTGCAGTTGACCCGTGCGAATCTTTTTCTGCATCGTATTGCCGCTGATGTCAACGTCGGCATGGAAGCCCTTGGCGCGGAGCTGGGCCTGCACTTCCTTGACATAGTCGTTAACGGCAGGCATGACAGGGATGACGAGGATCTGGCGAGGAGAGAGCCAGAAGGGCCAGCGTCCGGCAAAATGCTCAGTGAGAATACTGTTGATTGTTAGTACAGCTGTTATAGCACTTGAAGCGAGTGTGTACGCACCCGATGAAACGCTCAAACGAGCCGTAGATAGCACGATGGATCATAACAGGTCGAGCGTAGCCTGGCTGCGGCGCAGGCGTCTTCTTGATGGTCTCATCCTCCTTCTCAACCAGCTCCTTGACCTTGTCGTGCTTTTCTTCCTTGGGCTTCTCAGGTTCCGCTTTCTTCTCTACCTTTGGCCGTGCCTCAGAGGTCATGTACTCCAGCTCAAACCGTTGGGGAAGCTGGAAGTCAAGCTGGATGGTAGCACACTGGAAGTCTCGTCGTAAGGCATCTTGGATTGTGATGTCGATCTTCGGGCCGTAGAAAGCGCCGTCACCAGGATTTAGCTCCCATGCAGCACCTCCTTCGGCGGTGAATGTGTCCAAAGCCTCTGTCAAGCGCGCTTCAGCCTTGTTCCATGTCTCGATCTCTCCCAGGAAGCCCTCTGGCCGGGTGCTGAGTTTTAGTTTAAACGTGAAGCCGAACTTTCCATATACCGTCCGCAGGAAATCGAATAGTCCAGCGATCTCTTCAGTGATCTGGTCCTCCGTACAGAAAATGTGCGTGTCATCCTGCTGGAAACGACGAACACGGGTTAACCCACTGAGAGCGCCAGAGGCCTCGTTTCGATGGAGAATACCGAAGTCAGCCATCCGTATCGGTAGTTCCCTGTAGCTTCGCTCGCGGTGCCCGAAGATGAGGCAATGACCAGGGCAGTTCATCGGCTTCAATGCCCATTTCTCCTTCTCCACATCGAATGTAAACATGTCTTCTGAGTAGTGTTGCCAGTGACCAGAAGTCTTCCATAGCGCTGAGTTGTACATGTTGGGTGATCCGACCTCTTGATATCCCCGCTTCCAATATTCTTCGCGCAAGAACGCCATGAGTGTGTTGTAGATGATCATTCCGTGAGGAAGGAAGAAGCATGATCCCGGACTGTAGTCGTGGAAGAAGAAGAGCTCCTGTTCTTTGCCGATCTTCCGGTGATCACGCTTCGCCGCCTCTTCTAGGTATTTTAGATGTGCTTGCATCTGTTCCTTGTCCGGGAAGGAAACGCCGTAGATACGTTGCAGACTGTCATTCTTCGCATCGCCGAGAAAGTAAGATGCCGAGTTCTTCATGACTCTGAACTGCTTTATCCGACCAGTGTGTGGTACATGAGGTCCTCGGCAAAGATCGATGAGAGGGCCGTTGCGGTATACAGTGGTAGAGGTGCCGTCAGGGATCTTGTCCTTGATGATATGTTGCTTGTACGGGTTCGATTTGAACATTTCGAGTCTAATGATGGTCAATGCATGCACTGCGTAAATCATCTCTACCTGACTCACAAGTTCTCTTTAGAGAGCTCCAATCGCTGGAAGACCTGCTTCTCTTTCACGATGCTGCTGACGATCGTTTCGAGCGGCTTGTAGTCCGAGGATTCGACCGCAGCTTTCTCAGGAAGCGCCATCTTGAATATTCGTTAACGCGACTTCGTTCCAAGGCAAAATTGTACCAACCTCATAGTAGAAGCCATCGTCAATTGGCGGACCGATGCAAAGATCGCAACCGAATCTACGCTCAGAAGCCTCTCCAAGGACGTGAGCACTCGAGTGCCAGAAGACCTTTTTGCCCTCAGGGTCGTCGAAAGGCAGCAACTCTAGCCTGCAGCTCTTTTCAAGCGGACGCTCTAAATCCCAGAGAGTCTCGGAATCTGTGCCCTTGTCTAGACGCGCAATGACAGTGCGCTCGAACAGGCTCTTGGCCAGCCCTCGCGCGACATCTGCTGGGCTGGTCTCCCATGACTTTCCCTCTACGATCTTGCCATCTGGAAGTGTGATCTCGATGTTCTCTATATTCCGGGACCTATATCAGCCAAGTGCGTTACGGTTCGGGGGAGAGGTTCGTACCGCGGGGCTTCTGGGCGATTTCCTCGTCGTACTTGGCCTTGAGCTTCTCGCTGGTAGAGTTTTAGTGTGATTGTTTTCATATAAAGTTCTTTTGAACATACAAGATCTGAATTCGGTGGTCGAAGAATGCCGGCTTGGGTTCGAGCTCCAACGGCCGTGCATCCCCACCTTCAGCGCCTTTCTTCTGCTTCTTCTCTTTCTTTGGCTTCCCTTCGCCACCAACAGCGAGGTTTTTGACACCTTCGACGGCTTGTTGTACAGCTTCCTTTGCAGATTCATCCATGATTGTTGTTGTATGGGTCCAGTGGGAAGCGCCTCGTGGGCAATTTATATGCTGTTTATGAGACAATGTTGTGCCACAGTGTGACTCAAAGCTCAGAACGGACCAGAGCACGTATCCTTGGGCACAGTTAAGGCGACTCAGATTTCCCGCCGAAGTCGTAAGATAAGATCCGGTAAGCAATTGAGTGCGTCCCAATTCTGACTCGGTCGAGCATCCCACTTTCATGGTCTTGGCATGTTACTGGTGGGGCAAGCACAACCCTGGTCAGCCGGAAAAACATAGCGCCGATTGGGGGATTTTGGATTTTCTTTCTCGAACTTCCACAGTGACCTGCGTGATAGCGACCATTGCACCGACAAACTATACAGCAACACACCATGTCTTTCCGGGGAGCACCACGAGGCCGCGGCGGTGGCGGAGGCTTTTCTCGCGGCGGGTTTTCGTCCAGGGGAGGTGCGTAGAAGGCAGCGTCTGGAGCTTCTTCTTTTTCGTAGTGCTAACGTCTCGACAGGTCGCGGAGGAGCGCCACAGTCTTACGGTCCGCCTGCTGCAGTACTCGGTCAGTTTTTCAAATTCTTGCTCTTATAGATCGCAGCTAACAGAGCACAGAAATGGGCAAATTCGTTCACGACGTTGAAGGCGAGATTATGTGCGAATCCATCAATACCAAAATCCCCTACTTCAACGCGCCGATATATCTCGAGAATAAGACACCAATTGGCAAAGTCGATGAGATCCTTGGCCCAATCAACCAGGTGTACTTCACAATAAAACCGCAAGATGGTATTCAGGCAAAGTCATTCAAGGTCGGCGACAAGTTCTACATTGGCGGTGACAAGCTACTTCCACTTGATAAGTGAGACCTCCGCTTTCTCCAACATCGAGAGCACTCCCGTACTGACCCCTGTAGGTTCCTTCCGAGGCCGAAGCCCCTACCAGGCGCACCCAAGCCCAAGAGAGCCGGTGGCGCCGGCCGTGGTCGTGGAGGAGACCGAGGAGGGCGCGGTGGACGGGGTCGCGGAGCCCCGCGTGGCGGTGGATTCTCAAGAGGAGGAGGAAGCTTTGGCGGACGCGGTGGCTCAAGGGGCGGTGGCCGCGGTGGTAGCGGAGGGTTCTCAAGGGGAGGAGGTGGAGGTCGTGGAGGCTTCGGTGGACGTGGACGGGGCTTCTAAGTCCTGACTTGGGACATCCTTTTGCGGTCACTTGAATTTTCCTTCTGCTTACGGCACCGGTGCTGAGATTTGATGCTACCGATACCACGATGGTTCACGGCGTTGGGGGCTATAATGGGTTTGTAAAAAGTACAAATTCTGGCGCATGCTACGGGCTTGTAGGCACACGTATGAAGCCTACTTCTACGTTCACATATCTTTTCACTTGAGGTGTCCTGTCACGAAGCTTGTACAGCGATTGCTGTGACACAATCCTCAAAGGGAATTGAAGACACTCAAACCAAGCACCCTGAAAACAGAAAGGCTCGCCAGGCGCAGCGCACGTGTGATAGCAAAATATGCAACATTGAAGCAGGCTCATCAATCATAAACAGAGATATGCAGATCTGAGTTTTGCCGGCCATTTGAGCCCAGAACCCTGAATTTCGCGTTAGGCTACGCATGTGGCTGCTGCGGCTGATGACGTCCATCGGCGAACAAACCCCAAGACCAAGAAAAGCTCCATCGACCTGCACCACCGTCGCACAAACCGACGCACCTGATAAACAACGCCCTGTCCCCTCTTCCCCCTTCCCCCTCCCTCCCTTCTTCCTCTGAGAAAACTCTGAACACTACCTCCGCAACCACGTACCTTTATCGCTCCTACACAGTTGATCAAAGCCTCACCGTTATCATGTCAAGAAGGAATGGCGCGCCCTCAGGGTCCAAGGACTCTGCTCCTCCGCCTCGAGATTTGAGTACGTTTTCTAGGGGAAAGAGGACAAGATTTTGCTGACATTCCCGCCAGCGCAAGACAAGCAAGCCCGACTTCTCAGCTCAGAAGCCGGCCACTTCTCTCTCGTGCGCGCCCTTCATGCCGCCGACTTTATCACCGAACTGAATGGTATGACCACTCCCGTGTTACCCTTCCTTACTACTGCCACCACCACGGGAACGGCATTAACATGAACCAGGCTTCTGTGGCGTCATGTCCGTCTTCTCCTCGCTCCGCTACTGCGTCCAAGACGATCCCAGCAACTACACAAACTTGTACCTCGCGCTAGGATTCATTCCTCTGGGTCTGTTCTTCGACTTTATGGACGGCAAGGTAGCGCGGTGGAGGAAGAAGGCCAGTCTCATGGGCCAGGAACTAGATTCGCTTGCGGATTTGGTATGTTGCCTCTTACCCGCCAAAGCCTCCTAAAAGGATGCGAACTTGCGCGTCGGGAAGAAGCGTAATATACTAACATGAAATAGGTATCCTTCGGTGTCTCCCCCGCCGCAGCCGCTTTTAGTCTCGGTCTCCGTACTCCCCTCGATCACATCCTGCTCTCATTCTTCGTTCTCTGCGGCCTAACCCGCCTAGCGCGCTTCAACGTGACCGTCGCCATGCTTCCCAAGGACAGCACCGGGAAATCACAATACTTTGAGGGCACGCCGATTCCGACTTCCTTGGCCCTGGCGGCTACAATGGCGTACTGGGCAAGCAAGGGCTGGACGCATGCGAATGTGCCGCTGGGGACGTGGGCTCAGGGAACGCTGTTCGAAGTACATCCTGTGGTGGCGCTGTTTGTGCTGCATGGATGCTTCATGGTTAGCAAAACGATTCATATACCGAAGCCGTAGAGGATCGGGATGGATCTGCGGATGGGCGGTGAAGGATTGTGTTGGAGAGGATAAAGCGGGATGGTAATTGGGGACCAATCCTTTTTGGCGTTGGAGACTGAGAATGGCAGCGTGGAACTGGATACACTTGGCTCTCGATAGCGGGATACTATTTCCTTAAGAACAATCCCACCAAATTCCATTTCTGCTTTCAGATCAGATTACAGACCCTTTCAACCTGAGCTATGAGTCAACATTGAGTTGTGGCGGTGCAAGCTTGAGCCGGAGCGTGAGCAACCTGAACCGGAGCGTGGGCAGCTTGTTACAGTAGAGGGCCCGTGAATGACGATGTCACATATACAAGGGTATTCCAAGTACGGCGATATTTAATCTGATCGGTGTGAGTTTTTGTATGGTCGGGGGACAACTGCTCGCTCCCAATAAAATACTACCAACAAACGTTGGTAGAGACAACACGCCGACCAGGCTCGATCATCCATTCCATCAGACACTACGAAACTCTACGAGTTTAATCGTCTCGACCATCTCTCCCTTCGCGCTCTGTCCATAGTGCCCCGATCCGCCCTGCCCCCACATCGCTTGTCGCTCCTAGAATGTCGACCACACCCTCCGACCAGCAGAGTCTCACACCCTCCGACCAGCACAGTATCACACCCTCCGACCGGTGCAGTATCATACCCTTCAGCCAGCTTAGTATCACACGGCGCGATGTCACTTTTGTTCGAGAACTCCATAAATCCAAGAATATCATTGTTTTCCAAGTAACGGTCCGAGGATTGATGTGCGTAATGAAGGTGGTATGACTCCTAAATTCTAAGCTTCCTATATATCTTCTAACTAAACGACTTAGTATCGTCACATAGAGCGTCAATATTACCACACCCCATTTCGCGAAATCGATCCCTTCACTTGCGAGAGCACTGCGTATCGGCGGCTCAAAGCCAGAGGACTATGCGACCGTGGAATAATCCCTAATTCCTACGGGGTAATAGAGCAGATGGATCCCATGTCTTGGCTACCATATCTCGATAAGTTCCGTGATGAGGAGACCCGTCCAAGCTCGGTCTTTGTCGAGTACATTCCAGATGCACGGGAGTTCGACTTGGACATTTTCACGAAAGATCGAATGGCTAAGGTCAGGGCCATTCTCGACGAAATTCACAGTGCTCGGGTTTTGCATCATGACCCAGCGCCTAGAAATATATTGGTACAGGAAGGCTCCGATAGAGTCCTTTGGATCGATTTCGACGTTGCTCAAACATTCTCGGAGGAGAAACCCCTCACTGAAATGCAACAGACATGGATGGAGAGGGAGAAAAAGTGGATGGATTGGTTCGCTAGTGCTCTGGTATGGTGTAACCCAAAAGCCCCTATCGTTCTAAATTAGCTAACTTCACTAAGGAAGAAGACTATCAAGAGGGTAAACTTTCGAGGACTTGGACATGCTATTTCGAACGTGATTAGTGTGTTTCTTGATGGAGTTAAAGGGTCTTGGGATCTGATTAGGTTTTTTTCGCGAGCTTGCTAAGACTGCTTATGCGGACGTGGATACGCTATAGTAGAAAACTGCGCCAACTCACTTCACACTTGGGAAGAAAGGAAGTTGTTTTAGTTAAATCTCGGCGTTGTGTACTGCCCACGCAGCAACAAAAATGATATGAATCAATCTCTACTCTCTCCTAGATATCTGCAAATTGCGTGTTAAAGATCTATACAGCAAATATGCCGGTAATTAATGTTAAACTGTTACTGAGGTTAGGTACCAAGTACAAGAGACATGTCGTATAATATATACTATGGATCAATCGAGTCAGGTGTCAGGACAGAGTAGATTTCACCCTGCAATAGCGATGAGTCCGATCGAGTGCCTAACTTTCCTATTTCCTTCCCAAGAGACTACCCTTGCCTCTATTAGGTAATATTAGACACAAAAACCAGGCCCTGAGCACACGTAATCGAAACTCATTTCCTTAAATTAACCCTTTTGAAACGTTCCATCACATCAGACGCTATTGAGGAGAACATGCAGTGATAGTATAGTCTTATCTATGTGTTGTATGAACTGCTGCAGAGGAAGTTCTGTTCATCAAATTCTGGACGACAACGCATTACTCTCCTTTCTCCCCATGCTTCCTTCCCCCTCTAATTGCTGTCTGAATGATGTCGCGACCAGCACCGGAGCCATTACCCTCCTAGAGTTATATACACGGCCAACAGCGTGATCCATACCCGAATATGCTGCTATCCAGGACTCCATGACAAATGGAATCGACCCAAAAATGCAATGGTGCAACGGAGGGAAATGGTGACCTGAGATGATGTGTCGGGCGGATCAATGTTGCCGTCCTACAGGTGGCTAAGGGCATTGCGAAATAGTAAACAGTGTGCTGTGACGAACACGGCTACGATGAAGATGGTGAAAACGACGGCCAGTTCGACCTTGAGGGCAATGAGGTCCGCCTTGTTGTCGTGGCATGATGACTATCACTTTCATCGGACGATGATCAAAGCAAAGCCGTCGAGCCAGGGCCCGCAGGAGCCATGCAGACCACCGATATTGTAGCCTCGAGGCGGAATAAGCGTGTGTCTGAGTTCAGAGTTAGTCACACATTTCAAATGAAGCATCTGCTAGAAGAGCTTACCCGCCACCACCATCTTTGTTTCCGTACCACTCGCTCTTGCGGCCGAAGCTTGTCAGGATCTGGATACCATCTATCCACAGACCAGACCGAAGGGCGAAGCCCATTAATTGTTCGCCTCTTCGCACATCGAGATAGAATTCGTGAGGCTCGCCTCCCCGCTTGCCAAACACCTGGGCAGTAGAGTCCTCGTAGATAAATTCCAGACCGTCAACGCACATTCCTGCGTAAACGCGAATGGAGACGAGAAGTTTTGATGAGATGCAGGCACTGTCGAAGATAATCTCGTGTGGCTCTGAGCCTTCCATCGATGAGTGGCCTAGTTTGCTGCCGCGGAATCCCCATCGACCATCCGGAAGTCGCACACGGAAATTCGGGTTCGAAAGTTCCGCCAGGTCCTCCACAATGTGGCTTCCGCCACCAGCAGAAAAGACTTCAACCTTGAGCTTGGATCTCGCTTTCTCTTTGGGCATGAGATCTCGAAGCTCTTGTTCATTCAGTGCAACCTGACGTGGGTATTGGCCGTCAATCTCGGGCCATCGCTTCCAGTAGTGACAGACGTCGTCACCTTCTGTGAACAGTTCCACCCAAGCAATACCTGATTTTGACGTTGCAATCACACTACCCTGCGTACTGTCAACGGTCCACACTTGCACGCCGTCATCTCCAGCAGTGTTGAAATCAATGGGTATCCGGAAACAAGGATGGAATCGAAAGCGCAAAACATCGAGAACGTGCCACCCGCATTCATCGTTCGGAAGAATTAGTCGCTGCCCGGGTGACTTGGTGCGTGTCGAGTAAGGTTCGCGGCTGGTGAATGTACGATTCAGCGTGATATAGTCACGCAGCATGACGCCCTTTTCTTGATGAGGACATCCGAATAAATGACCCGTCTCATGCATATGAGCACCGATACCAATATTCGCCGCCTCCCAGTTGCTTCCAGATTCGTTACAATCGTTGGCTACGTGCGCCGTGTCCGTCCTCGTGCAGTCGCCAAAGGCCTGCCATACCTCCTCGATGCTCGACGGATAACTTTGCAAGGCCTGGGAGCCACAGATCGCCAGCTGGAGGTCGCCATCACCTCCGCCGAGAGCAGCATGGCCTCGAATGGTGTTCCCATCCCAATGCGAGTCGATGAAAAGGCACGAGACGTATTGCTTCCGTCCCGGTTTCATCTGGAAGTAGTTCTTTACTGCCTCGGATGCAATCGAAAACAAATCCCCCTTGTTCGTTCCATGTTCGTACTGCTGAGCGCGATTTAGGTCTCTGATCTCTTCTACAGTCTTGTTCGCTCGGATGATGTGGATCTTTGCTTGGTTCCGAAACTGGCCACTCTCCCAATCTTGGTAGCTCAGTGTGCCAGGCTCCCACGATTCCTCGAAACGGAAGCATCGCCGGCCAAAACCGTGACGATTCATCTGTTCGCCAGTGAAGGCCTGCCACAGATAGGCAGCCATGCGAAACTTCTTGACAGCAAGATCCAGCCCATTGCCCTCACGTTGTATGCGCTCCGGTGTCGCGTCATAAGTGCCGGGGGAATCACTTCCCATGATGATTGCCAGCTGAAGAGGTGGGGTGTTCGTCAAGGGGAGGTAGTTAGCATTCAGGAAGGAAGCGTGCGGAGAGATGGAGCCGTTGCCTGGGGAGACTTTTGGGGAGGAGAAGTCAAATCGGAGACGGTTCCATCCCGGTTCGAGGTGGACCAGGGCTTTGAAGTACGAATCACATACTGGCCACGCGGTGGGAGGGAAGCGGCCCTGGTGGTGGTTCACGGTTACGGTGCCATCAAGCGGATGAGAGGGATCGCCAATTTGGCCGAAAACAAGCAACACCTGCTGATGGACCTGGTGTTGTCAGCGGGATTCCTCGACAAACCATGGCTGTACGTACCCACGAGTTGTCAGTAATGGAAAGAATGCGCGGAGCAAGCAAGGACGAGGGATTAGTAGAGGCCTGCGAACTGCCGTTCGACGATAGACCCTGCGCACTTGTAAGCGGGCGTACATGAGGAGAACCATGTGGCCTCACGTTCATGCTGTATCGCTTGGTGGGGTTAGGGCCAGGGCGTGGTGGACGCGTCGTGGGAAGAGGTGGGACTCCGTTCTTGAGGCCGTTGGGCTGGACAGAGACGTCTCCAGAAGTAGATGTTGCAGGTGTTGTTGACGTGGATGACGAGGCGACGGCTGAGGAATTTAACGTGGACGACGACTTACGCCGAGACACGCTCACGTTTTGATGACCGTTGGCGCCGTTGGTGCCATTGGTGAAAGCCGAAGGCCGGGACTCGTCTGTATTGATGTTGGACCTGCTCTTCCTCCGTAGACTGCTTAGGAAGGAAGGCATTGCCGCAATTGCGCGTCAGCTGTCGGAGGCCGACTATGGACTCATAGGAGGAGCGGCGGCGGCGCAGCGTCGGACGGTCGAGGCGTGTGTGCAAATCGATCGCCGGGCGCGTAGTACAGCGAGGGGATGGTAGCGACAGCTCGGAATGCGACAATGGCACAGCAGGAAGTAGAACAAGCGAGTGAGTTCTGGAGAGGATGACGGCAGCGAGCGAGTGTCAGGAGTGCAGGAAGCGGGTAGTCAAGGCATGGAGTCGGATTAGACGGGGAAGCAGATAGGACTATCAGTAGCTCTTCCAAGGCTGCATATGGATCCAGCACCCACTCGCGCATCCAATACCTGCAGTAGAGGTCGGAGATTTGTTGCTCGAATTAGCAGCGAGAGCTCGTTGCGTAGGGCAGGATGCAAACAGATTTTGAGACAGAGCACTTGAGTCAAATCTTGTCATACCACTACAATGCTCAGTCGCGATGCGTTGAAACAGATTCCCAATGACGTTGGCCAAGGCACGCGCAACGGGCATACTGAGGTTGACTTTCTCCTTTCATTACTGGAGCTGATGCTTGCAAACTTTATGCATCATGTCTTTCACATACCCATTGTACGAATTGCATGGTGAGACAATTACGATGCCGATGCCAGGACGAGTAATATCATAATACGATGGATCGAAAGACTGGAGAGTCGATCCAGCTGGTGTACCCCCAACTTGTGAGTGGCATTGAACATGTCAACTCAGGTAATACGTCGTCTGTCCATTGCGTGCAGCCCCGTCTGTAGTGATCGATGTGGTGCATCGTGTGGAAAGGAAAGGTTTCTCAACAGCTGCAGGCCCCCGCCTCCAGAATGCGATATCTCCCCCGGTCCAATCAGAGTTGTGGCTGGGGCGCCGACCAAGTCCGCACTCTCTAGCGCTCTAAGCGGTAAAATACACACAAAAGTTTCACAGTCAGCACACCCACGTTTGCATCCCTGTTTGCTTCTCCTGTGGTTGGTTGATCAATTGGTAAAAGCTTCAAAAGCCAGAGGCCCAATTGCCCGGTGGAAATACTGTGCAGCGTGCTATTCACCCTTCCACGCTCCAGACAGAATTGACTGGTGCCGACGACAGCCTTGGAAGCCTGCGAGACTCGCCGAGGGCCTGTGCTGGAGTGAAGCTATCCCTTCAGAGCTTTGTCCACATTCCTCTTGCCGGCTCTGGACGCTCAGCTGGTGTGACCTGGACCTGCACCGCCGTGAAACGCTTCCGAGCGACCATCACCTCTCCTCCGCACCTGGTTGACAGAGACTCCTACACCTTCTCCACCATGGCGTCTACAGACCAACCCGCCGAGGTTGCGAACAAAGTGCTGCGGAGAGCCCAGGTGTCAAAGGTCGGCAGGCCCACAGCCCCTGGGGCACTGACTTTGTGAGATGATTTGAGGTTGCTAATATTGTCTGCAGATGACCCGGACGCTGCAGAACCGTCTCGCTCTGGCAAACGTCAAGATCAAGCACGGATGGCAGGACCTTTCGCTCGACCACCTGGAGCCGCGAGTCGACGTCGAGCTCAAGCGCAAGCGGCCCGGCTCAAGCAACATGTCGGACGCTTCGTCGGTCTCTGAACGCTTCTATCCCACGGGCACCCTCGATTCCTCCCCTCTCGCCGCACCCATATTCTCAGAAGACATTCAGCGGTCTGGTAGCAGCCATAGCCAGAACAAGCGGCCACGCTATGCCCAAAGTTTCGGCAAATACCCCGGCTCCTCAAACCACGCCCGTACCAAAGTGAGGACGTCGACGACGGCATCCACCTCATGGAAGCATAGCTTTCAATTACCCCAATCGTCTCCCGTATACCACCGCCGACATGCCCGCTTTGGACGCACACACGCACCGAGCCTTTCCTTTGTGTCCGAGACATCCACCATCCCCGACGACCCTCGATCCCCTATACTCTCGGAAGACGATGACGAAGACCTGCCCATAACCTCGTTCCAAAATAATTCTTCCTTCATGCGGTCCACTCCTCCAAGAGCCCCTCGCACTCCACCGCCCGGTCGGTCGCTCCGTCTACGCCCTAATGGCTTCAACGCTGCCGGTACCGATGACGCCAACCTTCTTATGCATTTGGCTACATCACCCTCTCCAATCCGCCCCAACTCGTCGAAACCCCACATTATCCAACCCTCTACACCCCCGCCGAAATCAACACCTCTGCCATCATCCATGATGAACACCCCTGGCGGCGGCGGACTTTTCGCATTCGGTGCCCTGACGCCCTCTACCAACATCAACTACGCCGACTATGTTAATTTCTCACCGAGCCCAGCACAACCTTCTGCGGCATGGAACCGCACGCCAGTCAACTCCAAGACACCTGTTGCCACTCGCGAAGCTCGGCGTCGACTAAACTTCGACAACCTACACCCCCCTACTAGCGACACTCCACGCATTGGCAAGGTCGAAGGCCTGGGCATGGATCTCGGTGGCGAGCTTGTCTCGTGAAGGCAATGCCACATCGCCGACTAGAACACTGACGAACTACCCCTCCGATGGGCACGATTGATGATCTCGAAATGGCACTGGATACAAGTTTTGTACACACCAAAAGTGTTATTGGATCCGCAACTATTGGATCTCGTGCATGTCAATAAGGCATGTTCATTTTCTTACTGTCCCTACCAAAAGACGGCGTTTACCGCGACCTCCATTTCCTTGGGACTACTATGTGTGGCTACCGAGCCAACACTTGAATTCACATTTTGGTGTGGTTTGACGATACCGCACATGCTATTGGTAAAAGATAGCACGGGCGGTTTGTTCGACGTTTCTTATAATGACAGCCTCTATACATCCCCTCGGCGGCACAAGCGAGCTAGCTCCGCAGCAAGCGCTCTGTACCACCCCTTTTCTAGCATACCCCTCGTCTTGTGTATCATCTTGATCCAATGTACTCTACCCTTTCCCTTTTGTTTGCTCCTTTTCATAGCACATCACAGAGCGAGCGAGTAGGCGCGAGGCATCTAGAGCAAAGCGTAGTTTAGTTGTCCGGTCAGTAGGACCAATCCACGCATGCAGCACGAGTAACCGCAGCTGCCTTCTTCGGCTGCCGGGCTGATGAACAAGCGAATATACGCATGTTACAGTAATAGCAGCAATTATTAGCACACCCTGCATGTTACTACAAACTTGTTTCCCCAGGTTCTTTCCCCTTTCTCGCTAATAAGCTTGCTCGGGGCTAAACTATTTGAATGCGGTAGACTAGACTAAGTCGTCATCGGTGGACGGAGAGCGAATCGTGTCGTCGCCACGGTTCAGATCTTCCCCCATGGGTTTTGACAGCAACGCCCAATTGGAGAGGCATCCTGCGCACTGCACATGCAACGCAGAACAAGGCATACGCATACTGTACGCAAAGATGCGAACCTGATCCTCGCCGCAAGGCACGCAACCGCAGTCTACGCAGGTAAAGATGGAATCAATACCGACGACTCCGAGCCCACTTGCACCGAGCGTGAAGTCCTCGCTTCCCGACTTCAGCCGTGCCACATGCCACATGCACCGGACGCCGAGAAGAAACAATAATCAGGAACCAGCTGAATGCTGCCGAACTGCAAGTAGGAGTCATAAGTTTGCTGCAATGATGCTGCAGATGAGGGGCGTAGCAGCGAGTATTACATGTAGGGGCTCCATTCCCAGCGAATGGGATGGCAGAGGCCCCTCTTCCGGGAACGCGCCCTGACGCGCCGCACCAGTGTGCAGCGGCGGTTCTGCCAGGTTTCGTGTTAGGTTCGCGAAGCGCCCGGTTGCCTGGCCTGGTTTGTTAAAGTGTATTGTATTGGGGGATGAGGTAAGCGTAAGCGGGGTTTTGTTACGGTTCGTTCATGGGGTGAGGGCAGTGTGGCTGGGACGGGTGGGGACTTGGGTGATCGACGATGACGGAGATTGGATCCGGCAGGAAGCGGAACGGGGGCTGGGAGAGTTGGTTTGGTGAAGAAAGGTGGCTAGGCCGCTATGGACCACGGGACGTCAATTCATAATCTGTCAAACTTCACCATCGTTCGGTGTTCGGTGTGTAGAGCAGATTCTCCATGCTGCAAGCCAACGGGGGTTTCAAAGCCGAATGCCCTTCCTTCGTTTTCAATTGAAAACGGAAGATAGCGCCGAGGAAAGCGCCGCGGTATTGAAATATGGATAGGAAAAAAGCATTATTGGAGTTCTGCTTCGTAGTTGCTTGTTCCTTGTTCCTGGCTATCACGACAGTGCAAGCCTCCGTGCTTGACCCCGAAGGTTTCGGGAGCCGGGGAGCTTCGGAATTTCGGAATATATGTGTGTAGTCTGAGTCTGTCTGTGTGCCGAGAGACACATGTGAGAAATTATGTGGCGTTTACCTGCGGGACAGTTTCGTCAACATTGGGAGGTTGGGAAGGGTTGATGCTTGATGTTTGATGCAGGTGCATGTTGTGCCTTCACACAGCAGCGTCAGATTGAAAATGACGAACGGGTGGCGGCAGTGATAGTGACAGTGACAGTGACAGTTTGACAGATGATGGCCTGATTGATTGATTGATATAGTATTGAATTCGATAACGTATAATTGTGACTCTGCTGTGGCTTCGGTGCTACGATTCTTCCGTGGTACGCACATGTTGCTTCTACGTTGTGCCGCTACCTGCAGCTGCTTCCTATCTCCATTCCATATATCCGTATACGTAGTACGTCCCAGATCAACGATGTTCGCGTTACCGTGTACGGAGTGTCGTCCCTCGGTATCCCATACCATCGTAGCATTTGCGCGCCCGTCCATCCATACATTACGCAGCATCCATGCATCGGTATCCCTGAAGAACAAACAAATAAACAAAATATATGATATACACCGCTGAACGCCTTGCTGCTCGTAAAACCGGGAGGAGCCATGCAAGCAAAGAGCACCTATTGCTTCCGTGGCGTCGCCGAAAAAGTGAAAAAATACATACAAGTAAAACAAGTTAAGACGTGAAAGGTAGGCATTCCACTTTGGAGGGAAAGAGAGTGAGTGGTGACTCTTGAAGCAATAAAATCGTTACCGATACTCGTACTGGTTCTGGTTGACTTGACTCGCCATGATCATCATCCATATCAGAAATACAGTCCCAATGATCCAGAAGGCGAAGGCAGCCTGCCATTGCTGACCTGATTCTCTCATTAGCCTAGTCCAGCGCATATGCTTATTATCTCGCGGGATACCCATCATCCACGTCTTCTTCAAAGAAAAATGTAACTTACATATACTGTTTTGTTGCAACCACGCCAACGTACTCGCATTCGCCCCCACGAGTCGATTCGAACCCACATACCGATTGCAAAGATTATTCACATTCGGGCCCGAAATGAACTGCAGCGCAGTGCCCACAATCCCCGTAACGAACAGGACGAGGAGGATGAAGGAGAAGAGCATCATGACTCCGGGGAGAAGTCGCCGTTGCGAGATTAGTATCAGCATTATGAGGATGAAGGTTATGGTGATGGCACCGACGGTGACGCTGTAGGGGAATATCCTATTGCGTGGTTGTTAGCTTGGGACTGGGTAGAGATTGAGGGGAGGGGAGGGGAGTGGGCATACCATGGCACACCAAGTCTCATTTGGTTCTGAATCGTCATGAACTGCGCATTGACGCCTAGTATCGTACCTGCTGCCGCGAGCATGATGATGGTCCATATGTTGAGTTGCGCGTCGGGCCAGAAGTACTTCTCGCGGACTACGACCGCAGAGCCTACTACTGTGCGCGCCATCTCGTCTCCCTCTTATCGTCTGTAATGATCGCTGGTATAGTACACGAGGCAATCCGGGCGTAGAGCGTGGTGGTAGGTTCCGGAGTCTCCGCTTCAGGCTTCGATTGGGGTGGAGGAGCGCACGCGGTCGAAGTTGATATCGCAATTGATTTGTCTTTCTCTTTCCTTCTTTTCCTCTCTTCGGTCTTCCGACTTATGTTCCTCCCTGGTAGACGATGGAAATGTGCCTCTCAAACACACCAACCACAACCAGGCAGTCCACCTCGAGCGTCCCTCACAATTCGATTCCCCACTGAACCGTCCTCAACAATTCCGCTTCCCTAAGGTATTCCGAGCCTTTCACAGGTCGCGCGGTGGTGGTACAACACGCGTCGTTGCGCCGCAAACAATGACGTTGTAGAGCGAAGCCGGTTGCGCGGGAACAGCGGGTCGCGGGGTTCTCGATCTGCGGAGGTCGCGGAGGTGCAATGCGAACGTGAATTGCGCAAAGAAAGACGTGAGTCGGTGCAAATAAAGTGAGCGATAGGATGGGTGTGTTGGTATAGTTGTTTAGCAGGAGAGTAGTGTTTTTGGTGTTGGCGCAAGGCACGGTAGAGAAGGGGACGGAGTGCTTGTTTTGCTGTTCGGCCGGTGTTTGGCCCCGAGGCACTTCCCAGCCTCGCCCCTGCCACCTTCTCTTCTGCTGCAAGATTGTGGTAAATTAATCACAACTTTGGAGTAGTTTCCAACTACGAGTGAGCAAGGAATGACGATGGTTTTAATGACAGGGAATTGAGCGGCTTGAACATTTACAGGCGATGTCCAATTAAGCATTACGTACGTCTATACATGGTCAAGCCGGACGGTTCCCCTATGCCTCGCTCCAGCTGTCAATACCAAAAAAGAGGCTCACTGAGCCTAGAAAAGAAAGGACACAATACTCTAAAGTCTCTCTTTACTTCCTCGACTTCACTATCTTCGTGATCGCATGTCTGATCGTAGTACCCGCCTTCTCCGTCTCTTTCTTCGTCAGGCCCGAAGTAACGCAGACCTTGAGTGCGGGCGTTGGTTGCCAACCAGCTTCTCGAGGGTTCACACCCAGGCCAAGAGGGTGGGACTTCAATCGGGTGATGAGGACACCATTTGCAAGACACTGGTCGTTGATGTCAGTAAGCTGTCCATATCTGAGTAGTAGAAGAATAAGCGTTTGGATCATGTGAAGCATACCTCATCAACCACATCCTGCAGAATCTGATTCTGATCCTGCACGCTCAATCCCTTACTCGTCACCACCTCATCCTTCAATACCAAGAGCAAAATCGGGTTATCGACTGCGCTCGTACACCTCACCCAATCACTCCTGGGGTCCAATTGTGCCCGCATCGCCTTCACATTCTCTCTGAGCCCGGACAGTATTTCCGGTTGTTCCTGTAACAGCGCAATCGTCTCACTCGCCGTTGTCGCCAGGAGCGCGGGCAGGGCGGCGGAGTATGTGTACGAAGCCGAGGATATACGTTGGTGTTCTACGACCTCGGAGCTGGCGGCGCAAAATCCTCCTGCTGCGGAGAGCGGACCCGAAAGACTGCCAATTATCATATCGACTTCGGAGGCATCGACGTTTTGGGCTTCAGTGAGACCGCGACCGGTGCGGCCGAGGACGCCGTAGGACCATGTTTCGTCAAGGATGAGACGGAATTTGTACTTGAGCTTGAGCTCGACCTACACTCACCATTAGCACATGGTCCACCCAACCTTCTCATACGATTTTAAGACGTACCAGCTTGGGTAAGTCAGCCACATCGCCAATATTTTCGAACATGCCTTCTGTGATGATGAATCGCCTCGTCAGTGGTTTTTTAGCTTGCTCCTTCGTGACCTTTATGAGCACATTTTCCAAATCCTCCATATCCCCATGCTCATACCACCTAATTGTACTCCTGCTAATCTGAATTCCCTTCCTGACAGAGAAATTCACCGCCTTGTCTGCAACAATGATGTCCCCTCTCTTCGAAAACGACGGAATCACACTGCTGATCGTGGAGAAGGACTGCGCGTAGATGATGCACGCTGGAGTACCGAGATGAGCGGCGACATCATCTTCCGTCTTGATGTGGACGTCTTGGTTTCCGTAGAAGCCTGGAGGACCGCAGGGGCCGACGCCATAGGTGCGGAGTGTGGTGATGGCTTTCTCTTTGAGGGTCTCGTTCGAGGAGAAGTTGTAGAAGTTGTACGAGGCGAGGTTGGTTACAGTGCGGCCATTGGCGAGCTTGGACTTGGGTCCTGTTGGCCTGTATGTTCTGTTAAATATAATCCATCCATCACGGGGTGGCACAGGGGCGTACCCAACAATCACAGGCCTCTTCTCCGCCTCCAACTCCTCAAATTGGCTCGGCGCCGCAACCAACGGTTCAGGTGTCCAGTCGTCGACCAGTTCATCGATCTCCTATGGCTACATTAGCCTTCAACCACCATAGCCTCACCCTAATTTCAGGAGAACTCACCTCCTCACTCAACCCAATCTTCCTAGTCTGCGAATAACTCGGCGCCAACATATACCTGACCGCAAATAGAAACAGAAAAAGCTCAATCGCACTGCGCACAGGATCGTTCTGGTAGCTGCTCTTGATGTAGCGGAGGATAATCGCGGATCCGGGCATTTTGTGGAATTGCGCGTTCAGGTCGGCAAGCAAACGCGCGAGTGTTGCCTGGGCGTCTGAGAGATCCATTGTGGTAGTATGTGGAGAGTGGTTCGGAAGCAGGTACGGTGTAAGTGTAGCGTGGCTGAAAAGGAGTGTGGTGATGTCGTGGGAGTCGAAGATTTGGGGTTGCGCCGTTGCGGAGCGGAGGTCTCGGGGAAGCCAGCCACGACCGCGGGTTCATTTTCGGGAGCGCGTCGCACGGCCACATAATTTCACCACTTCAAGTGTCTACCTGTGGCAAAGTTAAATGCGCAGGGCATGTATTTCTCCGTCGACAGTGAATACGGACAGTACGTAGAGACTTGATCAACCATTAAGATCCATGTATTTATTCGAATGCAAAAACCACTATCTAACATATTCGCCAGGCCTCATCCGAATCCACCATATTCCAATTCGAGAGAAAACAGAGAAGAAGAAAACCCATTGTGTTGATCGTAGTATATATGTGCAGCAACCCTCGGTTGTTGGAGGTGTTGGCGGGGGACAGGGAGAAAGAGAGAAAGGGAAGAGATCTAAAAGTTCATCCCATCCACAACTCCCCCGAGCAAAGACACAGAAGAAGAGGATGCTCGCCGCGTTCAGTCGCCCCATCAGAGAATATTACAATCATTAACTTGACACGCTTACTCGTGCCTCCATGCATGCTGCCTTCATTGATTGTGCGCCGTGTTGTACAATGCAAAAGTGTTCTCTGCCAAAAACAAACCCGCTCTTTTCCTCAAACTTTTTCTTTAGTAGGCCACCAACATGCGTCGAAGCATGCGCGCCGCATCAGTCGCCGTGGGTGCCGCGGCTCCTGTCGACTCAGCGGGTTGGTCACCGCCAGGGCCTGGACACGTCATATTGTTGACACAGGTACCGGTAACAACAGCTTTGGTATCGTTGTTGTTGAGCCCGGCGGGCTGCATGAGGTCCATGATTGAGAAATCCTTGGTCATGTTCTTCATGAAGTCCATCTTGCCCACAATGATAGGTCCGGCGATCAAGGCGACGAAGACAACGAGCAACACGAAGTAGAGGATAGCGTATCGAACAACCCGGCGTCTGCGGAGCTTGGTTTGCTTCAAAGAGTAGATGGGAGGTCGAATTTGACGACTGACATTTGTTAGTTGAAGTTGCAAATTGAAGGGCGCAATATACATACCTGGGTCGAAGCCAGAAGAGCATGACGGAATGGAACTTGTCGGCATAGGGTACCAACAGCAAGGGGAGCATGAAGAAAAGAAGGAAGTGCCCCAAGATGAAGTCGGCGGCGAACATGCCGAGTTCGCAAATCTTGCAGAGGAACTCACGGCCGGGCTGGGAAATTGTGTGCCACCCCATCGTATACCACTTGCCAGTCCACCAGGCGATGTTAGAGGTGTCGCTCTTGAATTCACGAGTCAAGGCCAAGGAGATGATGAGCTTGAACAGGAATCGCTGGAGGGCGGTCACGGCGATCATGCCAGCCAGGGCCTTGACGAAGCTGAAGTTCTCCAAAAACATCATGGCCACAAAGAATACGAGCAACATGATCACGGCCACAGCATGAGCAATGGCCGCCAAAACGGCACCGAATTTCTTGCAGCACATGCTGAGCAAAGGACCAGCACAGCAAGCGAGGGCGAAGAAACCTGCGAGGATAGCGGCGTTGACAGCGACTGGGCCGAAAGCAACAAGGGCTACGCGAATCAACGAGTTGCTGGCTTTGATGGTCTTGCCTGAGTTATTTTCCTCCGAGACACCACTCTGAGCGTTGATGAACAGGTAAGGGATCAGTGTGAGTGCGACCAGGACAAGCGGGCCCAATATCTCAGCAAAGAAGATGTTGCCGAATCGAGCGCGCGGCATATCGCCAGAGAGTTTGGAGGACGGGTCGCCAAGGGCCTTGCGCTTGAAACCGGTAAGACGGGTACGGGAGAGACGGCAAAATCCAATCCAGGAGGCGCTGTGGGAACGCGTGTTCCCGCGGGAGAGCCAGCGCAGGTATTCTCGATAGTCGATGAAAAAGTCATCCCAAGAAAACTGGTGGGGGTTGAAGAAGAACGGGCACAGGCACAGTGACATCAGGGATGCCCAGAAGTAAATCAACCACGGACCCCAGACAGTCATTGTGGCAAATAACAGCATCATCAAGGACCGAGCTCCAATGTAGATGGACGGACCAGCGAATCGAGCGTATAGAATGCCAAAGGGGATACGCGCGGTAGCGAAGCCACGTCCAGTACCGATATAACGCGCACCACCAAAGGACAAGTTGGTCGTAAGGGCATTGGCGTAGATCTGGCAGACGAAGACCTCGAAGAATGGAGATCCCGACGAGAAGTGCTTGCCGAGACGAGTGGCGGCCCGCCAGAAACCACGTTCAGTCAACTCTTGAACCACGAGAGGAACAAAGGCGATGAAGAAGACGATGAAGATGGAGACGATACAACGGGACACCCAATCGAAGACAGGAACCAGGTTCGCGCAGCCGTTAGGCCATTGAGGGTCAGTGTTGGGCGTGTTCTTGTTGTAACGACAGATGATGGACTCGTGCGACAAGGCCCCCAGGTTAAGCAGGACAAACATGAAGCATTGGACGGACAACATGATGAACATGTTGTTGACGTGGAAACCAGGATGGGCGTAGTAGAAGGACAGGAAGCGGTCGAGGGGCAGTTGAGTACCCAGGTAGTAGTACTCTCGGGACAGCATTTGCTCGCCCATACCCGTACCGATCTTAGTAGTGAAGTTGAGAATGGAGCCAAAACCAAGATCACGACCCTTACCACACTGGTAGTACTCGCAGTGCTTTATCCTACCGCCACGGAGTAGAGCGTTCATACCGGCGTAAATATCCTCGTTGAGATGAAGACCCTTTTGCGCCTTGGAGACACCACCGCGTGTAGTCATGAAGATACCGTTGAGGAAATCAGGATGTCCATAATGAAGCTTGCCGCCAATCTGAGCCAACGTACGAGCGAACATAGTACCGAATGTCTGTTCCTTGCCAGCAGCGACGTCACCAAGCATGCCGATGTTCTCGGAGAAGATGTATTCACGAGCTCCGAGAATGGCAACGGGGTTGAACTTGGCGCTAGGAAGACCAGGCGTGTAGGGGGAAACATTGTCAGTCGTCATCTCCTCAAACTCAGCCAGGACACTTCGAATCTTGAGACACTCTTCCAGGTAGTTGTCTTGATTGGCGTCAATGAGCTGGATGTACTCTCCACGGTAGAAGATGATGCAGTGGTTCTGGTTGTCGGATTTGCCGTCACCAAGGATAGGGTTACCGGAGAGCTGCACACGGAACTTTGGTCGACGCATGCCATTGTCCATGATCTCGGAGTGGCCATCGATGAGAGCAGAGTAGATGCGGGGTTCCTCGCCTTCAGTGGTAGGTGGCTCCTCATCTAGGTAGGCAATCTGGAGATCCGGGTAAGCACGGAGCAAGAATTCGGTATTCTCGCGTTCTTCCTTGGAGAATTTCGCATATCGCTGCATCGAAACACAGATCTTGTACTTTCGCCTGGCCATGCGTTCCAATTCGCGCTCGAGCTTGTCCGAGTTGCCGCCAAACATCTGAACGACTTCAGGGTTCTCGACGCGGTAAAGAAGCTTGATCGCTCGGCTGTAGTTCATAAAACCGGAGATGGTACGGTACAAAGTCTGGGAGCGCAGAGAAGCCCAAATACGTGTACGAAGAGTGTACTCAGGAGCGGCAGACTTGAAACCGATGCAGTAGAAAGGAAGGTCGTCGATCTTGCTCTTGGCCGTGTCCTTTTCAGACTTCTCGGAATCGCCGTTGAACTGCGATGTCTCATCTGCGAGGATCTTGGTGTCCTTAACGAAGCAGTCCCACTCGTGAGGATGAAGTTGTTTGAGATACTCCAAAAGAGTGACACGGGAGTAGGGTTCGTCTTCGCGAATGATCTCTCGGAGCGAAAGTAGGATCTTTTCGCTGTAGTGAGGAATCATGACCGTGAAAGTGGGCATGTTGTCTACAGGCAGAGGCTCAGGGATGGGCGTGGACAGCGACTGTGCGAAGAACGAGATACGACGCTCGGCTTCGCTCTGGGCGGGGAAGAACTCGGTCTTGAAAGAGTGGTCTTCCTGAGAGACGAAGAAAGTTGGAGCACGGAGCGTGCGCTTGCCTTCCTGTTCAGACGGAACTTGGTGGTACAGAAGCTTCTGAACGTGGTCGATGGCGAGGAGATGCTCGCGGTACATGGATATGACGATAGCGTTCCAGATTTGAGATATAAGCACCTTTGGCTTGTACTTGATCTCCATGTCGGTTGTGGCCAAGACTTTGGAATAGATACGCTTTGGCAGTCGAGAGAAGATGTTTCGCCAGGGAGTCCAGATGGAAATACCCAGGTAGAATGATCTCGAGAAGGAAAACATCATGTTCAAAATGATGTACCAAAGGTAGGTATCCAAGAAGAACAGAATGAGATCCGTGAAATACATCAAACCAAGCAATATCATAGGCTGGTGTGGGCAGACGTACGTCTTGAGAAGTCCATCTCCGATACACGTCGGCTTTCTCATGGAGATGAGAATACGAATCGGATCCTTGATGGAAAGCGTCAGGAAGAAGTATGATTCTGACAGCTTTGCAGTGAAGACCAGGACCCAGAGACCGTAAGACATCCACATTTCGTTGCCTCTGAGACGCGGGTAGCTGGCAGTGAACGTCTGGCTGGCCACGTATTGTCGAGAATTGCGCGTCAAGTAACTTCCGAAGAGGCCACCCAAAGGCATGACGGAGAAGAAGATGAATGTGATCAAAGCGATGATGAACTGAACGATGCCAAGAATCTTGGGGATCAAGTCGTTCTGATCTTTGGCGATACCAAAAATGTAAACCGCAGGCCCTACATTGACGGCGAAGACCAGAAGCAGAAAAAGAAGACGCTTTGTCAAATGCTGAGCACCGGCCCACTTACGAGGGACATAGGCCCATTCGGCGATCGTGGCAAAAATCTGGATGAAGGAGGCGAGAGCTCCACCAAGTCCAACAGCGGAAAGAATGGCGGCCGCTGGTGGTTGCTGGTCGAGCTGTTGCTCGTAACCCTTGGTGAAAACAGGTTTGGAGTTGTAGGCGGTGTACATCCAAAAAGTCGTCAAATGAATGACCCAGATGCGGTTGAAGTTGACAACCATGTGGAACCACGACCGGCGCTCGTAGTATGTCTTGAAGAATACCTTCTTCCACACTACTTCCTTGAGCTTGGCGTATCGCTCGGCTGGAGGCAAATCGACAATGCGGCTCTTATCCTCCATAACGATGCGCTCCAAGCCCTCGGGGTACCAGAAAAGCTGGTTGATGTCATCGTAACCGATGATCTGGGCATGGTCTCGCTCACGACGGACGTACTTTCCGTCCACGATCTCATAACCTTGGTCACGACAAAACTGGTAGAGCGGGGTGATGACCTGGTTGAGGTAGGTGAACTCCTCGACCGGCTCGCCCGGTGCTTGACCGGCGGGAGAGTTGAGCCAGTCGTCGGCGCACTTGAAGATAAAGCAAAGCAATTCCGGCATGAAACGGACCTGATTGGCCTCGCCCCAACATAGAAGGTAAAGAGCGAGCTGTCGCACCCGATCTTGCTGCGACATGCGATTCATGCGGGTCTTCCAGCGGTACTCTGCGGCTTCCAGACTGTTGTCGCCCTCGTAGGCATCTAGCGTCTCCTCTTCGTTGCCAGCGTCACCAGCCTTCTTCTTAGCAGCCTTGCGAGCCTTGCGTGTTCTCCGGTTCGCCTTGCCGAGTTGCATGTTGGAAAAGCCAACGGCATCATCCAGGTCGAGGTGCGCAGCGAAATACCAACGGCGGTAGTTGGCATTCTCACCGCCGATGTAATCGGCGTGCAGAGACAGGAGGGCTTGGTTCGGCGCCATGCGGGAGGCTCGGGAATCGAGGAGGGTCATGAAATGGTCGTACATGTTCCTCATGCTATCCCGTTGGAAGCCAAACTTGGCAGTGAGCTCCAAGAAGATGTCCTCGATCTCCTCCTTGGTGCAAGGGATCTGGGCCTCGGAAGTCCACGCAGGATACGGCTCTCGTGAGCGCTGCCCAGCAGGAAGGGCGTTTGTGTAGTCCATGCCGTAGATGGGTGTTGAGGCGCCGGAGGAGCGGTTGCCGCCGTAGGAGACTTGCGACGAAGGAGGGCGGTACCCACGACCCATTCCATCGCCATAGCTGTTGTAGCGCTCGTCACCGCGGCCATAGTAGTCCATGTCGGTGGCACGAGCCATGTCGGAGCGCATGGTGAAGTCGCTGAAGGTCTCCGAGTCTTCTTCGGAGTCGTGGCCACGGCGTCTCGGCCTGCTACCCTCGCGTTAGTATACCACTCTTACACGATTCAGCCAGAATATGTATGAAACAGGCACGTACCCATCCTGATAGCCGCCTTGAGCTCCTCCTTGGTCGTAATACTGGTCGTTGTAATACTCGTCTTGGTAACCCTGCTGGCCGCGATCGTCATAGTAGCCGTTCTGTTGATACTGGCCCTGCTGGCCGTCGTAATAGGCTCTGTGGATCGTCAGCATTGCATATTGCACGAGGGGCTGGAGAGACGCACGATTCATCGTAGTACGCATCGGCGTGCTGGTCATTGTAGCCACCACGCTGGTCGTCCTGGTAATGGCCGTACCCGTCATCGTGGTAGTAGGCGTCCTGGCCCTGCGGCTGGCCCTGTTGGCCGTAGCCGTCGTCGTAGTGGCCCTGTTGGGGCTGCGGATGTCCAGACATTGGGGGCAGCAATTAAAGTGCGATGTAGAAGCTGTCGCGGGCTGTCAATACAGGCTCTAGGGGTGGACAGCGCACAGGGATGAGGCTGAAACAAGCGCAGTCGGACAGAGCGTACCTCAAACAATGGGCATTAGGAGCAACCGGTATGATTAAATTGGAGCAGCGGGAATCGGTATTAGGTAGTTGTAAGGTAGATGGATGCTGCGGTGGGCAGGCGGCGAGTGTGGGAGAACGAGTGTGGTGTTGACGCGAGGAATTTGGCGAGCGAAAAGGTGAAACGGCTTGTTTACGGGCAGTTCTGGTCTGCGGCCGCGGTAGACTTGTGCAGACGACGCCGCTCGTGCCTGCTCGTTGGGTGGGTGTCGACGAGGGAGCGGGAGGGGAGAGCTGAGGCGTGCGGCTGCTTTGCCAACTGGTGACGGGGCGCGGCAGCTGCGGTTTGGCTGGGCTTCTCCCTCTCGTTCTTCTGCGGCTCTCCGACGGAGCGGGGAAGACGAAGAATGGCACTGGCACTGGCACCTCGTTGTTCACGCGCGGAGACAAACGACAGACGGAAAGAAAGGAAACAGCGGCTCTCTGGTGTGGAGGGGCTGGGAGTGAGCGACAGTGGGAAAAGAATGCACACGATGGGGCACGGCCAACTTTAACGGGGGGGCGCTGCTCTGCTCAGGGGGAATCGGCTGTGCCAAGGCCTAAGCAGCCATATCCATACAGGAGAGGCCAGCCATCCCGGCAGGCAATAATTAAATTTAAGACTGGCTCACGGCGACGAAGTGGTTGGTGGTGGATGGTATTTCGATGATGGATCGTGCCATCATTGTCGAATTCACTATCAGAGTCGATTACAGTGTTGCTGTCCATGTTGTCGAGGCGGAAGGCGCATTCCTGCCCCGTCCCGGCACGCGCTGCAACTTCCAATAATTTACTGAAGCATGCTATTTTTGCACAGCCGAGTTCACGCAGTAGTCTACCTCTCCTAGTGGTGATGTACTGTAGATTTTCGCTGCTTTGGAATTTGCCACCGAGCGAACGAGGACATGATCGGGCACTCGACGGTCGGATGACGAGCGAGATGACGGCGAAAAGGCCCGCGGCGATCAAACTGCAATCAGCGCTGGCGTGCCCGGAAATAATCATTCGCCCCGTCGTGAGATTGGACGTGCCCACTCTCTACCTATCTCTCTTTCAAGTTTCTCCCTCTGCCCGCCCCTGCCACCTGCAGCTTCTGCGGCCGGCCTATCGATAGCATCGCACTGATCGCAGATGGCGTATCAAGACATTTGGTGGCGCCGCCGTCAACGGTCGCTCAAGTCTCAAAGTCGCAAAGTCTCAAGAGAAGAGTCGATAGCGACGGATAGTCAAATTTGCTTGCGCCCCTAGGCATTGATAGCCTTCCCTGTTTCGCCATCTATTCCCCACACCACGCCACTCAGTGCGCTGCCACTGGCTACTCCAGACCCCGACGGTGGCAGACCGGATCCTCCGGCCTTGCCTTAGGAATCAAGCCGGACCACGAGCGGACCGTGGTGAGATTTGAAATGTAGAAAACCGACGCTGACCTCTCCACCATGCTGTGCGGTCAGCGGCTTTGTGATACTGTACTGTCCTGACCCTACCCGCATTGTCGCCTTGTCGCCGTACAAAAGTTGTAACTGTAGCTTGTCGCAGCGATCCACCCTCCAGAGATGTGTCAAACATCACGTCTCGCCACCTCTTCATTGGAGGCGATGCTTAATAGCACCACTGTCCGTCTTGTCGGACGGTGGGCCGGCGCATGTCGTGAATTTTGCTGCCGCGCGTCCGCTGGCCAGTACCTGCGTTAGCCTGCAAACCCCCAAGTGCGCAGCGAACAGGAAGACGTGAAGGCCGTGAATTGGCGTCAACGGTCGTCGGACTGTGGCCGTGCTAACGCGTTTCGGATCGCCCCCCTGAACGAGAAGACGAGACGTTTGGCCCTTCGCTCCCTGAACTTGCACCCACCGGCTCCATACGCTCTTTCACTCAGGTTGCTTCGCACCCGTTTCTTGCCCTCTTCCAATTATTCTCGTCTCTCTCTCTCTCCATAATACCATACCTTTAATCGCGCGCCTTGGCCTTCCTTAAGCTCTCTCCGAGCACCGCTCTTTCCCGACCCTCGCACCTTCTTCACGTTCCCAGGGCGTTTGCTCCTCACCCGCGCCGAGCTCGTCAACCCCACACACAAGCTCTCCCAAGACCGCCGGTGCTCTGCCGCTATTCTTGTACTTTCTCTGGCAGGAACTACATCTAACATACTAGCATCACATCATTATGAAGTTCTCCGTGGCCGCTGCCGCGACGGCCCTCTTCGCCTCGTCTGCCCTCGCCGACGTTGACCCCATCGTTATCAAGGGCAACAAGTTCTTCTACAAGTCCAATGGCACCCAGTTGTGCGTGCTCCAGGCCTCCATCAAGGCGAGAAGCTTAACTGACCGATGCCTAGTTTTATGCGGGGCGTGGCATATCAGCAGGAGCTTGGTGCCATTTCTGGCAATGCCACGGGCAGCGCCGACAGCAACAAGTACATCGACCCACTGACAGATCCGGCCATCTGCAAGCGCGACATCGAACAGCTCGTCAAGCTGCGGACCAACACCATTCGTGTGTACGCTCTGGACCCCGCCCGCAACCACGATGACTGCATGAAGCAGCTCGCCGACGCCGGCATCTACGTCGTGGCCGATCTGTCGGAGCCTGCCACATCCATTAACCGTGACGAGCCCCAGTGGAATGTGCCCCTCTTCGAGCGCTACACCAAGGTCATCGATGCCATGGCTAACTACACCAACACGCTTGGCTTCTTCGCCGGTAACGAGGTCTCGAACCAGAAGAACAACACCATGGCCAGCGCCTATGTCAAGGCCGCCGTGCGTGACTCCAAGGCTTACATCAAGGCCCAGGGCCACCGTCCGATCGGTGTCGGCTATGCTACCAACGACGACGCCGAAATCCGCGCTGATTTGTCCAGCTTCTTTGACTGCGGCAGCCGCGAGGAAGCCATCGACTTTTGGGGCTACAACATCTACTCGTGGTGCGGAAAGTCCTCCTTCAAGGAGGCCGGCTTCGATGTTCGTACCAAGGAATTTGAGAAATACGACGTGCCTGTCTTCTTCGCCGAGTACGGTTGCAACACGCCCCGCCCGCGTCTGTTCACAGAGGTCGGCACTCTCTATGGCGATGAAATGACTGGTGTATGGTCTGGTGGTATTGTCTACATGTACTTTGAGGAGGCTAATCAGTTCGGTATGTTCGTCCATCGTTACATGCCTGCCAATGATTCTGACAACTGCAGGTCTCGTCACTGTTGAAGGCAACAAGGTCTCTACCAACGAAGATTTTGACAATCTGTCCAAGGAGATCGCCAAGGCCACCCCCACCGGTGTCAACATGAACTCCTTCTCTCCCTCCAATACGAAGGCTGCCGCCTGTCCGTCCACCGGTACTGCATGGCAGGCAGCTGCCACTCCTCTGCCCCCGTCCGTCAATGCCAACCTTTGTTCCTGCATGTCCAGCTCAGTTGCTTGTGCTGTTGGTGACAAGGTCGCCGAGAAGGACTACGGCACTCTTTTCGGCACTGTCTGCGGCGCTAGCAGTGGAAAGTACTGTGCCGGTATCAACCGCAACCTTACCTCTGGTGCTTACGGTGCGTACGGCATGTGCAGCTCCAAGGACCAGCTCAACTTTGTCATGAATGCCTACTACGAAGGTACTGGCAAGAAGGCCGACTCTTGTTCATTCAAGGGCTCTGCGACTCTCAAAGCTAACGTTGCTTCTGCTACTGGCAACTGCGCTACGCTCATGTCCCAGGCCGGCAAGGAGGGAACGGGCACTGTCGCTGCCGCCGCTGGACGTGCTTCTTCCACTTCTGGCTCCAAGGCTGCCGCTTCAGACCTGTCCGTCTCCCATGTGACGGTTGGTTTCTTTGGCGTCGGTCTCTACCTGCTCGGCGCCATGGCCTCTGGCTTCGCGATGATCTTGTTGTAAGCGTTTGAGATGGTTGGTTTAACGAGAAGGGGGATTAGATGCACTGCATGTAACTTTTTGCATAGCACTGCATAGCATAGCGAGCGAGCCAGCCAGCCAGCATGGGAGCCATTTCAGCCCTTTTGGGAGCTTTAGGTATTAGAGCAGCGGACGTGTGTGTATATGCATTCTTTCCTTTTTCACCTTGGGGGGGTTTTAGTCTTTCACTGTACATGGGCGGTAGACCGCTGTACACTGAAAATGTATTGAATCGATTCTTTCCTTGCCACTACACAAAAACCTACCTCAGCACAACTTCTTTCCTGTTCGGTGAACCGAGTACGAATCGTGTGGCTTTCTTTCTGTGTGTTAAGTGTGCTTCGCTGCGCCTCACGGACTTCACCTCGGTGGTGAGATTCCACAGACTCGGGGCTTACGCGCATGGAGTGAGCAATCTAACTTCGGAAAGTGGGGCTTCTTCGCGTGAGAGAGACGTGGTCGCTGTCTCGGTAGATTTCGCTGTTGGTGATGATGCGCGGATCGGGGATGCAAGGGAACGTGAGGTCGGTTATCGCATCGGATATGGCGTGATGTCGTAAGTGATAACCGGAGTAAAGTAGGCTTAGGAAGCTGGACGGAGGATGGGATCAGAGGGAGACGAAGGGCTATGTAGGGTTTGAGGGGGGACTGTCTTATGGTAAGAATCCGTCCGGTCGAGGGGTTTTAGACGTAGTGTATCGTTATGTATGGGTGAGGTTTTCCTGGAGTAGTTGAAGATAGGAGAGGTTTAGTAGGATGTCGCTCGTAATATGTGGTAATTTGGTACTGGCATGTTTTCTCCAAGGCGGATTTTTCTGAAAGCGAAAGCTTCGAGGAATAGGCTTTGTATACAGGGAAGCGAGTCATTGCTGAATTGGAAGCTGGACTTCTTCAAGGATCCTGGGAGTATTAAACTGCACAAAGACAGGCAGGTTTTGCAATCGTACATGCGTGATTAGTAGATGATGGTTGTTGATAGAGCGTCGGTAAGTGGATAAGTGGGGAAAAGATCTCCGGTGAAAGACACAAGGAAGGGTAGGATAGAATGTGAGTCGGGGTTTCGACATGGACAATGAATGGTTCGAGTAGAAGAAGGACAGTTATAATTACGTGACTCGGTTTGTAATGTGTCCCAGAAGAGCAGGCGCAGGAGAGGTACTTTCTCTCCTTCCGGGGTACATAATATCCTTCCCTTGAGCCCGCTCAGATAGTATACACAAACCGTGGACTATCATCTCCCAACTCCGCAATCTCTTCTTCCGACATACCCTCAATCTTATGATCCTCTTCGCCCCGAGCCCGTCTCGCGTTGACCATAGAAAAGTGCCACCACATAAACGCATACACCAAGCTAGCGAAAGCACCCATTGCTAAACTAACAGCATGGCCTCTGATATAGCGAGGACCCTCCTTGCTTGGGTACAACTACCACAACGTTAGCAAACAAAGCACGACGAAGAACTAGAGCGCTTGGACTTACGAAGGAGCTCATTATCCCAGCACAGTTACCGATAGTGAGCTGCAGCCCTGTAGCTGTTGTCCTCTTCCCGTAGCGAGGGCTATTGGTTGGTAACCACGCAAGCGGCAAGCCAACAGTGACATATAGGCCCATAGCTACGAAGAAACAGCCCGCAAAGTGAACTCCGGAGCTGGTATCGCTCATCAACATCGCATACCCGACGATGCTGACAAGGCCAAACACCACCGCGTAAAGTCCACGCTTTTGTTGGTGATCTGATAACCGCGCAATGATCAAGTATGTAATCGCTCCCAATGCGTAACACGGAATAGTGTAGACCTGTATTAAAGCAGAAGATGCCTTGGGTTGGATACCCTTGATGATGGTGGGCAGGAAAGTCGAGTAGCCGTACAGCATCGTATCGGCACCGAATTGAGCGAAGGAGAATGCCCATACTTTCCAATCTCTGACGCATTTCCTCACATCTTCCCAATGGAACTCGGCGGCTTTGGCGGTATAGCCGGTTTGACGTGTCAAGCGGGATGCCGCGAGTGTCTTTTCCTTCGAGGAAAGAAAGTATGCATGCACGGGATTATCGGGTAAGATCCAGATCGTCGCAACACCAAGGATGCAGGTAGGGATACCCTCAAGGATCAATATCCATCGCCATCCACGCTCTCCGGCTACTCCATCCATGTGTCCTATTGCAAAAGCAAGAAGTCCGCCACATGCACCTGCCAACGCCGCACTCACAAACAGATACCCGATCCGAAGGGCCAATTCACGCTTGGTGTAGAAGAACGTGAGGTAGATGGCCATTCCAGGGAAGAGGCCACCTTCGACAGCACCAAGTAGGAGACGGCAAGCCACAAGTCCTGCGTAATTCTGGACCACGCCGGTAAGAGTCGCGACGATACCCCATGCTATGGTGATAAAGGCTATCCAGCGAGACGGGCGAAGCTTCTTGAGAACTAGATTGGAAGGGACTTCGGAGAGGATGTATGTGACGAAGAGGATGGATACGGCGACCTGCCATTGCTGGGCGTTCAGACCCAGGTCCGCTTCAAGTCCATAGAGTCGGGCATTCCCGATGTTAACACTAGGAAGTACATTAGCACGGTACGATGAAGATGACGAGTCAAGTGAAAAGCAAGCCGGGCGTAGTGGTGTTGAGTTTAAACTTACCGATCAAGGAAGCTTAGTAAATAGAGCAGCATGACCACTGGTATAAGGTGAAGGTCGAGCTTCCGGACTAACTTGCCCTCGGCGATAGGATTCACCTCTTCTAACTGAGCTTCCATCTCTTCCTCGCCGCCGCTCTTAGCATCTCCAGCACCAGGCGCCAAGAAATCTTTATCCGAGTCACTCATCGCGGCGTAACTTAATTGACCGATCTCGGCCTAGAACAAGAAGCGGGGCAGTGGAAGTTTCGCTCCGTCGTGGATATTTCAAGGAGTGTCGTATATGTCGTCGAATTGAAGGTTTTCAATGTTCAGCAAACGTGCATTTTGTAGCCAAGGTTAGAAACTGCCATGCTGATAATATTTGTCGTCATGAGGCGAACGAGCAAAGTTCGAATGATAGCGGACGACGGCGATCCAGCGGGGGCTTTCTACTCCAGCCAATCATGTCGGCCCACTAACCTCCTTCCGCCTACCGCTAGCAGCTAAACGCTTTCTGTAATGCAGATACGCCTGTGATGATAACACCCGCTGATGCCGAGAACGAGTCGGGTGATGCCAATGTTGGGGGTGAGCAAACCTCTCTGGATTTGCGTAACTCCAAGGATGCGATCTCTTCCGCTCTTCCGAAGTCTCAACCTGGATAGAAATTGATGTCTCTACAACTGATATGAGCAACATGAAAGAATGTACTAGGCTAGGAAAAATACACCATGGACTAAATGCTTAAAGCACACCAGATGAGCCAGATCAAGTCATACCCGAGCCCGAAGAAGAGCTGTAATTGATCAACGATGCCTCCCAATCGAACGGAAGGTTCAAGCCAGCGTAAATGTCAATTGACGCCGAAGGATCAATTGGCCAGATCACTTCATCGCGCGGAATCTCAGTGGTTGCAGTTTCATCTTGCTGCTGGGTTAATGTGCTTGGTAGGCTTGCAAGAGTCTTCCGAGCTATGAATCGCACTTCCTTGGCCATTTTCTTCGCAAGCGGCCATAGCGACGACATGGCGTTCAGGTATCCAATGCTGAGCCGAACGCGGTCGCGAGCAATGGACAATCTGTGGTCGTCGAGAAGGATGTTGCAGGCTGATATCTGAGAGGCTGCCAGTGTTGCTACAATGCACATGGTGAAGACATTGTGCTTCTCGATGGCGCAAGGAATAGCGAGGAGCTTCGTTTGAATATCAATCGCTTTTAGAGCTCGAGCAGTATGTGAGCTACGGCCTGCCTTCGCTGGCTCGATGAAAGGGACGGGTGAGGAAAAGCTTTCTGTCGTCAGCTCCTCCAGGCTGTAGGCCAACGAACTCAGCGGTCGATGTATAGTCGTTATAACAACGGCAGCCATCTCGTGGGCCATGAACATAACTTCATCCACTTTCCCGTCCACTCGTAAAGGATCGCGCTTGCTCACTGGGAGCAATGATTGCCAGGCAGCGACCTTGGCATCGACAGAAGCTATCAAGCTGTCTGTGAAAGTACCAAGCTCGATGAAAGAGCGCATGACTATTTACTGTTAGTGGTATAAGTGAGACGATAAGTGCAAACTTACTGTATACGACGACCTTTGAGATGTCAAGCAAATACACTATCGAAGAGTAGATGATCTCGATATCTGCGAATTCGCGTGTGTCGTACTCTTGCCATGTTGTCGCCGGAGGTATGTTCTTACGGAAGAAATTAGTGACGTTCCTGCATTAAGAGTCTCTGGGAGCTTACCCCTAATATGTAATACTCGTCGTCGCACGGAAGATCTACAAGATATGGAACGTCTCGAAGTGTAAAGTTGGGAACATTGCTGACAACGGCAAAGTGCTGATCGATCAAAGTCAAGAACGTATAAGTCCTCCTCCACGACTCCTCCAACACAGCATTGTACTCACCATAGGCTCTGGCGAACTCTCTCGTGTTCATTTGCAGTTCCAACGCTAGTGCAACGGCCCTTTCTGTCGTCTTGCGCGATTCGGGCCTCATATCGCAATGGTGTTCGGCAATCGCAAAAAGCATGAGTGCTTGGACTGTCCACGGGTCTCTGGGTAAAGTTCGTTCATTGAGCGCCTTCGATGCTGCTTCATAGAATGGTTCTGATGTTGACCAGGGAGCGTAAATGGAACCTATCCATTGGATGACGAGCAGCACGTTATCCATACCGTGCCGCTGCATCAGCCTTCTTTGATTGAAGCACTGATGTGGGAGTGTAAATGGAAACGCATGCCAAAAATTTTCGTAATACATGTCCAAGAGTCGACTGTTACTCCCGTGGAAGGTCATGTTATTTGAAGCAGCGAGATCGGCTTCCATGCATTGGATAGCGCTCATATCCACGTCAAGTGTGAAATGGTCAAGGAAGTCATCTCGACCGCCATTGAAAGAAGTCCCGAGAGACACAGCTTGGTTGGTGCTAGCCTGGGGTTGCTGTGCTTGTTCGGTAGCCTTTTGCTGTAACTTTAGCTTCCGTTGTGCCAAAGCCGCCTTGTCAAGTCCACCTCGTCGTGACTTCTTGTAGGTACACTCCTTTCCTTCTCTTCTGCAACGATTGCAGATCGGCTGTGTGGCATCGCATTTTACGTGTCGACTGCGACACTGGATGCATGCAAGGACGACACGGTTGATGGGTTTGGGATCTGCACGATCCATGTCGGAAGGAAGTGGGAAGCCAGGAGCATCTGAACCAACTCAACGCAACGTAAGTTGAACACCGCAGTGGAAATGACAAGAGCTGAAAAATTAGATTCTTGCTGGATGGCGTCGTCAAAGCCTTCCAGAGCGATTTTCTGCGAGCTGAGGAGTGACACGCGCTGATTCAGCCACACCACCTTCCAGCCCCTCGGCAACAAAAAGTCTGTCAATCTGGTGAGTATCCCAACGTCCCCTTCCTCACGGTCACAGGGAGAACCTACTAGTAAGATGTAAGAACAAGAGGAGCTGCTGTTAGCAAAAAAGAAGCGGGTGCATGGAGATGTTCATATCACAGGCAAAAAGGAATGCTGAGAGTGAGGTTCGAACTCACGCGGGTTTCCCCAGGAGAGATATGACTAACTGGTCTTAAATCTACCGCCTTAACCGCTCGGCCATCTCAGCGAGTAAATTATCAATTTTTTGGAACTAAATATTTTATATTCTGTAGCACCTTTTGAGCACCTAAGCTCAGACGTCACGATTGAAGTGTGGGTGAACGGAACGGCGTACATGATGATGTAGTGTGGCGCATTACTCAGGCGCAGCCATCATCCCGCTATATGCGCGCATCACAGCTCAGAAGTAGTCACGTAGTGCGTGACCTGCTTCAAAATAACTTATGACCAGGAATGGCGGCATTTCTGCCATATTATTAATTTAACATGATTGGATACCAGAGTAATTGTAAGATAAAAAATTTCGCATTCTACTAGCTTGTAGTTCTCTAAATGGGACGCAGGATGCTATTTTTTCATGTCTCAGACCTCCAAACTCTCGGCAGATTTCTTCTTCGTCTCCTTGCCCTTCGGCACGATCTTCAACGAGAAGTCGGCATGTTTAACACCTTGGTGGATGCTGCTAGTGCTCACAATATCGATATCCCCGCAGACATACGATTCCACATTATCCTCAGTCAAACCTCCGCTGACTTCAACTAAGAATGCCTTTCGATCCCCGGTCCCTCTTCCCCATTTTTCTTTCAGCTGCGCAGCTGCCGTTTTGACGTTGTCCGGGGTGAAGTTGTCCAGCATGACAATGTCGGCTCCCGCAGCAATAGCTTCATCGGCCTCTTCGAAGCTCTGACATTCAACCTCCACCTTGATTGCGAAGCCACCTGCCGACTTGGCAGCTCGAACGGCATTAGTGATACTTCCCGCAGCAACGATGTGGTTGTCCTTCAGCATGGTCATCGCGGATAGGTCGACACGGTGTGCATCCACGCCACCGACCAACATGCCATACTTCTCTACAAGCCGGAAACCTGGAGTGGTCTTTCGAGTACCAGCCAGAATGTTAGGGTATCCTGCTTTCCGGAGCAGCTGGAGGAGACAGTTCGATTTGGTTGCGATACCAGAGCATCGCGCAAGAGTGTTGAGAGCTACGCGTTCACCAAGCAGGAGTTTTCGGACCGGACCTCGAACAGTTGCACAGTGTGTAATAGGTTTGAAAGCATCCCCTTCTTTGACATGCCATTCGACCCTAGAAAGAGTAAACCACTACCTCAATAGTTTGCGATGCAGTCACGTACGTGCAATCTAGCTGTCGAAACACCTCATCAAAGAACGGAACCCCGGCCACTATACCCTAATAGGTCGTCAGGAGGTCAATCTATCGCAATCTTCACTCCAACTTGCCTCACTCTTTCCGAGAAGCTTAGCTTCTGAGATTTCTTCTCCAACTACGAAACCACCATAATCGAAGCTTGGGGTGTCTTCCTCGAGCCATTCCGAAATGAGTCGTTTGTACGTTTGTGGGAGAAGGTGAGCTACAGCTCCATGTGCGGGCGCGCCTTCAGCTTTCGACATGTTTGGTATTGGTAAGGGCAAATAAGGCACAGGAACCGAGTCGTCCTAGGAGATGGAGAGCGACGAGTAGGTGTTCAGTTGATGGATGGACTGCTCGATTCGGTAGCGCCAAAAGCGGTTAAAACCGGCACTAGGCGGCCGCGGATGGAAGCCCGCGATTGTTCTCTCTGTTCTGTCAACTTCAATATCCAGCACCATTTCGCCTTTGCGCACCATTGTTCATGTCCACTGCTGTAGCTACATCTTTGAATGTCCCTTACGTTCTCTAAAAGCCCTCAGGCTAGCCTGCATCTCCGCTACTCTTCTTTCACCTGCCCTCACCTATGCCTCTACGTCATCCGCTGTGCCAGAGACTAGCTTCTTCGCCATTTGCAACGCCTCAGCTCTACACTTTCAGATCGTATTTTCCTTCGCCCACCTTCGCTAGAAGCTCATCTGGCGTTGGGGTTTCCACTACCGCCGTGACTGAACCACCCACATACGATTACGCGCCGTCGATCATTCCCTATCGAGCAAGAGTGCATCGTCTTGTGTCACGTCCCTTTGTGGAAAGTTCTAAGATGACCCTCCCTCAGGGACGAGTTCAAGAGGCATCAGGGCAGTTTGAAAGAAGGCGTCTTGGTGGGCATAAATCAGGTCGAAGTTGGTGGCTGCGTACAGCCCCAGCCAGCACTTGCTCTGTGGACAGCGGTAATGAGATTCTGCGTTGTCGCAAGAGGATCTATGAGAGCTTGTGCACGGTTTCAATTTTCCGCATCGTGGTAGCTGAGCTCTAATTCAAATTCCAGGAGCCAATATGCAGTTTCGTCGCAAATATTTGGTATGCCTTCGAAGATTTTAGGCGTTGAAAGTGTCCCCAAACTTTGAGTCAAAGCTTTTATTGAAACCATAATAGAAGGCATGTTAACGAGGTTTTAGACATGAGTCAAATATTGTGTCGCGAGTGCATTTTATTGGCTGATGACTTTTCATAGTTGAACTGTTCCACCAGTCTTAACAGTGTCCTGCATTCTTGCAGTCTTACCAGACGTTTTTCCTCTTGACTCTCAAGCTCCTCAAATGGATCTCTCTCTCATATAAACTCGCATTTGCCTTTCCATGAGAGAAAAATTATTATCCTCCAACATACTACCTTGCGATAACCACGGAGACCCGTTTGCATCATACCAATCACTATCATTTCGACGTTGTGCATATTAACGGGTATGTTTTTGAGATCGTAAACAGCGCACAGTGGAATAGAACACTGCATCGCAGCCGCCATCGAGTTCGATCGGTATCCATACATGTATGGGGCTTCTGGAAGCGAAGAACGCACGGCTCATCAAGCCCCCCAAGAATTGGACTTTCAAAGATGGTTTGACTAAACCCGCGCGTGTGCAGAAGAGGACGACGCCGAAAAATACAAACACGATGGCTAACATGAATGCCGCCTTGAGAGTATTTACCGGCGGCAAGAAGTACTCCTGGTACTAATTCAATAGCTGACGATACTGATTACGTGGATTTTGTTCAGGTCGTTTTGGGCTTTCGTGCACCGCTATTATCCACTTCTTCGTCTTTGCAGTATGCTTGAAGTCAAGTGTCAAAAATCCAGGTATGCAATCCACACTTCTATTTCCTCGATCTATGATTATACATACTTCTATTCATGATCCAATAACGTAGCCAATTCTAAAAGCCGATTTTTTTTCCAGAAGCAAACATCTTCAACAAAATTTAACTGCCAAACGAAGGATTGATTTATATACTTCACGACCCACTCTTATACACGGCCAGTCTTTCAATCCAGCCTCTTCTTTGCGCCCTATGCCACATCGTTCAGCGATACAAGCTGCTTCTCTCGACAACGTTCTTCGGAAAGCAACACAGATCTCTCGATTCTTTGATTCTAGCTCTTCTTCGGTAGACAAAATCTCCTGACATTGTGTGGCAACAATACATCTGTACATCGAGGTTATTCAATTTGAACATGATCATTTTAATACCTATATAAGCCCCTGCCCAGCATATGCACCAAGTTATCAACAACCTCAACCATGACTTCACCATCGGACGGATTCATCATCCGACATTGCCCAGGTGCTAGCACTACCGTGTCCGTGCGCGTAACGCCCGGATTCGCGTAACGCCCGCCTTTTACTAGGAAAATTAAAGAAAATAAGTAACTTTAAAGCTATATAACTTTTTAATTACTTTTTCTTTTTAAAAGCTTCCTTAACTAAAGTTATAGAGAAAAACTATCTTTATAACTTTAAAATTTTAGTTTTTTAATAATAATTAGTTTAAAGAAAAAAGTATAAAAGTCCTAAAACTTAAGTCTTTAAAATTAAAAAATAATATTTTTTTAGAAGTAAAGTATACTATTTAGAATATATTTTATATTAGGTTCTTTTTAATAAAATAATTATTTAAGAAGATATATTATCTTTCCTAATTTTCTTATATAAAAAAGGTTAAAAGATAGTATAACTTCCTAGTTAATAGTTTTATTAGAAAAAACCTAATATAAAATATATTCTAAATAGTATACTTTACTTCTAAAAAAATATTATTTTTTAATTTTAAAGACTTAAGTTTTAGTACTTTTATACTTTTTTCTTTAAACTAATTATTATTAAAAAACTAAAATTTTAAAGTTATAAAGATAGTTTTTCTCTATAACTTTAGTTAAGGAAGCTTTTAAAAAGAAAAAGTAATTAAAAAGTTATATAGCTTTAAAGTTACTTATTTTCTTTAATTTTCCTAGTAAAAGGCGGGCGTTACGCGAATCCGGGCGTTACGCGCACGGACACGCTAGCGAGAACCCCGCTAACGTCCCATTCGTCACAGATCAGCGGGCTGATGCCACAAAAGGGTCAAAAATGAAGTCTTCCAACGACCGTTGGGATGTCGTTGAACAGGTAATCCTTATTCGCTTTCGTGCCCGTAAAGATCCCTGGGAATTAACGCTAGCGCTTCTCCCAAAGCGGACCAAGAAGGCAGCCTACTTACACATCTTATTCATGCGCCGTCGAGAGGCTGAGGTACAAACGTCCGAGGCTTTATTTGAGGCTTCAGATTCTGAGGCGTCAAGGTCGGCGACTCCGGAAGCATCATCTGAGCCCTCGGATTCTGAGAAGTCAAGGTTTACGTCTTCGAAGGCTCAAAAGAGCCTGATGAAGCGGACGTTCAGGCAGATTGTCGTAAACATCTCGTCGAGACCGCCAAAGAAACTCAGGCAAAAGCATGGAAATGCTCTTGCTCGGACCAACGAGACTCTACGGCACGTACTCGGCACCAAATCCTATGATTGGTGCTAGGTAAGCTCCGAAAAAGTGTTGTTAGGTCGAATTTCGGTCGTTGATTCTGCTGTCCCGGCCTTTGGCGCCTTCATCTTGGGCTCACCTTTGCGGTAAACTTTTGTCTTCGGGGGCTGGCTCTTCCGTATCATATAACAGTAGAATGTATCGAACATATTTACCATACTCACTTCCTCTTAAATAGCTCACTGAAACTCAGTACTGTGTATTAGCGAGCTTCATCTCCTACTCCGTGGAGCAGTGTCACCTTCAGCAACAATCTGCTTTTTCTTTGGTTTTCACCCTCAATAACACAATGCATATACAATGGTACTGTTTATTCGGTCATCGCTTTTTAACGTTCTCGCCTGTCAAACATCGGCTTTGAACATTATGCATGAACAACGAGCACCGTGCGCAACGCTGACCTCCCTTGTATATAAGCACCCATAAACCTTCCAATCTAACAAACTTTCTTCACAGCCAATACCGCTAACGATAAAGCTTTCTCAGAACAGCGTAGACAATGCTCATAAGAATGGAGACTAAGAACGTCACTATTCACAAGAAATCCCCTCTTCACAAGACAAAGGGCGCTGGCTTGAAGAAGACGGCACAGAAGAAGGACAGCACGGCTTCGAAGAAGCTGCACGGGAGACCCCGACTTAGACGTTTCACCGCTGAGGAGGACGAAACCCTCTTGCGCATGTGGTTCGACATGAAGGACTTCAAGGATATCGCAAAGGCGATGCCTGGTAGATCATGGTCTGCCCTGAGGCTGCGTAAGTATGAGCTTGCTGGAGATGGAAATTGGTGCAAAACTGGCCCCTTGCCGGTATACACCAAGCTTGTGAAGGAGTACATGGTCAGCCCTTCAGAGCTGGATAAACCGATTTAGAGGATGTGCTCAAGTTTCTGAAGGTCTGCTCGACCGTACCCCTGCTCAATTATACACTTCTTTAATAAATTATCAAATCCATACCTAATGTTGAATTAACGCACTCACTGTAGAATGAGACATGTACCGTAACGAGACAGATTTCAGGTACTTCGGGTACAAATTACATTTGTGACCCAACATGAGCTTCTCGAGCTTTGTGATGAGGATAATGTTATGCCTTGTTAAGAACAGATCTTGCTATCGGGAATCTAAAATTACACATACCACTGCCGATTTTACGCTTAGTTAAGATGAGTGGCATTTTCAGCTCTTTGGACGCTTCTATGCTTCATAGGTATGACGTAGCTACAAAACGACTGCTGCCTGCTCTATGAATCCTTGGCGTTAAGGTATAAGCAATGCCTTGCCCTTAATACAAACTATTTATGAGAGTTAAACTATCTCCTCCCTAAACAATTCTATATTGTTTCTCTAATATCTATTCCCGACCTATTTTATCTTACAAATTATATGGTTTACGGGTCTTGGCAGTCTGACCACTTGTTGAGATTTTGGCTAAAAGGTGCCAACACCGCAACCTGCGCCCGCTTTGTCAACCATACGACGCGCACGCAAAAGCATTATGGCTATCGAGTTCCAATCTGTCATCCCAGTCCTTCGCATCTTTGACATCGTCAAGGCGGACGAGTTCTACCTCGGATACCTTGGTTTCAAGGTCGATTGGAACCACAGGTTTGACGACAACGCGCCTCTGTATCGGCAGGTGTCGAGGGACGGGCTGGTGCTGCACCTGAGCGAGCACCACGGCGATGGCAGTCCCGGCGTTCACGTGCGGGTGGCGATGAAGGGATTGGTAACGTATCACGGCGAGCTGCAAGCCAAGACTTATCGGTACATTAGGCCGGGCATCGAGGAAGGTCCAGCACCTGGTGTTGAGGAGATGGCGGTTATGGATCCGTTTGGGAATCGCATCACTTTTTGCCAGGACAAGGAGTAAAAGCACTGGAGGGGAAAACTACAGGTGAGAGCGCGCATCGCGGAAGGATCATAAGGTAGACCTCGACCGCTGACTCGTGGCATAGACTGGCAAGAGATTGAAGAGAGTATAATTGCTGGAGCGTCTGGTGGAACGAATCGTCGGACAAGCATGTATATTTGACGTTGATGTGGGAAAGCGTCTCATTACCCAGTGTATTCCGGCACACAGTGAATGACTATACTGTATCATGACCACATCTGAAACAAAATCATGCGCCTCTTCCAAATCACAGGTTTTCTCCATCTTTGAATGCCCAGTTGTGAAGTATGCAAATTAGCCATCTGATCAGGAGTAAACTCCTACTATGCATCCAATTCGTTGATTCATTGGTAAAGTTTTTGTCCCAGAATCAATGGGTGCGTAAAAAAGAAATCATATTTCGTTCGAAAGATTGGAATAGCCAAGTCTGCTGATTAACTTGGTCCGACGGAGTTCTTGATGCTTCTTGAGGTCGTAAAATGTGAAATATCATCCCATATTCGATCGTGCCAGCAAGATGATGTTCGGCCGCCTCAGTCCTGATTCGAAGCAATGTTCGGGAAAGGAGAGGGAGATGTTGACTGGTGAAGCCGAAGAAGGGGCTAGGTTAGATCTAATCCAGAAAAGGTTAGCGATCTGGACTAGCGTGCTAACCGTCTTGTCAACCTCCGTACTCCACCTCTCAGTCGGGCATGATCCTCCTCATCTGAATGGTCAACTTTAGAGCATTTATGCTTTCTCCTAGGCTGCGTGTCCCCTATCCTTGACATTGTACAAGTAGCAGATGGTGAGAGTGACACTGATACGTACGCATGCGACATCTGAAAGCTTCCTCCGCCGAAATACGACTTGTTCATCAAGCTACCAGCAAAAGTTGACTAGATTGCGTTTTCACGATGCAGTTAATGTTCTACACGTCTTATGGTAACACAGACGCGCTGGGTTACGTCTCCAGCTTGCTTTAATTTGTTTGCTCTACCTCACCGCCCTTTCGAAAATTTCCCTGACTTGTAAGTCTCACATACTTCTCCTACTGATCTCTGATTCCACCTCCGGGTCCCACATCTCACTCTCAAACCTCCTCTGTCATTTCTCCACATCAAACTGATCGTTCTCCACCGACGGGGGCAGCTTTTCATTTTGGTAACGAAACGAACCCAAGAGTTGGCGACATGTTCTCGGCGCCCCTAATAAGCCTCTCTGGCCCCGCAGGTACCGACTTGGATGCCATAACTCAAAAACTCATGCCCTTCCTACGAGCGTCAACATCACGCGCACCGATCCTAGCCTCCGATCAAGACTACCGAACTAGCCCAGCCATTGACCACCCTTCATCGAACAACCGAATAGTCCTATTCATAGATGAAAGAAGCACCGAACGCCTGAGTCTAGATGCCGTGAGCAAGTACCAGGCAATCGCGAAGAAGAATGCCCGAACCTTCATTCCCGTCGCCTTGACGAGCGCGGCAGCGACATCGGATTCAGAAACTTTAGAAGTAGAGGAAGACGTTGGTAAAGAGCCAGAGGCCTTGACTTACGGAATGGAGAAAGAGTTAGTGCTTGACGTTACCGGAATGTCCTCTGAGGAAGTAGCGGGCAAGATTGCGAGATGGGTGTGGTGGGTCGGCGAGTTCATGAGCTGGGATGATGACGAGTAGAATAGAACAAGACAGGGTTGCAAGAGGTTGCAGCAAGTACTATCTGTTCAAAATATGTCTATAATATGTATAGGAAGAGAAGGCCACAAAGACTGCAAGGCTGTGAATGTCTAATAGTCTGTCGGATACTGGCCCGCCATCTGCGAGTACCTCTTCTTCTTCTCCAGCTTCTTCTTCGAGCCCATACGCATGAACACGAAGATGTAAGTAACGATCGTCAGCCCCGCGGCGGCGACTTGAGCGAGACCAATGTACCACGAGATAGTCTGCCATACGTTAGTCTCCGTTGGCACTCCGTTCTCCACAAGCCTTAGGAAGAACTTACCTGCACATTACAGCTCCGATTGAAATCCACCTCATTCGCAAACTCCCTCTGAATCAGCTTCGCAGCCGCACTACACGTCCACCCCCAAAGATCATTACTCTTCCCATTCTTATCCTTCTCCGTCCGATACAACGCCGCCGCCACACACCACACGACCAAGTTCCCCGCCAGCACCGCCCACGAGAACACCGTCGCCACAAGCGCCGCCTCATTCGCCTTCTTCACGCCTCCGACAAAGTACCCCACCAGAATACCGAAGTTGAGGAGTGCGGAGATGGCCGCGACGAGAAAGTACATGTATGTGGGCCAGGCTTTGGTGTCTTTTGCCCACGCGGTGCGCGTTTTGGTGGTGCCGTCGGGTTGGGGCACCGGGCGGTAGATGTTTTGTGTGGTGAGGAATTTGTGGACCGTCATTGTTATGGGGACGAGGACGGCGAGGGAGAGTACGGTGGAGATGATGCGGGATATGAGTCGTAGACGGCGGATTCGTGCTTTGAGCGCCTGCAATTACGGAGTCAGTCTGCTTTGAACGGACGTACAGTACGTGTGGGAACTGGCAGGACGCACAGCATCTTCTTTGTGAAGACTCGCCAAGGCCTCGAAATCCACCATGCCCTCGTGATGATTTTGTTTGTCCATGGTCGGTAGATGCAGTGATTGTGATGGCGAGCTCTGTCTAGGAGGGTACCTTCTCGAAGATGGAAGGGACTGCCTGCCCGGCGGGGGAAAAGACTGTGGATGCGTATTCGACTGGGAGGGAGAGTGTCCTGACAGGAGTGGGTCTAAGTCGTAATAAATATTCGTGGCCATGCTACCTTTTCCCCTTCTAGATGCCTTTCTTCGCCTTTGACTCCGATCGTTAATCCCAGAAAATCTTTCCGTACACCCCAGAACCTTCTTATGTCGAGCTTTGATGGCGAACCCAGCACAGCCCACCTAATAAGGAATGGCGCCATCGTGTTCAGCTGACCTGGCGCACCAGCTGGCCCCCAGTGCAGATGCAAAGTTCAGCCTCTGGGTCAATGTGCGGATAGGCTATACCGAAGGGGGCGTGGTAGCGATCAGTAAGCTTATGGTGCTGACAGTAGGGGATTAGTGACTGCCTTTAGGGGAGTAGTGACTGTGGCTTGTGCGTGATTTGCATCGTGGTTATTGGCTTGTCGTATGTTGGGTTGCTTAGGGACCATTTCGATTATCGGTAGGGGAGGGAGATAATTATAGATTGGGGGTGTTTTGGGGCGGAAAACATGGGTGGGGAAATAAGGGTTATGCGTGTTGACCGCAAGTCTTGCAATGCTAATGCTGTGTGAATAGTAGGAGAGATTCAGTGTTTGAATGTTTGCGAGCCTAATTTCTTGAGCAGAGATTCTTGATTCTCCGCAACAGCTAGCGTTGTGGAAATTAGAAGAAGAGGACCTCGGGTGGGAGTTTCGGATACGAAATGCGCTGAATACTGCAGCGTGTGGCTGAGATATTTCATTTTGTTTCGAGACGACACACACTAGCTCCTCTGGACGAGCTTTACCGAATGTGGAGTACCAACTAGGTGGCTTTGCGTCTGTTGGATTATGAAAAGGCGGAGCGGAAACGAGACTCCAGTAGATGTTGGAAGGTAAGATTCCTCGAAATCTTCGAGCTCGACAGACTGTTACTAATATCGAAAGTAGTTCAAAGTCCTTACGCAGCTTCTAAACGCTTCAGATGATTGTAATAGTCCTCCGTTGAAGCTCGCAAGCCCAATAGAATCGATAGAAGATGCCAACGCGCCGATAGGTATTTCCCTCCACGTGAGCCAGCAACAATCCCCGATGCGGATGCAGAGACACCGTCAACGCCCAAACAACTGAACCCTCCTCGTCACTCGATAAGATTTCAAACGCGTCTGCTTGTGTCCTCGCGGCATCGACTCTCCTCTCCATGTTACTTGGGAGTCCCTGCGTATACGTGTATATCTGCCGTCTATCTTCTCTCCAATAAAAGGACATCATATCGCCTTCCACGACCAAACTCGACAGACTTGGATCGACCCAACCAAAAGGCGACGTCGACACTGGTACAACATGGCAGCTTATGATCTTGAGTGTTGTTGTATCCTGGACGAACTGACACCAATTATGGCTGATTTCCCCATCGACGGACGCCCAGGACCATGAAGGCGCGCGTTGGATTAACGGACGGGTGATGTCCGCTCGTGTCGTACACCACATGAGTTCTAGTACAAGAGCAAAGTTCCAGAGCCCAGTGAGGTACGATCCCGCATTGAATATGTGGCTGTAGCTCTCCGCGATCCCGGCAAGACCGGGCAGCTTATCGTTGGTAAAGGTGAGGAAGCGGCAACTGTAATCGCGTACAATGGACCTCCATGATTCGAGCGTTCCGCGTTTCGCCAATGAGCTTCCGCGGACGTTGAACTTGTGACTGATATCCTTTATACTGTCTCTGTCGTAGTATGTTTTGCTCTCACACGTCCAATAGAGACCTTTTGTACTGTAGACGAGCATTCTTTCCGATAGTATGTGTTCTTGTAGGGTACACGCCTGGAGATGGATCGGGTCGTCAGCGGTATCGTAGACGTAGGGTTGCCTGAGGAATATTGATTCGCTCTTGGGCGATAGAGTCTCGAGTGGGATTCTGATAGATGACCCTGGGGCAATTTTTGGAGATGATAGGAAGCCGTGACGCACAGTGGGGGCGCTGGCCGCTGAGATGGTAACGCACGCTTCTTGGTATATCTGGGCCATCTTGGAGACCTCTCGTGCAACGTCCTCGGCGTCGTCTTGAATGATACACAGACTGCCTACCCAGAGATACCGTATGCCTAGGTTTTGCACAACCGTGATAGCGTCCTGGATTGTTTGCGGGATTTGATCTCTTGGTATCCCGTCGGTAAACTCTTGCGCGGTGTTTTAGGTCATCATTAGAGGTTGCGAGCCACCCCAGCAATAGGAGAGGGCTACGTATTGGCCGGTCTCTCCTTCTTCTGTCCAGTAGAGTCGCACTGATGTACGCCGTGTTGGGTGTGTTCGGATTTCGATCACCCGCGATGGAAGGATGCCAACTCGTTTTGAGCATTGCTCGTGCGTATCGAGACATTCCTTGACCCAGCTCTGGGCGAGATCAATTTTGCAGAGTCTCTATCCCTTTCGATCGAGCGATGGGGGATAGCGGAAGCTGTAGGATCATCTAGCCACCATCAGTTCGTCCAACGAAGTCGCCAGGAGCACATCTCTCTTACCAGAAGTCGTATACCACTTCAAGCTCGCCGTAGGATATCCGATATAACGCTGCTCATAAGAATCATACGAGATATGCAACGAATCCGAATGTCCTTGAGTAATATCCCACAGCCTGTCTAGCATAGAAGGATCTGGATCATACAAGACCGACAGCCGCCCATCTTCCTGACCAGCAAACACCTGGAAACTGACGTGTACGCTCTTCGCCGTGCTAATATACGCTAGATCATTCGTGGCAGCTTCCAAAGGATCGTACCACGGGTCTTCCGTCTTCAAGATTCCCTTATTGCTGAGGTCACTCTTGAATTTGGTCAGGGTTCGGCTGATAAGAGCTAACACCCATTGCATTAGAAGACAGTGGCGTTTGAGTCCCCGGGCCACATTTTCTTTGCTGAAGCCGATCGTGCCCGTTCCATTCGTTGCTTTGACGATGAGTTGTTTTCATATACCGCAAGAGTGTGCGTCAGCGTGAAGTGTGGGATTGCGAAGGTCCTTGTCTTGGAGGCGCTGAAGAGCTATTTTTTGGTTCAGCTCCGAGAGACCGTCAAAAGATGCGATGAACGCTTCAACCTCTGTACGTGCGGTTTCGACGTCCATGGTGTTGTTTGGGAAAGATTCATGATGGACTTATATGGAGCGGATGTTGACCTAGCAATGGAGGGATGGTGGATGGTTGCCTAGCTATAGTACTAGCGGGGTATAACCTCACGACAGAGGGCTGCATCTCAAAAAAATTCTGGAAAAAGCGTAGAAACTCCTCCGTAAAACTTATCTAAGGGGGATACAGCGTCTAATACTTGACTTAAAAAGACGAGCCCTTACGGTTACCGAGATCTTCTCAGGCATCTCAACTCATCCCACTCATCCCGCTCTCCGCATCGTCCGCCCAATTCTCCCTTGAGCTGGCCAATTGCAGCCGGCAGGAGGAAAACGCCTCTTCCATTCTTCCATTCACGTTTCTCGGTCCCTTATCTGCACCGTTTAACAAGAACTCATTTCATGCCCCAATTGGATCTGTGCAAAATATTTTCCTTTGTGCCTCGAGCCCAGGCTCTGATCTATTTTCACATGACAGGGACAGCATTTTTTTGTCCCTCGCCCCAAGCGTTTCTCAAACTTGTACACAGTAAAGGGAATATGGATAACGAGCTCAAGGACGAAAGTTGGTCTTGAAGTCGAGTTTTCTTCCGTCGAGTTTGACCTGGTACAGTCAAAAATCAAGGAGTCCGGATACGCCTTCCACAGGTTTTAGGCAAAAAGTGTCCCAACACTTTTGCTTTAGTACTAGATCACCCGATGTTCAGGTGTGTTCGTGCTCAACCTCGTTCGATCCGATGCTCCTCTCCTGCTGCTAAAGTGACAAGGCTAGTAGCTACTAATGATGTCTGTCTCTTATCCTCGTTGTCAATTATCTTCTGTTGGATCTCGTCCATGGCGTATTTACCGATTCGGGTCTGCATTACTGACAAGCCACGATTGTTCTTATCAGCGTCATGGGCGCTGATCCAAGAGTGGGCGTAGAGGTTCTTCGCAATGACCAGTCCTCCTGGCAATCCGGCCGAGATGTTCCGGCCTAGATACCAAGGATTTTCCACTCGATCGAAAGAATGTATCAATGCAGTCAGAGGAAGCGCCGCCTCTGTAACCAGATGCGATGACGCGTATGGTTGAATAACATCGTATGAAACGCCATGTGGAGAATAGATGACGGACAAAGTCTTCTCGCGGTCATTGTTGGGAGACGGTATGATGGTTCCTGAAGAGGATGATACGGTTCGAAAAGATCTTGGAGATGCTGGCGGGCTTGGGGGAAATTCGGGAAGGGTGAGATATTGTCCTGCGCTTGTCGATGTCGCGGTACAGGGTTCTTGATAAAGGCACAAGGCAGTCGTCATGTCATGGAATTCGTGATGCGCCACCATCACCGCGAGGTAATTGCAACCGGGGCGCGGGCCACTTCCAAGAGATTCCTGCCTGTTTAGGGTGACAAGAGACGAAGTTAAAAATACCGATGGCCAAGAGCAGATTCAACATCATCACGATTCACGAATATGTTTTCGACATTACCCAGGCCCTGGACCTGGATCCGTCTTTACTATAGCCGGCAGAGCAGCGCCCGTGGCGGTACAGATGTCCTGCTTTCGGCGTCCTCGTTGTGGAGTCGTCTTCGCGGCTGTCGATCCTGGCGATGGTACACTGGTACAGTATGCTGCGACAGTGCGACGAGGTGACAGATGAGACACGACGGCGATCGAAACACTGCGGGCTGCCAAACGACAGTAGAGGCTCGGCGGGAGTCAATGTGCTTGAGTGAGGGTGAGGTGTTCGTCGGGAGGGGGAGAGCAAGGGGCTGAAACGGCATCTTGGAACTCTTTTACTCCCATCACTCGAGCCAGCACTCTGACCGTCATCCCAGATGCTCGAGAGATACTAACAGCCCTGCAGCCTCCATGAAGCATGAAGGCAATTTGGGCAGAGGGCGCTGGGGGCCGTCGGCTCTTGTTGAGCATGAAATCAATTTCGTTCTTCGGCACTCGGCCGCGGTTGGGCTGCGTCACTGACTGGACTGGACTGGCTGTAAGCTGGAGCTCCCCTGTGAGCGTGAGCCTGTCATAGCCCCTCCATTGGGAGTCGTCGACTATCTATTCATCATTCATGCTCAGGGACGTTGGCTGTTCCCGGGCTGCCATCCGTCATCTTTTCGAGCTGAGCTGAGCTGGAGCTGCGAGCTGGACAAGAGGCTTGCATTGAACAGGGCGGGCGTGCACCACAGCAATTCGCGGTCAATGGCTCCTGCGAGAATTGAACAGCATACAGGCCCGTCTGGCGCGCTCTTGCATCCCGCTGTCGGCCTGATTTCTCGAGTGCGGCACCAGTTTCAGCAGGAAAGGGTGTCGTGGATAGGTCGGGCTCGAGGCTCACGGCTCAAAGCTCGCCTGCTTCCTCCCCCACTTCCACCCCGTCGCTGCCCCTCACCCATTATTGATCTCCTTATCCACCGCCCGCAAACAACGACCCGACCCGACCAGACCAGAGCTTGCCGGCCTGCCTGCGTGCTTTGTCCGTCGCAACGTGAAGCTCTCTGCAACACCAGCTGCCACGCACGCCCTCGACCGAGCTCCAGGAGCTTCGCAGAGCTCCCGCCACCCGGCTGCCCTCGACTGCCGCCCCCACCGCTGCCGCTGCTGCCGCTACTATTGCTGCTGGGTAGATGCAGGTGGCCATGCCGCCGCGAGCCTCTCTCACGGGGTCGTTCTCCGTGTCGGACGAGAACAACGTCGTCGTCTGTCCGCTGCGCAACCATGACGGCTCTGCCTGCCGCAAGCGCTGCACGGGCGTGAGTGCTCCTTCCTCCGCAGCTGTCGCTCCTTCCTGGACGCTCTCGTCCCTTCCCTCTCCGAGTCCCACCTTCCTCTTCCTGCCTCACCTCACCTCACTGCCCAGACGGTACCAGACTGACACCATGTAGGAGAAGCGCTACCGCTCCATGCAGGAGCACATCCGCCGCGCCCACCCCGAGCACTACATCGCGAAGCTGCCTGCCACCGAGGAGAGCTTCATGCTGATGGTTAACACTCCGCCGCAGGAGCGTCCTCCCCCGCCACCCCTCCCTCCCTCTATCACTACCACTACCGCAACAGCCCCACCAGGTTGGTGCCCAAGGTTCCTCCAGCTGAGCGGGGACTGACACAATGGCAAGGCTATGGTGCCGGCGAGCTGAATGCCTTCTACCACGAAGACTATGGCTTGGGCACCCCCCGAACCTCCGAAGAGATGCGCCGTGGCTCGCTGCTGCCCGCCGCCAGCGCCGCCGCCGCTCTCGCCTCTCTGCACAATCACCGCACCGAGTACGAGTGGGATTCTGATCCGGTTCGTTTCAACACTTGAGATGTGTACGTGGACGCTAATCCAGTGCTACGTTAGGATGCCATGTCTGACCCCGATTCGAAGAGCTACAGACCCCGAGCTCGCTTCGCCCCGACCACCACAGAGCACCACATTACGGCAACCGAAGAGCCGTACTACACTGCGACCTCGCTGCAGCGTGAATTACTGCCGTCCTCCCTCGCTCACTCGCCGCCCGGCCGCTCCTCTACCCTTCCCCCGGCGCCCCGCTCAATAAAGCCAAACAGACCACGCAAGTCATCTGTCGGCCAGAACGCCCGCAAGCCCAAACATGAGCGCCAGAAGTCGAAGGAAAATGCGCACAGGATGAGCTACGATCGCAAGGCATTCTCTGCCGAGCCACAGGCTGCCGCCGCGCTCTTTGGCAAGCGCTGGGAAGACCTCATCGACGCTGCAGCTTCGGCGACAGAAGAGGACAGTAGAGACCTCACTCCTGTGCGTAAACAAACTTTTAATGTCTTGCCTTGTTCTTGCTAATTATAGTCTAGGTCCCTGCATCCCCCCACATGTTCAGTCAGAGCTCGTTCCCCACCTTTATGAATTCCCAATTCCAGTCGTACACTGCGTCACCATTGCAAAACACACTGACTCCACCGCCACCGGAGCTGTCCGATCTGCAGCCATTCCCTTCCGTAGAGTCGTCTATCGAGTCTGCCACTTCGGGTTCGAATTTCCATATTCCCTCCCAAGGCTTATCAGACTCTTCTCCCACCTTCTCACACGCCGTCCAAATTTACTGCGCCGCTTGTCGGAAGTTGTCGATACTGAGGGAGAGCTATGCCTGCTCCGAATGCATCTGCGGGCTCTGTCAAGAATGTGTCGATGTACTTGTCAGTGAACATTCCCGCGGCCGCACAGCACGGTGTCCGCGCTGCGGTGCCGTTGGCGGCAAGTTCAAGCCGTTTCAACTGGACATAAGATGAGGCCATCACTAAATTTTAAGGCCTTGTGTTGTTGATATCTCATATTTTAGTTCCATTACTTCATTCCTTGTCCTGCTCTCTTTCTTCGGCTCATAGGGAACATGCCTTGCAAAGCAGCGGCAGAAGGCGTACGATTGTTTTAGAATTTGCATAGGACGTCTTTGGACACATCAGTTCGGCGTTTTAATTTCAAAATATCATGACGGATGCATTGGTGCTTTACGAGTACGGCAACATGTGGAGATCTACTTGGGGGCTGGGTGTGTCATGGGCTGTCCTGCCGAACGTCTGGCGACACATTTACCGAGTTCAACGTGGTTAGAGAGAGTTTGGTGTAGTATTGTAGGCAGGATCATGTGAAAGAAAGAAAGTTAGCTGAGGAGAACTAGATATATTTCTCCAATCATGGCGCGAGGTCGTGGGCCAAGTCTAGCTCAGTGAAGTGTGAGTCACCGCCATACAGAAGGTTTTGTGAGCGTCATCATCGCCGTCCGTCAACAAAGAAAAATATGCCCAACAACAGAACTTACAGCCTTACCGCAAAGCCAAAGCCTGAGCACTGACCATGACCAGTCTTTGTCGTCGGAACCATGGCTTTATCGATTTTTTACTGATTCGGCGTTTCGTCAACCACGGTTTCCGCATACGCCTTGTACAACAGTCAAGTTGAGCATGTGCGGTGCGATGCCGAAACATATTTTCGCGCGAGTTCCTGGATTCGGAGAGGAGGGGGAAAGGACGGAGAGAACGAATGATTGCCGGTGATGGAATATGCGGTGAGTTGACCATGGTTGAGATTGTACGCTAGAGATTAGGGTCTCTGGCATGGGACTAGTCTTGCAGCCAATGGGTCTCTAAGAAGCGAGTGGAGCGGAATAAGGACGTTGCTTCTCGCCGGCCGGAAGAGTCAAAGCGAGCCTTTGATTCTAGCTACAGCCTACTACAGGACAGAGAAACATACCAACCAGACTCATGTTAATCAATTATTGGGACTAGAATACCTTTGTGTATCTTTCCAGCCTAACCTGAAGAACATTCGACGTTCACTACAGCAGAAAAAACTCATCACCAAAGTAGACTCCCTGCTTTAGGATGCAATTTACAAAATAGTCCCAAAAACACACCTACCAAGGCACCCATCCCTTATGCAAAGAAAAAAGCGGCACGTAGAGCGGTGAGAGAGAGAGAGAGAGAAAGTAACCACTCCAGAAAGCAAAACAACTACCCCTCATTTTCTGTTCTGCCATGACAACTAGTCCACCCGACACTCTCTCCGCCTGAATCCACGTGAGACTCCATTACTCAAAACCACCCTTCCAGACAACCACCAGTCCACGCGCCACCAGCGCCCGTACCGCCCCATTCTAGCCCCCCCCCCTCCCCCCCCGCTCCACATCTCCCCTTTAAGAAATCCACGATCGCATGGCTGCCCCTCCCGCCACCATACCATAGGCCGGCACGCACTCGACTCGTGCGCCGCATCGGTTTTATTGTGGAGTTGGCTCGCGTGTGCGCGTGATGGACATGAGGCGGGTAAAGTTTAAGCTATGCATTTCGTTTTCATTTTCGTTTTCTCCAACAGTGGCGGGATTCGCTGTGGTTGGTCAAAGGGGGGGAATTAGTGGTGGTGGTGGGAGAGTCGGTCCAAGGTCGAAACGTGTGAGTCTGAGTCTGTGGCTTGCACACACGGTGGATACTGCCGGGACGGGGGCGTACGGGGAGGTAGGATAAAGAAGTAAAAGGAAGGACGTCCCGGCCTGGCAGATTGTTCTTTGCACCGTTCGAGGACTGACGGCCGGCACAGTGTATAGTGTATTAGTGTCCTCTCGCTTATCCTTTTTTGTCTTGTGGACGACGCTTTATTGCTGTTCTGTGTCCTTTCAACTCGGGTCTTTTCGTTTCGGTATACAAAGCAAAGCCCCTTGAGGAGTCTCTCTGGGTTACTGTGGGCCAAGCGTCTTCATACGATATCACGGCTTTCCCGCGGAATTATTTGTCGTTTTAAAGTTGCCCAGTACCACACACACTACAACATTTGCCGCCCCAAGAACCAACAGTATTTCGCATCACTTCGAAAATGCCACTCCTACGCAACTTCACCTTGAAGTTGAAGACAACCAAGGCGAAATTTGGATCCTCGCCGCCTTCATCGCCTACGTCTACATCATCTAGCACAGACATGACACCGAGTCCGACGTCCTTGCGTTTTGAAGCGGTGGGGAGGAACCGGACACAGAGGGAACGAGCGGATACTAACCAGAGCACGGAGTCGGTTGAGAGTGAAGATGGCGCGCGTAAAGTAGTGATGGTGCAAGCGCAGGGAAAGAAGAGCGAAGAGAAGAAACAGTGGCGGCTGAGTAGATTCAAGGAGGAGTTGGAGGAGGGTGATTGAGGTATGGAATGAATGGGTTTGACAATGGGTATGTGCTTCTATCTTATAGCTTCTATATTGTGCTGATGAGGGGAAGGGTGGAGACGTTTAGGCGCTACAGGCGTTATTGTCATCTCATGCATCGTCCGTCTTCTGCTCACTAGGCACCGGCGTCGCGCTTTTTGGCGGTCCTCGAGGCGGCCCGCCGACTTTGGGCGGAGGCGGCGGACCACCTCCTGTCAACTTCGGTGCAAAATCATCCTTTGCGCTCTTCTCCTCGCCTTCCTTAAAATAATCGTCCAAACCCCCACCACCACCGGGAATAGGATGCGCATGGTGCGCTCTCTGTTTTCCTCTCTTCGGCGGGGGCCCTCCTGCGTTCCCCCCGGCTCCCGCTTGTGGAGGTGGCGACTTACTTGGCAAAGCCATGTTAGCGGGAACGAAGAGCTCAGATGCGGCAGCCGCTCCGAGGGTTTGGAAGCTTTGGGCCGGACCAAGGTTAGAGGATGAGGATACGGGGCGCTTCTCATCGAACGAGGCACTACCAGTTGAGAAAAGAGTTTCGCCTGGCGCTTGAGGTGGTTCTTCCAGTTCAGCTGGGATGCGGTGTAGGGCACCGAAACCGAGCACGCAGCCCAGTGCTCCGTCGCCGCCCCAGTTGCGAGATGGGGTTAAGGTTACAGGGCGGGTCACGTTGTATTCATGATTGTAGACGAAGAGACTGAGAGGTCTGTTCAGATACTGTGGAAGTGTTAGTATATGGGCTTGCAAGGAGTGTGAAGCGAGACGTACGTCTTCGATGATCTCGCTCAGACCAGACTCTCCTCGCACGAGGCCTTCGGGGCTTCCGATGACGTAGTCGCCATAGGGAAGTAGGCCTGCGACGTCGGCAGGAGAGTTGGGTATCACATCTAGGATGTGCCAGACATCTTCAGTGACGGAGAGGGGCGTCCATTGGAGAGAGACACCGAGGGTGGGGTTCTCGACAGGAATGGGGAGATAGATCTCTCGTATCTTCTGGCCCTATAAAAATGTTAGATTTCAACTGAGAATGTGACAGCTAAGATGTATATAACATGATAGTGCACCGGTAGAGATGGCGTTGTGAATGTGACTTGCTCGAGATCGGAATACTATGAGGAAACCAGCACAAGTGATTGAGGGAGAATTCCATTTCTCTTTCATACGTTGGATGTGGAGATCATACCTTTGCGCTGAAGACACCAAGACTAACTGTGGTACCAGCACAATTCCGCACTTCGGTCGCAAAAAGCGTCGGATCCGCGCTATCCTGCGCCTTCATCAGCACTTCGTCATACTTGACTCTGCTCTTGTGCAGACAAACTTACAATAGTCCGCCCATTGATCCCAATGATGAAGTCAAACCAGGGCTCTAGATCCACCTCGGGATTCGTGTTCCTCAGCACCTGAAAGCCAAAAGCGCCGTTGGTTGCGGATTGCTGGTCTTCGGGTGCGGCATCGAGCCTCGAAATGAATCGATTGAGTGCGCCAAACATGTTTGTGATGATGTGTGATGGAGGTCCGTTGACGTTGGCGTTGCTGTGGCTCGAGGCCAGGTGTTGTGGTTCTGGTTGGACTCGGAGGTTTGGGATTGGCGGCGGAGAGGTCATAGCTTCAGGCGATCGGCGCACGCTCGTGCATGAGGCTGAAGGTGAACTTGATGTCTTGATTGTGTACTTCTGGATTGGATCAGATTGTAAGACGCAGTGCTGTATAGAAAGCTTGGAAATTGAATGGATTGAGCGCATACATACTCATTCTAGGCAGGTACCTACAGGCCTTCATTATGGTACGCTACCAAAAGGAGACTAGCGTCGCGCTAGGGCCCGAGATTTGGAGCAATCTTCAAGCCTCCAACAACATCTCTCCTACAATACACAACCGTGTTCGGCATTTTATTCTTTCGGGCCTTTTTAGAAGGGTTCGAGAAGTCCATGAGAAGACATCATGGATGAAGAGCCTAAGGAGAAGGGCATTCACCAATGGAACGACATCGCCCAGTTTCCGGAACATCTAAAAAAGTGAGTGAAGGCATGCAGTACTGATTGCGCATAAATCCGAAAAAGCTTTCTATACTGATAAGATCTTGACCTATTATTTACCGACGTAAGTCCTTAATACTGATGTTCTTGCAGATATTGGCATCAGAGATTCAAGATATGGCAATACTATCACAAGGGGATATGGATGACGGAAGACGCTTGGTTCGGCGTGACACCCGAACCGATAGCTAAGTATGAAAATCGGATCTTCAACGCAGGCGAAGGATGCACGCTTACTTTTCAAAGTAAGATTGCTATACATATAGCAGAGTCAGCGCCGAAAGAGAAGACGGTGATTGTCGATGCATTTGCAGGCGTGGGCGGAAACGCCATAGCATTCGCGCGCAACGGCCATTTTGAGCAAGTCTTCGCCATCGAGAAAGATCCCAAGACGATGAAGTGCGCAAAGCATAATGCACAAGTCTACGGCGTCGACAAGAAGATTGTTTGGGTGACCGGAGACTGCTTCGACGTGATCAAGAGGAGGTTCAGTGGTAACACTAACATCATCATCTTTGCCAGTCCACCGTGGGGAGGTATTTATCTCGCCTCCTTCAGATGGTCGATATTAATGAGGATAGGAACGGAATACAGCAACGAAGACGTTTTTGACCTGTCCAAGATGGAACCGTACAATCTGGAAAAATTATATACGAGTTTCTCAAAGTACAGCAAGAATGTGGTCCTGTACTTGCCGCGGACGTCAGACTTGAATCAGATTGCTCGGTATGCGCCAGAGGGGGAAAAGGTTGAGGTGGCACATTATTGCGTAATGGGTGCAAGCAAGGTATGCCAAACAGAAGCGCAGACGTGATCATGCTCACATTAGTAGGCACTTTGCGCGTACTATGGAAATTTCGACTTCGAGGGCGAGGCTGCAGCTGCGTGAATAACCGGGGCTCTCCGCGATGCTAAAGGGTGATTTGGAGCCGAGAATACATATTTTAGGAGTTAGCTCTGGTATGGCGCTGGGAGTAATAAAGATGAGCCCATCTGTAGACCTGCAACGTCCAGTCTAAAATCTGTTATGGTCCCTTCATTTTGGTAGTATGCATCTCCAAAATGACTAATCTAGCTACCGGCTATTCAAACAAGGATGATGAAAGCTTATTTCAGTCATCCTTCACTGTTGGAACTCTTGAGCAATCCGGGTCACGTGGCTTGGATTACGTAATATATGAATGCGCTATGATTAGCTCAGTTAGCGCGTGCTTGGCACTAGTGCCTTCAATACTGGAGCAACCGCGACTCTCGCCTTTGCGTCGACAGCGTGCCCGCGGGCATATGAACCTACCACTCCACCCTCACTTTCTCGACACCGCCCTCCAAACCGCTTCCCGCGCAGTAAAGACGAACACCGCGCCGACTCGTCCGCGATATAAGTGCCCAGGCGCAGGACAGCTTGAATGAAGTGTGGCACCCCGCAACACTTCATCGGTGTGCTCGCTCGTACCTAAGCAGGCTGTCGCACGCACTCCTTCGCCACCATACCGATCGCGCTCCCTCATACTACAGACGCAGCCGCAACCATGGTGGATTTTGATGCGGATGATCTCTTCGGAGACAACGAGGTCGACATCGGTCCCGCTGCAGAAGCTGCCTCCCCAGACGTCGCCGATGAGGAATTGATGAGCAAAGTTCTCACCGGCGGCCAGCATGATGGGCAAGATTTCCTCGGTGACCTCATGAGTCGTCCGCTCGAACTCGGTGAGAAGGCAGACGATGCGGTGGACTATGAAAATATCGGAGATGATGATTTGCCAGAAGAGGAGGCTGTCGAAACTCCTGGAGATACCCCGGGAAATACTTCCGAAGACTCTCCCGCAGAGATCCCTATAGAGATTCAGCAGCAGAGCGGGACCACGGTGGAGGGGGATGAAGATGGAGAGGTGCCATTCAATATTGATGACCTTTTTATAGGGCGTGAGGAACAGTTGCATGAGAATGTTCCTCTGCAGTCAGTTGAGGCGCATTCGCAAGAGTCGGCAAGTGGATCCGCACCAAGTGCTGGAGCTGCGGCTGTCATAGCTGGTCAGACTGCTGGAGTCCAGTTTCGGAGCCCCAACTATAGCGCTACTCAGTCGCAGCCAAATGACTATGGCGCTACCCAGTCCCAGCCAAATGACGCAGAGGAGGATGATGAAGAGACGCGACTACAGATGGCACTGTTCGCACAGGCCGGAAACAGGAGCGGCGAAGCCATTCTCCCCGCGCCACGGACATCAAAGGAGGTCTTCGACCAGATTTGGCCCAACTTTGAACCCGACAAGGCACCTCGATTCGCCAGTCTTATTCCCCGCAAGCGCGCCTACTTTGTCCCGCGAGTGCCGCTGAAGGTTCCGAAACCACTTGCTTTCAACAACAAAGTCAATCTCGATATCGCGCCCGACCAGGAGAAGAGCTTCCGTCTGTCTGCGGCCATTGCACCGGTCAAATCTCGACAGGATGAAGAGCAGGGTGGGATTATCCCGATCACCAAAGCCACAGTACAGGATGATAATAGTGATGACGAAATGAACCTTGACGACCTCGATGCTGCCAATGAGAGCGATCGGATCGGCAACGTCACCTTGGGCGACCTACAGATTGCTTGCGAGGATTGGGAGATGGATAGTCTGGAGACCCTTTCTAATCAAGACGAGATAATGACTCCTCCAGATGGTAGTATAGTCCAGCGTTCACCAAAGAGGCGCAGGGTTGGAGATCACGAGAACCCTGTAGTAGTGTTTTCCGCGTACGATCACATGAGCTTACCATCCTGGGATGATCCGGAGCTGGCCACAGCTCGACTAGCAAAGCGAATTATGTTGGACATGAACGACCCTAGACTCCTGCTTGATGTCCAACAACCCAGCGCCGAGCGGCAGAAGCCGCGCAGCACGGGTCTTGGCTTAGGTCTCAAGCGCGACAACCGCGGCAGCCTCGCAAATCCCATGTTCAAGCGGTTCAACATCTCCAACGACGAAGCATATGACGCTCTCAAAGAGAGTAGCCAGCAGAAGGTCCGCGGCACAATTGGACATATGAGCATTGAGCACAGTTTACCTGCCCTGAAGCTACAGTATCCCTTCTACAAAGTCCAATTGAACGATCGCGAGCTACGGTCCTTCCATCGGCCAGCGATTCAATTCAAGGCAGGCGAAAGAGCGACTATCTCGAAGCTGGACAAGGTTAACAGGAAGATTAAGAGGCATCTCAAGCCATCGGAGGCTTTTGCTGAGTCGAAAGACCTCAATGTTGGCGACAATTCCGAAGTGCTTCTCGCAGAATACTCTGAGGAGTATCCTACCACTCTGTCGAACTTCGGCATGGGCGTCAAACTCATCAACTATTACCGCCGCTTGAACAACGAGGACACTACGCGACCGAAACCTCCGTTCGGCGAAACCCAAGTATTGCTTCCGCAAGACAAGAGCCCGTTCGCTACGTTTGGTGAGGTAGACCCTGGAGATGAATGCCTCACTCTCCACAATGCCATGTACCGAGCGCCGGTCTTCCAGCATGATGTCCAGAAGCGCGATTTCCTGGTCAGCAGAAGTACGACTGGCAAAGAAGGATCCAAGTATTACATACGCAATATCGATAACCTGGTTGTTGTAGGCCAGGAGTTCCCTTCAGTGGAGGTGCCTGGTACGCATGCTCGGAAGGTCACGGAGGCTTCCAAGAAGCGCTTGAAAATGCTTGCATTCCGACTTTATCGACGAGGCCAGCAGCACAATCTGAAGCAACCTTGGGTCAGCAATGAAATGATCAAGTACCATCTTCCTGGCACAGAAATTGCACAGAATCGATCAAGGATGCGCGAAATCATGAAGTATGTCAAAGAGACAGGTACTTGGGAGCCAGTTCCTGGCGAGACGGTCCCAGACGAGCCAACACTGCGGTCCTGGATCAAGCCAGAGGATATCTGCTTAATCGACTCGATGAATGCGGGTCATAAACAACTCCAGGATGCCGGGATCAAGGCCAACGAGATCGATGACGAGGATGCTGGCGATGGCACTGAAGCGGCTGAGATACAGCTTGCACCCTGGAATTTGACCAAAAACTTCCTGAATGCATGCACAGGAAAAGCGATGCTGGAGGTTCATGGTCGAGGAGACCCTACAGGCGTCCACGAAGGCCTCAGCTTCCTCAAAATCTCCATGAAAGGCGGCTTCCGCGACATTGGAGAGAGTTATAACGACATCAAGGATCAAAACCAGAAGGAGAATGGCGGGCATAGCTACAACGTAGCAAAGCAAATGGACAAATACCAGGGCGCCATTAGACGAGTTTGGGATCGCCAAAAGAGCAGTCTTTCGTCTAAGCACATCCCCGATGAACCTGATCGAGACGTTGACACTACAATGCGCGAGTCAGGCCGCGGCCGCTCGGCAGCTGCTACGCCAGCTTTCACGCGCGAGGACGAGACTATGAGTCAGTATAGCCGTAACAGCGCCAACGAAAGCCGCGGAAAGAAGCTCCGCATTACGCGCACCTTCAGAAATGCGTACGGTGAGATCGAAGAAAAGGCTGTCATAATCACCGACCCAGAGGTCATAAAACTCTACCTTAAACGCAAGAGGCATGATCGCCTGATGAACCTAAGGTAAGATTCCCTTTACACCCCAACAAAGGAAGCATTCACTGACTAACCTACACAGTATCGATGACATCAAACCAACTGGCGACGCCGAATTGGACCGCCAGCAGATGCTAAAGCTCAAGCAAGAATATGCTCGTCTTCAACGCAACATCGAACGCCGCGAGGGACGCGAGAAAGCCAAAGGTGTTCATCGTAGCCAAACAGGCGATGGCGTTGGCACCGGGAAAGGTGGCGCTACGCCCCGCAAATGTGCCAATTGCGGTGAAGTGGGCCACATCAAGACCAACAAAAAGTGCGCCAGAACCGTTTCTTTCGCTCCCCTCCCTACGCCTCAAGCCGTCTAGTCGATGGCTAGAGACGCGCTCCCCTTTCTCCCTATTAGTGTGACACCTCCATATCACTATCGCTTGAGAGAGTTTGTGCTGATATATGTAACTCTAGACTCTGCCCACTGCTCAATGGTCAAAAGAAGCAGAGCGATACGTTCAAGGATGCCAGCGCGTCTTCGCCTGTCACGGTCGCTCCCACGCCGCTTGCGTCTACGCCACAGACCGCCGGATCTCCCGTCTAATGTTTTCCTTCCTTCTTTCCCTCTCCGACCTTCGCTCGGACATGACTTCAAATTGTATTAATAAGCATAGCAATGGCGTTACAGAATTCAGTCTACGAGGATAACGGTATCGCATGGGATTCATCGGATGGTCTTCAGCTCTGCATGGGGATGGCGTTCCATGGAACGCAGGTACATTTTCTGGCGTTTCTTCAGGATGGGCCACTCTGTCTAGTCCTTTGGTATGGGAGGAGCAAACTGCTTTGACGTGTATCCTTCTCTTCAAGGTAATGGCGTCCATAATTCATCAGTTGCTCAATTTTGAGGGGAATAGAAGCATCGAAGCATCGACTTCCCATACATGCGCGACATGTCTGAATTTGTAAACGCCGTGTTACAACAGCATTGGCATAAGTATCGATTAGCGCCAAAGAAAACAGTTCCACCAAATCACATGCCATAATATTACTCTCCCTGATCTCCTTTCAACGCTCCTCTACTTCAGAATCCTACTTTCATTAACTACATCGTCCCATTAACAGTTCCCTACTAGTTCACCCAATCATGCAACGTTCAAGTCGCATAACTTTTTCCTACAAGGAATGGACGGCATCACATCACGCCGTGCTATAGCCTAATATAAGATTATCTGATCAAAACATGCTATCTGTTGGCCGGAATCGGCAATACTCACTAGTAAGCATAAGCTAGTCGCCCCCGATACGAATCACCCGGGGTTCCGAATCACCCACCAAATCTCAACACCTCTCTCAACACACGCGATTTCTCAACACCCAGCTACCTAAAATGGACAAACGCGAAGAAGCTATACAAGCAGCCATCCGTGACCTTGATGCTAGTGTTTTCCCTAGCCAACAAGCCACTGCAAAGGCGTACAATATCCCGCAACCCACACTCTCTGCGCGACTACGAGGCAGACAGAGCAGCCAAACTAGCCACGTATACCAACAGCGATTAACTCCACAATAAGAGGAGTTTCTCGTACAATAGATCCTTAAAGAAGACGCACGCGCTTTTCCTCCCTCCCACGCGCGCGCGCGAGAAATGGCGAATCGAATCCTAAGGATGAATGGGGACAACAATCCTGTGGGCAAGCATTGGATATCCTGCTTTCTAAAGCGCAACCCACGCGTCGCATCTATTGTGGGTAGGAAGATAGAGGCTGCGAGAGCTAAGGGAGTAACACAAAGGCAGATACGCGAGTTTCTTAAGCTCTATAAGCAGCTTCGCGTTGAGCTAGGTATACAGGCTGAGGATACGTGGAATATGGATGAGACTGGGAAGGCGCTAGGCGTATGTACAAACACTAGAGTACTCGCCAGTAGTTAGAAAAAGAAGGCTTACTATTAGTCTCTAGAGAATCGCGAGTGGGCGTTAATAATTAAGTGCGTTTTAGTAACAGGGAAGAAGCTGCGCCCTGCAGTAATATTTAAAGGAAAGAACCTATAGAGCACTTAGTTTCCATTAATAATTCTAGACTGGCTATACGTAACCTTAGAGAATGGCTAGACATCTAATATGATAGGTGCTGAGTGGTTGTAACGCATATTTCTACCAGAAACTATACCCTTACAGGATCATTAGAGGATGCTAATTTTGGATGGCCACGGCAGCTACGTTGACCTAGAATTCCTGTAGATCTATAAATAGAATAAAGTTAGGCTTCTATTTCTCCCTACGCACTCCTCATACGTTCTGCAGCCCCTAGATCTCTTAGTTTTCTTAGTAGTGAAACGTTTCTATTGCTAGCAGATTTAGGAGTTATCACACCTAGATGATGCTGCCCTAGTTAAAAAGGAACGCTTTATTACTGCCTACCACGCTGCTAGGGAGACTGCGATTACTGAGAGAGTAATTTGCGCTAGATGGGCTACTGCAGGCATCTGCCTATTAAATATTGAGTGGGTAGTTAACTTATCTTAGGTCACTTAAAGGCCTATTACGCCACCCCATTAAAATTAAGCTTAAACTGCTAAGAGTTATCTCTCTACCCCCCACGGCCCTCGTGATCTTTTTATAGCTTAGCGAGCGCTTTATAGAGAGCAGAGTATTGGCCGCAAGGTTCACCAGCTCTTTGAGAAAGCAGGTAAGGCAATTGCAACTACAAATACACGAGCAGTAGAGCTAGAAGCAGAGAACAAAAGACTTCACAGTTAACTTAAAGCTCTTAAGCCTCAGCAGCCACAGAAGAGAATTCGAATAGACCTAAATTAACGCTTTGCAGATATAGATATAATCATAGTGGCAAAATAGGCAGTAGATCTTTTAGCGTTATAAAATAACGACAAAGCAGCAGAAAAAGAAGCAGAGAGAGCAGCAACTGAAGCAGCAGCTAAAACTCTTCAATCTATGTGTACAGAGTGGCAATTGTAACTAGGTTGAGGCAATTACATTGATTTTCTGAAGGGTGGCCGATTTTTGGTGGGTGATTCGGAACCCCGGGTGATTCGTATCGGGGGCGACTAGCTTACAGAAGGCTAACTAGGCTAGGGATGAAGCCTGTCAGATCGTGCCCTGACCACATGGCCACACGCTGCGTTGTTGGCATCGACAAGTATATAGTGAGCACAGCGACGCAGGAACAAATGGACGTGGGATTCCAAGCACTTTTATCTTTGTATTCCAGTCAACTAAGCTATTTTTGTTCGGATTGAGAGGCAATAGTAGTAGCAAGGCTACCAAGTCCCAAGCCCTCGTATTACTACTGCCAAGAAGATAGACATCGAGAAAGAGACAGAAGAAAATGGTGACCACGTACGAGTCCACCATTCTCATCACAGGCGGTACCTCAGGCATAGGCTATCACACCGCTTTCCTCCTTGCAAAAGCCAATCCGACATCGCAAGTTGTCCTTGCCTCCCGAACGAATACAAACAACGCTTCTCAGCAAATCAACACCAAGCTCAATCAATAAAACACCACTTTCCTCTCTCTAGACCTCCCCTCTCTGGCCACCCGCTATCAAGCACAGAAATACCCGCGAATCCAAGCAATGGTCCTTTGCGCAGGCATCCAGCATCCCGGAGAGATCCGATATACAAGTGATGGCATCGAGAAACACTTTGGCGTGAACCATGTGGGCCACGCTCTACTTTTCCATCTTCTGGTCAAGGAATTAACGACAGCGCAAGGATCATAGTCGTAGCGAGTGCCGTCCACGACCCAGCTAAAGGCTGGGGAATAGATCCGGACTAGACGACTCCGGCAGACGTCTCCGCGCCCTCCACCTCATCCATCGAAAAGAACAGCGGTATGAACCGGTACTTGACCTCTAAACTCGCAAATGTGCTTTGGGCCCTTGCTCTGTCTCGCCACCTCGCTTCTTCCTCCTCAAACAGGACAGCTGTGGCCTTCGACCCAGGACTCGTACCGGGGACGGCAATGCTCAGGGAAGCCGGTGCAGTGATGCGCTTTATGGCGGGCAAGTTGGGACCGTATTTGGTGCCGGTTATGAGGATGGTGATGAATCCGAATGTGCATACCGTTGAGCAGAGTGCGGGGAACTTGGCTTGGGTGGTGGAGAGTGAGGATGTGATGGCGAAGAGGGGAGTGTATTACGAGGGGGGAAAGGAGACGGAAGTTAGCATCGTGGCGGGTAATCAGAGGAAACAGGAGGAGCTCTGGGAGTGGACGATTCAGAGGGTTGCGGAGGGGATTGAGGAGAGGGAGAGGTTTGGGAGACTGGAGTAAGAGAAGGTAAGTTTTTAGTATTTACTTAGTGTAATGACGACTGGTAAATGTGTAGTTGGTAACTCGCGCCGGCCAGTTCTGTTGATGGTCTTGTGGTGGAAGTCTTGGGAAGAAGTGTGGCTTCTAGACTTTACGCGCCCATCATCGCCTCTCATTACCTTTGACAGTGAGATATAAGATGATAGTAAACACGCTGCCGAACTTGTCTTGAGACAAATTCGTCTTTCGATTCCCAAGTCGATAACACAATGAAGTACTCAGATCATCCTCTTTCTCTATTTGCGGACAGTGTGTGCCCCGTTCTTGGGTAGCGAAATAGAAGCGCCAGCGGAAGCCACGTCAACCGGTCTGCTCGACGTGGTCAACGAAGCCATGAACAATCGAAAATTTGAAAGGACGAAATGGAGAGAGAGAAAGGAACGTGACGTGTCAAATCTTTCAAAGGAATATGAGGGACTACAAGGCTGCAGTGGCAACACTAGAGAGGAGAGCGTGCACGTGCGTGACCTCTTTCCCGTTCAGCTGACGCGAGTGTCGAGGTACCATAGGCAGTACCACAGGATCAGAACGATAGTGAGAACAAGCTGAAATGCAAGACATTTCAAGGACGAAAGAATTCCGTGCCCGGCATAAGAAAGGACGATGTAGTGTTGAGGCAAAGTCGAAACAACACAGGCTTCGGGGAGCGACGCGTGGATGGGCTCACGCGACGAGCAAAACAACAGAACAAACCATGAAAATGAAGTGAGACAAGGTGAAGATAGGCAACAATCAGTATGAGTCAAGATCGAATGGATAGATCAATACGTTGTGACTGTAATGTGATGGCCAGGCAGCCGTCGAATAGCTTCATGATAGCGAGGGAGGAGGGGTGAGCTCTGAGGTCCCGTCTCTTCCCAACACCAAAGTCCCCTTGCTAGAACCGGCGATCATATCACGAATAATTATAGTTGGGTAACTAAAAATCAGTCACAATGTATACAAAAGGCCTTGCTTCACAGCTGTTTTAATAGAAAGTATGTTTTGCGTCGTCGTGTTAAGAAACAGCATCAAAGAAGAGGAGTGAGTTGGAGAATTCAAACTTGAAGGGTGGAAGGGCGGATCGCGGAGACCCCCAACATGGCACCGCAAAAAGGCCAAGTGAGACCTCGTCAGAACTCAACGCGCCTTTCTTTGGCCGAAAAAAAGGCGCCTTTCCTAACTCGTCAAAAATGATCTGGTGTCCATGAGCTTCCGATTGAATGTTGATCTTGCGACAGGCAAATACCGCCTTCCAACTAAGCGAGAGTATATAAGGTCGGCCTGTCCCCCGCTCGCGCATCCTGTGCCCTCCAACCCAGTTCCCAGCTTCCACCTCACCAACCCACCACACCGATTTTCGAGTCCAAACCCTCGTTAGAAGCATCGGCTTATTGTCTATATCGACACCAAAATATCATCCACAATGCCTCCCAAGAAGTCATCCACCGCTACTCCCAAGAAGAGCGCTGCCGCCGCCCCGGCTCATGGCTCCTACATAGGTACGTCGCGTCTATTTTCTCTACACCACAACATTGCACTTCCTGCGCGATAGCTTCATCGTGGTCGCCGACTAATGCTGACTTGTTATCATAGACATGGTGAAGGATGCTATCGTTTCTGTGAGTACACCTTCTCAGGCGCATTGTGTTCCCCGCACGATAGCTGCAACAACTGCGCGCGCTGTCGAACACTACCCACAAAACACGCCCCATAAACTTCGTAACACACTCCTACTTGCGGAATACGATTACTGACGTGTTCTATTTGCACTGTAGCTCAAGGAGCGCAATGGATCAAGGTCAGTCTTTTCTTTTTGAGCCGTCCATGTTCTCGGCGTCTCGAGCTTCCGGCTGGGATGGCTTCAAAGCATACACTGACACTCGTTCAGCCGTCAAGCCATCCAGAAGTACATCAGGGCCAATAACAAGACAGACAATGTCAGCGACGCTATGTTCAAGAGTTTGGTCAACCGCGCCATCAGTGCCGGTGAGGAGAAGGGTACTTTCTCGCGCCCCAAGGGTATGTCCGCCTGCTTCCGGCCCCTCCTTTCCGCCCAGGTCAGGGTACGTCTACGGGCGTGTCTTCCACTCGTTTAAGAGCATAATGTCAACAGAAGGATGTTACTGACCGCTACCAGGCCCGTCTGGCACTGTGAAGATCGCGAAGAAAGAACCCAAGCCTGCTGCCGCGAAGGCTGAGGCCAAGTCTCCCAAGCCCGAGAAGAAGGCTGCTGCTCCTAAGAAGAGCACCGCCACTAAGAAGACCGCCGCTCCGGTACATACCCTTTGCATCATCGACAAGCTGCACAAACTAACCGTGTCATCACAGAAGGCTAAGGCTGCTCCTAAGAAGACAGCGACCAAGAAGACCGCTGCCCCTGTAAGCGTCCTTCGTGTCATTAATGTCTTCAGTAAGCTAACCGTCATGCAGAAGGCTAAGGCCACCACGGCAAAGACCACCAAGGCCAACGCCAGCAAGCCCCGCAAGACTGAAACTCCCGCTCCCGCTGTCGAGAAGGAGGTCTCGCGCGTGTTAGGCAAGACGAAGTCTGGTCGCGTCACCAAGACACAGGCTCCGGCCGCTGCTGCTCCCAAGAAGGCACCCGCAAAGAAGACGGCGACCAAGAAGGCACCCGCGAAGAAGGGTACACCAAAGAAGGCGACGCCCAAGAAGGCTGCAGCATGAACAGCCCTCATGCGGAACCTTCTTCTTTCTTCGTGTTGATCTCTTCTAACACGGTCATGTGTTCCGGGCGTCGACACGGCGGTTTCTTGTTAGCACGCTGGACTGGCGTCGCATATGAGCCATGTTCATGATATCCCCTTTCTCTCTTTCCAACGGTGCGGGTCGGGTATGGGTATACAGTGGGGCAGGTGTGGACAGGGCTATGGGTGTTCTATCTCTTCGTCTTCCACGCTGGGCCGGGCGTTATGGGGGCGTTCATGTGCATTTGCGTCCAAGTGTACTGATTTATTTTTCCTGCTGTTAGAGGGAGCACTACTGGAGTGTCTTGTCGTTTCGCGCGACCAGATGACATGAGCAATGAAAACCACTTTTAATTCAACTTTGTACGCGTTTTTGATTCTGGCGACGGGGGACGCGACTGTTGTTTTGGTGTGCACGGACGGATGTCGCGTGGAGGTTGAGATGCACGTGACGTGTATACCATGGTATCGATAAGGCCAGCACGGTTAGCGGGAAGATGATGTAAAGCCCCTGGCCTGGATGAGGCTGGATTTGGTGAACAGGGGAGACAGTTTTGCGAATGACGTATCTTAGCCGGACCGCCCTGGCAATGATATGCATGGATAGTAGAGGTGTTTGTTTCATTGAAGAGGGTGAAGAATCACTGTACTCAGGAGGCTGCATGGGCCAAGCCGGTCAAAAGTTCTCAGGTTCAGGACGGATATCAGCACAGTAAAAATACCAAGAGCTGAAGAATATCAGTTCTCGTACGCCTTTCGCTGTGTCTGCTTTTACGAAGCTTGTGCGACCATCCGAAGGTCTTATCTTGACTTGGACCTGGCAGGCCATCTTGTCCGGTGTTGGAGAGGATGCGTTGATAAATCGAGGACTCGATCCCCACACCGTTTCCCCATCAGCAGGCGGATCAAGGCATGAATAATATGTAAAAATAGATAGCATCGCAAGCGGGCTGTCAAAATCAACAAACCCCGCGTTTCTTCCGTTTCCGAACCTCCGAGCATTGGCAGTGTCTGGCTTCAACGTTAAAAATGGCGCGGCGGGCGGCTATCGGCACACGGCAGAGGCGTCACCAGATTGCTGTGTTCTCTTGGGATGGAGAGCTTCTTGCGACTTGGTATGCTGTTGATGTGAGCTGTGGTCGATTTAAGGGAAGTTCGGTGTCTACGTGCTTCGTGAGCAAAGTACATTGATTGAGACAAAAGCCCCCAATAACGCCATCATTCTTCATCTGCGGCCCTCATGCGATGTTGGGCTGGAGAACGTGGCTGAGGCTGGGTTCCGCTGGTTAGCTAGCCCCAATGGGCGGTGCTTTACTCAGCCCAATTTCACGTTCACGACGCTAATCCCCTGAGAACGACAACATGGCGGGAATGAGTTTGAGTTTTGGGAGCAGTGGTGAAGTCTTTGGGATTATTAGTGGCATTGCATTTCAATCCTCAGAGCACGCGATTCTCCCGGTGCACAATTGTCGTGACCAAGAAGCATCCAGCATCTCAGTGGTGATCATCTTGTTGCCAAGGACAAGCCGGCAAGAAACCCTGGCGACCTTGCTTTGTCCTTCAACGACTCCCCCGAAACCTTCTCCGACTCCATACAACAACAACATCCCACATCCACACCCCCATTCTTGCGAACGAGACGAGCCGCTGCAATCAACATTCAAGTGGCCGTTGCCCTCCAGCCCTTCGACAGCATTGCATCGGCCTGCAGCACGCAATTCGTGGCATACGCCATAGCAATCGCGCTCCTCCAGCGACCGACGAGACCAAGCCGCAGACTTCCACCGCCCGCAGCTCTGGCCTGCACAGGCGTCTAGCCTACCTCGTTGATGCTTACGACTATTGTAGTCCCGCAGACGATGCCCTCTTTGGCAGCCGACAGCGATAATCCCCTCTATCATCACCAGCAATCACCCTACGACCTGCCCACGCGAACGTCGAACAAACTGCCACAGGGGAGGCCATATGCCGAGAGACAGCCGAATGGAAAGGCTCCGATCCTGAATGGCAAGCCTGTGAACGGACAGGTGACGCAGTCCATGTCAAACGGCCGTCCGTTGCAACCGTCGGCCACTGATAAGCGGACTTCGCAAACAGACGGTTCTGTGCACAGCACTCAGCGCGGCTGGAGCATGGAATCGCAGAATCCATCCAAGACACCCGAGCGGCGGGGGAACTCTAGCGAGCTATCAGGCAGAGACGACGGCTACTTTGCATCGGTCAACAGCACAGCGACGGAGACACAGGAGGGATGGTCGAGTACTCACGTCAAGCTCGGGAACCTCGACTCAAACGACGGCACTAGAGATGCCCGTAAAGATTCCAATGCTCTCGCAAAGCACGAGTCAGACCTGCAGTCCTCACAGCCGCCGCATCCGCCAAGCACCAACCTGCAGATTCCCGGAAGTTCAAACTCGACATACCGCGTTTCCTCGCCTGCCGCCTTCAACCACAAGTCTACTCCTCAGCCCGAACAGGCTTATCGCCTGCAGCAGCGCCACACCCTCGAGGTCCCCAAGACTCCGGCCGCTCGCGCCCACAATCTCCAGAATTCTACCGATGACGTCGTGACTGCCAGCGGCAGGTTCTCGCCCAACACTCCGACCCGACGAAGGGGATCCATATCCCTCGCCAGACGGACTACGCGGTCGATACACTCGGACATGCATCTCGATGAGGTTCCGCAAGATGACGACGCTGCGCGGTGGGCAGAACACATACGGCAAAAGCGTGCGAGCAAGAGGAAGCGTAAGGAGGATGAGGACGATGACCGTGTCGTGGTGGGAACCAAGGTCGATCAGAACCACGTTAACTGGGTCACGGCCTACAACATGCTTACTGGCATTCGCTTCACCGTGTCTAGGACCAACGCGAAAATGGACCGCGAGCTCACCGAGGCCGACTTCGATGCCAAGCACAAGTTCTCGTTTGACATGTACGTCCCGGCCGACTTTTCATTACAACATCTCATACTATTATTCAATCTCTCGTGTGCCTCTTCCAGGTCAAGTGTACATTAGGCAAATGCTAACGTCATCATAGCACGGGTAACGAATTGACCCCCTCCGCCAAATATGACTTCAAATTCAAAGACTACGCGCCCTGGGTTTTCCGTCATCTTCGCACCATCTTTGGTCTGGATCCCGCGGACTACCTCGTATCGTTGACGAGCAAGTATATCCTTTCTGAGCTTGGATCACCGGGAAAGAGTGGCAGCTTCTTCTACTTCTCCCGAGACTACAAGTACATCATCAAAACGATCCACCACGCCGAACACAAATTTCTCCGAAAGATCCTGAAAGACTACTACAATCACGTTAGAGAAAACCCCGATACCCTTTTGTCGCAATTTTATGGCCTTCATCGCGTCAAGATACCTTACGGTCGCAAGATCCATTTTGTCGTAATGAACAACTTATTCCCTCCGCACCGAGACATCCACCGTACATTTGATCTGAAAGGTTCGACGATTGGGAGAGATTTCGCAGAAGAACAGCTGGAGGCGAACCCGCGAGCAACGCTGAAAGACCTGAACTGGTTACGAAGGGATCAGCATCTAGAATTCGGGCCAACGAAAAAGAAGGCATTCGTCGAGCAGATGCAGAAAGATGTGAAACTGTTGCAACGGTTACACATCATGGACTATTCTATGCTCATTGGCATACATGATCTAGAAAAGGGCAACGAGGAGAACCTACGCGACAAGACATTACAAGTCTTCCAGCCAGGTGGAGAACAAGCAGAGGACCCTCAGCCAGCCATGCTTGTACGGACACCTTCAAAATTGGAGAGTGCACGAAAGGCGAAGGAGTTGAGGCAGATTATCAAGAACCAGAAGCCGGTGCCGATGGAACAGATGGCACTCAAGATGCCGGAAGAGCTGGACGACCAGCAGAAGAAGAACTACTTCTATACGGATGATGGCGGCTTCAGGGCCACGCACGAAGACGACAACCCTGGGGAAGAAATCTACTACCTGGGTATCATTGATTGTTTGACTCACGTAAGTTCAATCTAGCAGATTTGCGAGCATCACCTAACAGCTACAGTACTCGCTCATCAAGCGTATGGAGCACTTTATTAAAGGCCTCATGAACGAAGAGCCACAGATATCCGCCATTCCTCCAGAAAGATACGGCGACCGGTTTGTGAAGTTCATCAGCGCTGTCACGAAGACCAGGGAAGCGGCTGAGCAAGAGAAGGCCGAGGAATCAGCGCATGCGGACAATAACCCGGTGCTTGCGGGTATCAATTCGACCCGCAGCGAGCGAGAGTCGACAGAGAAGGTGATACACAAGGCGGAAGGACAAGCGGAGCGCTCGAGGCAGCGAGGGGCTTCGGAAAAAGATGTGCCGCATCGCGAGATACGCAACGTGAGGAGCCCATCGGCTGAGCGAGGCGAACTGGGAACTACCCTTCCAGTGGTGGAGGAGGCAGTTGAGTCTGCCAGTACTGGTGGAAGGAGCAACCGTAGTACGGAAACCGATTTAAAACCACAGGCACCGCCGCTCAGAGAGGAAGATAGACGCCTATCGGACGGCAGGTCGAGAGACGAATCGCACGGTCGGCCACCGCCCACGCCACCAAAGGATTCTGGTACCGCAAACAGCGTCGACCGACCACCAACCCCGCCGAAAGACCCCGGGTACACAAACCGCCACTCAGGGCCTCCTACCCCACCAAAGGAGGAGCGGGGACGAGCAGGGAAGGATAAGGAGTTGCCGCATCTGCCGCCTATGGAAAGGGTGGTCAGGGTAAATTAGGATGTGCCCTGGCGACTCTCAAGACCATGGCGATCTGCACCCACGACTCCGAAGGGACAACGTTGTTGACTTGTCGTAGCGGAGAGCATACGCATTCTTTTTCTTCTTCTACCTACTTGTGCCCCATCATACCTTTTCTTCTTTATTCTTGCTTCTCTTTTCTTACAAAGCTCTTGAAGAATCTCATGGACTTGCATAGTGTCCGCTTTTTTTTCCTTTGTCATCGATTGTTGTTTTTGTTAGCTTGCGATTGACGAAGCGCTGATTGTGCAATGCATGATACCAAGTGATTACTTTCCCATGTAGTCGCTGCTGCCTTTTGCTTTTTTCGAGTTTCTTATGTCATCTGCTCTGTTGCTACTTGCTTGTCTTGCCTTGTTGTGCTCGATAACGGCTGTCTTTTTCTCGCGTCTCGATTTCTCCTTTGTCTTCCATCCTGAGCATCATCATCATCATCACCATCATACTCCTCAGTGCGTCTAATTAGGTGGCCCACCTGGTGTGTGTACATGTAGATGCTTTTTCTGGAGCGCCCGTATTACCATCAACATGGTTGTGTATACAGCCTTTTCTTATACCATAGCCTTTCCTTTTTCTTCGAACCTTCTTGTAGGATAGCATTTTTTCTTTCTTCTCTGGAGGGTTGTGAGGGGCGGTTTGGAGATAATTTCGAATGGAGATGAGGTTGGAGATGAGATTGCGGGCGACGGGTGGATGTGAATGGAAGGGAAGGAGTGTATGGAGTTGCGTTGAGTTGGATCGGATAGGATTGGATTGATTTGGGTATCTTGGCGTATGGGTGGTGAATAGAATTAGGTAGAGGGACTGGGTAGTTTGGGCATTGCCAAATAAGATGTTGCAAATTTACTATGGTGACTTTTTGGTGCTTTGGTGGTATGTGATGGTGATTAAAAGAAGGGAGTGTAGAAGATCACTCATGTCATAGTAAGTTAAGCCAATAGTAATAATGGACTGACCATACCGGAGCGCGTGGTTAGGGAACCCACCATCCAGCCAAAGCCCTTTTAATCCGATCTCTTCATTGGTTAGAGGTCTATCGTCGACTCGCTATTTATAAGTGCCAGCTTTTTGATTTGTTTGACCTGTGAGGAGGTGGGACGGCGAGAATGCCCATGGCTAGCTGGACCTTATAATGGGAAGAGGAAGGATAAAAATCAGCACTTTGGATGTAATGCCTTATCCGCCATGTGAATTAGCGATGTAAAACTTCCTCCCTTGGGTGACATACCCGGCAAATTTTGTGGTGTTGTAGAAATCTGGGTTAGTCATGTCCCATCCCCTCTGGGACCAGTGAGAGGGCTTGCAATAGTGATTAGAATCATTACGGCCCAAAATGAACCTTTTCGTGGTCGAGGCATATCGTGTCTTCCAGGGGACGATGTCTGTTCTGTATTGGGACGTTTCGTTATAAAGCAGAGCCCAGCATTGGCTAGAGTCGATAAACACTTAGTCTCAAATTCCGATATCGTTTCGTCCTCACGTTTCGGGCGACCGTTGAACGTGTTGCTTATTCGAATGTTGCGTCATTTTTCATTCTGGCTGACACTCTGTAGGTATCTACGCGTGTGGTCGTATCGTCTCTACCTACGTACCACAGTTTGCTGGTGTTGCTGAGCGTACGGTTGACACTGCCGATGGCTGTGATTTGCTTTTGAAGTTTATCGACCCACTCTGTATGCGAGAAATGAGGTCGTCGATACGGTAGCGTACAAAGGGAGACAGTCATTTTTTGGACAGTGTGGGTACCTGTCTCTCGATAACGAGATGCCTGGCTCCACAGGTTTGTATTTGAAGACAGTGTCTCCCGTCGCTTTTCACTAAAACACACCATTCTCTTCCGTCTCCATACTCGCACTTCTCATTTTCTACTCCATAAATCGACTACCGAGCACCAAACCACCACCTCCACCACAAACAACGACCTCCGAAAATGACGAAAAATAAACCCCACGCTCAAAAGACACACCATCAAACAACACCCAAAGCAGCCGAAGTCCTCACAATCCCCCCACCCCGACCCAACGCACGCCCGCTCATCATCCACTCCTCTCCCATCATGGGCGACATCCACTCGCACAATCCCTCCCACACCCACAACATCGAATTCAACCTCCCCGACCGCTTCGACCCTACTTCCACCTTAACCAGCACACCGCCAACCTCCGGTCCATGTAACAGCGCACTCCTCATGAACTGCCAGTATCGAATCGCACTCGGGACGTATCTCTGCGTCGGTTCCGTGCAGGGGAAACCATGGGCGTGTTTTGAGTCTGACGAAGCGTTTTATAACGCTTGTGCAGAGGTGGCGTTGAGGAGGGCGAGTGGGTTGGTTGAGAGAATGGATGCTGCTGGTGTTAGTTCACTTTATGCTTCTGCTTCCAGTCGTGGTCCTACCCCTGCTCCTGTTTCTGCTCACGTCCGTGTCCCTTTTTCCGTCCCATGGACGACGGAGAATGCGAGTGTACCAGATACTCCCTTTGTGCATGATTGTCATGTGGATGGACCCGAGTCACTCAATCCCACAACACTCCTTCCACCTCCACCCAACCCTGGTTCCCTTCCCTCTCCCCAACCCACATCCTCCAACCACACACCACCGTCTCCGGCTATGGGACCTCAACAAAACACCACCGATCCTGAGGCATTCTATCTACTTTATCCACCCGGCTCCAGTCCCGAGGTAGTATACCTACTTTTTCCACCCAGCTCCGTTCCTTTTCCTGGCTACCCGTCCAAATGCTACAACAACACACCACCGCCTCCGGCCACGGGACCTCAACATAGCACCGCTTTAGAGACATCATATACCGTACTTCCTCCCAGTCCCCAACGGGGCACCTCTGGCCAATCTACCCGCCCAGACTCGGACCCTCGCTACACATTCAAACTCGCCCGAGCGGCTCTGCAACAACACGTAGGGGTCAGACCTACGAGGCTTGAGAAGATTAGTATGGAAGGAGTGGAGGTGCCAAACCGGTTTGGGGTTATGTCTGCATCTTCCATGTCTTTCGGTTCGTCGCTGTTGTCCAGTGAAGAAGACGAAAACGAAGCATATGAAGGAGATGGCGACGAGGACACAAATGAAGACAGTGACGAGGAGGAAGAGAGCGATGATGAGGTGGCCAGCGACGAAGACGACAATGAACAAGATAGCGATGGATCCACCGATCAAGAAAACAGCGACTTATACAGCCTCAGCGACCAAGGAGCCTACGACACAGACCACGAAGAAGACGAAAACGACTACGAAGATGGTACCCACGAAGCCTCATACCTATCCACCACCGCCTACCCGAATAACAACATTAGCCCACCATCCCTCACCCACAGGAAAACCCTCCTCCAACTCGCCAAACTCAAGCACGAACTCGCAATCCAAGCCCTCGACCTCCGCCTCAAGAACGAAAAGCTCGACAAAACGATCGCCGAGACGAGGAAGATCGAGGCTGAGTTGATGACGCGTTACGGCATTGATCTGCATAGGGAGCGAACTATGACGGCCGAGGCCATAAGAGAGATGGAGAAAATGAAGGCGTGGGAAGCGAGGGAACGTAAAGAATGGAGTTGTAAGGTCTATGATATGCTGTTTGTGGCTCTGGTCTTATGCTGCATTAATCTTGTGCTGAAGGTGTCAAGAGAGGGCAGGTAAAGAACTTTGGTACACTGGTCGACGGGACGGTAATGTAGGTGGGCTTGTAGCATGTGGTTTACGATTTCAATTTCCGTTTTCTATGATTTTGCGTTTTGAAAAGTAAACGAGAAGGCTGCCAGACTTTCAATAGTAGGATCGCGAGGTGTTGTGAGGTTCATGAATCAACGTAATACATGCGGAAGAGGGCCGAGGGATTTGCGAGTATAGTCCTCTGCTCGATCTAAGGTATGCAGGCGTTTGGGCTGGTGATTTGAGCAAAAGTTGAAGGACATGTTTTAAATTTTTAAATACTGTGGAGAGGGTACCTAGACTCTGGCTGTAGGACTATTTATTCATTCCAGCCACCACTTCAAAGTGCTTGCGTGTTGCACACTTTCATTGATATCATAGACGTGTGGCGTCTGCTATGCACCTCCCACTAGACTCTCATGCCTCGCCGTGTAAGGGTGTTGTGAAAAAGGCAAGGTGCACCGTGATGACACAGCAATGATGTGGATGGCGGCCACTTCTATTCGTAGTTGTACAAATGGCATTTATCGTTCCTTGTCCGTCTCCTCCTTATTGTTTGCTCTTTACTTGTAGAAGTCAAATTTGTCTGCCTCGGTCGCACCCTTGACCTGACTGGAGTACGCATCCTCCAAATCGCTTTGGATGATGTTGTACCTGTTCTTCCGCACAGCCCTTAGGCCCGCCTCTTGCATGATTGCCGCAATTACAGCTCCAGATAACGGATCATTTCGCACGATCAGGCTATCCAGGTCGACCTCGGGCGACAAACTCATATTGCTAGCAATGGTGCCGAAGATGAGACGGCGTTCGCGGCGATCTCGGAGCGAGGGAAACTCAATCTTTCGGTCAAGACGTCCAGGTCGGAGGAGCGCGGGATCGAGTGTATCGGCACGGTTGGTCGCCATGATGACTTTGACATTGGAAGTCTGATCGAACCCGTCCATTTGATTCAACAACTCAAGCAAGATACGCTGGACTTCTCGGTCGGCGCCCGTCTGTGCATCGAACCGCTTGGTGGCGATAGCGTCGATCTCATCGATAAAAATGATGGATGGCGAGTTCTCACGCGCCATTCGGAACACATCACGCACCATGCGCGGCCCTTCTCCAAGATACTTTTGGACGAACTCCGAGCCAACCACACGAATGAACGACGCGGTTGTGCTGTTTGCAACTGCCTTCACAAGCATAGTCTTTCCTGTACCCGGGGGTCCGTAGAGCAGCACACCGCGGGGCGGGTCGATACCGATCTGCTTGTACAAGTCGAAGTGCGTCAAGGGCAGCTCCACGGCCTCCCTGATCTCCTGCTTCTGCATGTCTAGGCCTCCCACGTCTGCATATGTCACGTCCGGCTTCTCATCTTGACCGAGCATGGCGATCGAAGAGTCGGCTTCTGGGGGAAGGATGTCGACGAGCGCATTTGAGTGGCGATGGAGGGCGACGGAGGATGAGGGCTTGAGCAGTTCGCGATCGAGGGTAGAGAGGATTCGAACGACGTAATTTGAGCCGGTGGATGACTGTACGATGCCAGTACTGGAAACGTTAGTATTCGAATGCAAAGTAGAGGGGTGTGCGGGAATCGTACTTCTGGTCGATCGCCTCCATAAATTGCCCTATCACCAAAGGTACACTCTGGATACGCTTGATCTCTTCTTGCGCCCGCACCAGCTCCCGCTTCAGACTTCGCTGCTCATCCTTGATGTATTCTTCTTGGAGCTGAATATACCTAGCTGAGGTTAGCTCTGAGTCTATGGTGAGGGTGCTGTCTGCGCGGTACGCACTCTAGCTGTCGCTGAAGCTTCTTGAAATTGGAGTAGTCATCGCCATCTGTCGAGAAACCTTCCAGTGTATCAAAGTTGGGTATTGATGATGGGAGATGCTTCTTGTGAGGCGCAACCGTGTTGGCCGGATTCTCCACGGCGACGTCAGCCATGATGTATAGAGGGCGACGGAGATCGGATCGATGTGGGTCAGCTTTGAGACCTTGGAGCACAAGTGAAGGGTGGAGTCTAGAGTGAGAGAGGTTGTGGCGGGTTGCTTGTCGTGTGTTCGTCGTGGAATTGTGAGGAAGCTAAAGTGCTCCAGGGCTCTATCTCGGAGCTAACAGACCGCCAAGCCCGATCGGAATGTCACGTGCATATTCCATTCACTCAATCTCGACCATGATATAGATGCCTGAAACCAAGAGATTATGGGTATCTAAGCATCTTTCTTCATGAAAAAGTAGCCTAGAAAATAATTTTGAAGGGAGCTGCCGCTGCAGGATCACTTGAAGCAATGCTCACTCTCCAGACGCCCCATCATTGGCTCATTGACGCAAGCCTAGCCGCAAGCAATCGATGCACAACACTTGGTATCTAGAGGAACCAACCTTTGTTCGAGACGTTTCACCGCTGTCCCTACTCCCAAAGCTAGCAAGCACCTTGTCGCAAATTCGCCCGCCGGCGAAGCATCATACTCCGAGCTGGCTCAGGTTGTTTTCCCAAAACGCATGACCCACTGTGTAGACGAGGAAATATGGTCCGAAATGAAAAATGAACATGTAATCGAAAGAAAAGCGATGGCGTGTCAAGGCTTTGATCGACAACCAGCAAGGTTTCTTTCACAGGTGCACGTCTTGCTTCCGCTATCAAATCCAAGCGGGCCGAGTGCTAGTATGGACCCTTGGCCACACGACGCTACCACCACTTACCACAGTCATTGTGCTAATTCCCCCGCCCACAAGTGCCAGGCAGACAAAAGCCGGAGACGCATCACGTCGAGTACCCAGAGGTGCGGATAGTGGTGGGCGGGAGGAGGATGCATGCCAATAAACGGTCACCCTGGTCATTTGTTGGCGTGCTCAATGCTCAAACAGAGCGAATTGCTGTTTCCGTATCACCCGTCGGCATTGTCTCTGCTTCTCAAGGCCCACATGAAATACAGCGTCTGTCAGGTATCCTGGGGCATCTGACGAGGGAGTGTTTGGCCTTTTATCGCGACATCTCGTGGCTGCGGTCGAACGGTGGCGATTTAGGTAATAAGCCAAATGACTGGAGTGCTAGAGTCATCCGGAAAAAAGAAGACGGCCTGAATAAGTATTACTTTGGCACGAGCGAGCGAAACGAGGTATAGGGGAGGTGTGCGAGGCAGCAGGACGCATCCTCAACTCCACGCTGTTCAGAGTTGGCGGTAGAGTTGGCTGTGGAGGTCGAGAGGTCGGCTGGGCTTGGAAGGTCGGTGTCTGGGTCTCGGCCACGCCCAACGCACCCTCTTGATAACAGCACAACGTCCGCTCGTAGCGAGTGATGTAATAAGTGGAGAGAGACATTTGTTCCACTGTCACACGGCGGGAATGCGTAATGCCCCCGGCTGGCAAATTAGGGTTAGACTAAGGCTTGAGTCTCCGAACAGCCACTCCACTGGTTCGCGCGACGCGTCCTCTGATCCTTATGCAGACGTCTGCGTGCTCTGGAATTTTTTGGTCGTCGCGATAATTGAGATATGCTGCCATTGCGCGCTCGTTGCGATGGCGGATGCTGAAGCACTCGGTCTCGTGACAGGCTAGCGCCATCTGTGCCAAGATTGAGTGAGGCTCCTCTGAGGATTCTCCGCTCCCAACGACCATAGCCGCCGCAAATCGCGTCGAGATCGTGCGGTACGTGAACCTATCCCCCACATCCCAGCCCGACGCCTGCCGTACTGCCCTGATGCGAAGACATTAATAGCGCCACTCTATCGCCGCACCGTGTATGTTCCTCCCCCCTTCGCCCTCGTGGCCTCCCACGGCTTTCAGGCTACCCAACACCAGGCCCGCGTCGGCCGTGCTGTGTCTGGGACGCGTCTGCCACAAAACATCAATATGGTTGCTAACCTGCGATTGAACAGGTCGAACGAATGTCCTCTCGTGCCTAGCACGCCTCCTATCTCTCCTACCCCTTCCCACCGTCACGCTCGTTTTCATTCGCCCAGAGAACCCCGTCTCAACCGCGCACCATGGACTTCCAGTCGCCGCAGAACGGCATGTACGATCCCTCCAGCTTCATCGACCCCAGCGCCATTGCGAATGGCCAGATGAACGGGTCGCGCTACCCAATGTCGTCGGTGCCCCAGAAACGAGACTCGACCGGCGCGACCCTCTCGCGCTCACAGACGCCGTCGCAACAGGCCCAGTTCGGCTTCCAGCAGGCATTCTCCCATACCCCATCACCCACGATGCAGAACCAGCATTTCCGACCAGGCCAAATGCCACCACAGAGGATGCAGACTGCATCGCCGGCTCAAAACCCGCACGCGCCACAAATGTCTCCCATGGGTTTTGCGCAAAACGCCCAGATGGCCCAAGGCTTCGACCCCAACGCGAATGGACAGTACCCAGTGCAGTCCGTCCAGCTATCGCAACATCTGCAAAATCAACAGCATGAAGCGCAAAGGCGATATGCCATGCGCCTGCAACAACAACAGCAGCAACTGGGCGGTATGGGCGCAGCGAACATGGCAGCGCAGCAGAGACACCAAGCAGGACAGATGCCTGCTCGCCCAGCCCAACATCCTGGGATGCAACCGCAGATGATGCAAGGCCAGATGCCAGGCCAGATGCCAGGCCAAATGCCCGGGCAACGGCCAGGACAGATGCCGGGCCAGATGAACAACCACATGCAGATGCAGAACTTTCTGAACAATGTGAAGGCTTTGATGGCGTCGCAAGGTCGTCAGTTCATCCCTAACCCATCTGTTGGCGGCCGTCAAATCAATCTTCACCAGCTGTATACCATTGTTCTGGCGAAATTCAAGGGCAGCCAGATGGTTACACAGAGCGGACAGTGGCCTCAAGTCGCACAACTCATGGGTATTCCTCCGAACCAATATCCACCAGGCCCAGAAGAGTTGCGCATCTTATACAACAATCAATTAGGCCCTTACGAGGCGGCATACATCCAGAGGCAAAAGGCCCAGATGAAGGGTATGAATCCCATGCAAGCGCAGATGGAAGCAATGGGGCAGCAAATGTCGCCGACTAGAAATGTTGCGCCAGGAGCACCAAACAATGTCGCGGCGCAACAACAGGAGTACATGGCGGCATTGCAGAAGAAGGCAGCGATGCAGCAGCAGCAGCAGCAACATCAGCAACAACAGCAGCAGCAAGCCGACCCGAATGTGCAACAGCAGCAGCAGTTTGGCGCATCCGCGCAACAACCGCCACAAGCAACACCCGTGCAAAGTCACGCTTCACCAGCCCTTCTAAACGGCCGAAGCACACCACAAACAGATGGAAGCGTCACAAGTCAACATCGCAAGAGCATGAGTCGACCACTAGAGGGCACTCCTGTGCCAGGACCAGAACCTGCCCAGGCGAATATACCGACCCCAAAACCGGAAGAAAAGACGGCCTCGGCGGAACTTGCGATAGCGGAGAAGGACTTCTTCATCTCCGATGACGGTTACTACGAGCCGGCTACAACCATCATCAGGGGAACATGGGGCTTGTTGGAATTCAAATCGGAGCTACAGAAATTGGTGGATCAAAAGATACAGTTCATCCCCAACGTCCCTGAGCTGCGAGAAATGGGCGTGGTCGACATACGGGCGATAACCATGAGTTTACGATCCGGCCTCTTCGCCGAGACGAGGCTAGCGTTGGATACACTTTCGAAATTGACCCACGAACACAATCTCCAAGTGGATTTGGAAAAGTGTGAAGACTTGGTAGATGTTTTGGTTGACTACGCTGAGGAACAGCTGGAGCTCCTGGCCAATGACAACCCAGAAGTGACCGATATTATCGATCTTACGCTATACGAGGATATCATACAGAACTGTCAAGTCGAAGTCTCCACCCTCCAGGAACTTCCCCAATTCGGCACGAAAGAGTACGAATTGTGTCGAACCGCCGATCGGCTGCTTGCAATCACGGCCATTTTCCGCAACCTGTCCTTCTTAGAGATCAACCACGCTCGTCTTTCCAGTCCTCCAGTTTTAAAGTTTCTCTCGAACGCAATACGACTTGTCGGCACTCGGGTACTTTTACTTCGATCCCACGCAAATACTTTCGACTTCATGAAGGATTTGGTCACCTTCTTTTCGAACACTAGCACTAAGATCAACCTACCTTCACGAGAAGATGCCTACGCCATCCTGCACTTTCTCTGTGCATTTGCGCCATGCCCGCGGCCAAGCATACCAGTTCGTTTTACGCCATACAACCCTCGGGTTCATCGCTATCTTCCATCAGCTGTTGACAGTCTAGCCAAGTTGTTGGCTCGGGATGACCCTAACCGGACATATTACAAACAAATCTTTGCCACTGAAGCTACCTCAGATCCTCCGTACGATTTACTCACGCGCGCCTTTGCACTTTCCATCGCCGTAGTCCCTGACCGTACCGAAGGACGTCTTCACGATATATCGGAAACTCGCCCCAAGGAACTCCGCATGTACGAAGCTCGGATCGCGGAGGCTCGAAAACCGTATCTGATGCAAGGTATGCTCGCCGCAGATATCCTTTCCAGCCTGGCGCCCGGCCCTGAGACTGGTGTTTGCCGATCTTGGCTGGAGGCAGATGATGGATGGGCTTGCAGTCTTCTCAAATTTGCAATGTCTCTCTGTTCGGCTGATGCAAGTTTGCCACACCCGCCACCACCTCAGCCAAATCACCGGGGCCAAAGACCTATAGCAGAGGATCGCGAAGGCTTCCATCTTATTGTCCATAGAGCTTTATCGATGCTCAAACGGTTAGGCGACAAGTCCAAGGGCGCTGAAGTGTTGGTGAAGAGCGTTCAACCGAATGGTCTCAATCACGCAGACGAGGAAGATGACGATGACTTTTATATGGAAGAGGTGGATTTTGGAGGCACTACCTGGAAAGTGAAGGCGGACATCTTGCCTAAGAAGGAGACGGTGCTCGGAGCTCTCCTCACTCACTTAGATGCGAGGTCGCTAAGGCAATTTAGTGCGCTTGGGTATCTCGCGGACAACTAAGTGTTGCCTTGTAGCTTTTTATGAAGACATGGTAGGATTGGCGGCGTATCAGTGAATGGAGAGCAAGGACGTCGTATAACATAGGGTGGCATGACTTGGTACACAAGTCAGGATGTATTCCCAATTCTCAGCGCCACTGTGACATTGTTCAAAAACTTGGCGTCTACATTTTTCTTTGGGCAGGACTCAGTCTTATATCCAGTCAATTCCTTCAGTCATTGAGCGGCGTTTTGGCGGGCTCTCTTTGCTTATACCTTAGTTGTAAACTATATAAGTACGAGCGCGAGAAAGTTAGATGTTACGACTGATCAGATTTGTTTCATTTGCATGATTAAGTCTTCCTCGTGATAAATGGTTGCTGTATCCAAGTACATAATGACGTGCATCTACTAGCCAAAACTCAAACGGCAAGATTAGGCGAGCGGAGGTCTTCGAGCTTTCGAGCTTTCTAGCTTTAAACATTCTACAACAACTTTGACAACACCATAACATGGAAAACTTCGTGCGAGGAGAACGCGTACTGTTCGACTTAGATTCAGGAGGAATCGCAGAGAACCACGAGCCCCCACCAAATGGATCCTCTACTGTCCAGCCAGCCCTCCCCGCCGCATTAGTTAATGATATCCTCGAACGTCCTACCTCCACAACAACGTCCGCACCCCCGGTAGCACCAACTTCGAAAGCGAATTCCAGTGGCTTCCCCGAACACAAGAAACGTACACCTAGAGTTTCAGCATTTAAGCAACGGCGCGCGGCGCAGGAACGAGAAGCGGCGGCAACGGCCCCAGCACAAGTAAACAAGGACCAGGATGAAACGGCGGCACGAAATCTTGGTGGTGCTGCTGTAAGCACAGAGCAAGAAAAAGAGAAGAGACAGATTGATGAGGAGAATCGACAGAAGCTGGCAGCTATGTCACAGGGAGAGATTGAGGAGGAGAAGAGGGAGTTGTTGAATAGCTTGCCCAAGAGCTTGATTGAACGGTTACTTGGAAGGGCGGATGTTGCGCAGGGGAGTAATGAGAGGGATTGGGAGAAGGAGGAGACACCTGAACCTGAGGCGGGAAAGACTACAACTACTGCTGAGGACATAGATCTAGAAACGACACAAGAATCAAAACCTTCGGGTACGAAGAAGGTATCTTTCGCCGAACAAGATACGAAGGGCCCAGCACCTCCGCCTGCACAGCAAAAGCCATCATCTGCATTCACATCAGAACCTCTCACAGCAGAAGCTCAAGCCGCCGCACCCCTCAACCCACCAACCGGCTCAATGCACTTTCCCAGGCCTCCACAACCCCCCGACCTCGACCCCAACGATCCCTCCTTCCTAACAACTCTCCATGAAAAATACTTTCCCGACCTCGCCTACGATCCTTCGCAACTTTCTTGGATGGCACCCATCGACCCCTATGACGAGGCCTCGCCGTACCACCCTTCGCAAACTTCCTTCAACGCCTCAGACTTGCGCTTCGATTTTAAAGGCGCACTCCTAGCCCCCAGCACCGCACGCGAACTCACCGTCTCGAAAGGTCTCCACCACCACGCCGACGCGCCTGAAGCAGCGGGGTACACGATCCCCGAACTAGCAGTCATGGCGCGCAGTGCAGTCCCCGCACAGCGCTGCGTAGCATTCAAAACTCTGGGACGCATATTATATCGGCTAGGCAATGGTGAGTTTGGATTTGAAAAAGTGAGACGAAAAGGTGAGGGTATGGTGCAGCAAGTGATAAAAGATCCCAATATTGAAGAAGAAGTTGATGAAGAAGATATTGAGGTCGACATGGAGGATGTGGGGAGTGCTATGGCGGCGGGGCTTTGGGCATGTGTGGAAGAGGGAAGGGTTGTGGAGACGTTGACGGCGGAGGCGGGGAAAGAGAGTGGGCATTTGACGGCCAGGACGTATGCGCAGGAGGCGCTTTGGTATTGGAGGAGGGGTGGGGGTAGGAAAAGACAGGCTGTTTGAGAAGCATAGCGCTTCCAAGTGACGTGAGAAGCAGAGGATTCGATACCCATCAATAGAGAGACCCAATACAAACAGTTTCATAAAGATTCCAAGAGGTGCATGTCCTCGCGAGAAGCCAGGCAACTTACAAGACTTGAGACAGATGAGTGAACACGAGACGTCGACTATCTTTAGACAAAAATATTTTAGTAACCTTTTGTGAGACCCTGCCCCGAAGCCTTTTTGGGATGGATAATGCGGGGTAAAGCCCCGCGGATTTGGTGAAAAAGGCAGCTCCCGCGAGGACATTATTCCCGTCGTCACCAATTGGCCGGAATAATCGACAAGCACAGCGCCCATCGCGCTTATGCGTTCTAAAGTCAGGGCTCTCACGATGCAAGTTACGATCGGGACTGCACGATGATGCCATGTGTCATGCTCTCCGTGGCTCCTCTCTTCATACATAGTCCGTCTCTCGTCCAAATGTCGCCCCACCAGAGACTCCCCACCCTGACACTCAACACCGTTGTCACTAATACGGATCGACAACCCCAACATTTACTCAAACGATAGGAGACACCATATCCGGGGCTACCTCTCTTCACACCACTACAGCCATGCAATCGTCTGCAGCGGCAGCGCCTAATCCTCTATCCGAAATAAATCTCAAAGAGCGATTCTTTCGCTACTTCCAACATGAAGTCACCGGTAAGCCCTGACTAGTCTTCTCCCTACATACCTCTAACCACCCATCTATCTAGCCCTCCAAGAACAGATGGCCCGTCTGCAAAACACCTCTCCCGCCGGCGGCGAATTGAACGATGCTATAGACCACTGCCACGCCGGCATCGACCGCCTCTCTCACGAAGTAAAAGACGCCTCTTCCTACATCCCCGCCTACGACCAACGCACTTACGCCGAAGCTATCAAAGCTCTCACCGAAAAGCTCCAAGGAATACGGACAGCAAGCCTGGGTGGGAGGAAGAAATTCACGTTCAAGACCGCAAGAAAGAATGAAAGTGCTATTAGTCTGGCAGATGCGGTCGAGCTAGCAAGAGGCGATTTGAAGGTACCTTCGGGATTCAGTTCGATGGAGGGCAGTAGTTTTGTCACGACGCCTTTGGATAAAATAAGTCCGAGCGAGGAGAAACTGGAAGAAGAGTTTCTTGGTGTGAAAAGCCGCGAGGCTAATGGTCAGACAACTACGGAGAAGGGTGTGTCTATATCAAACCATGCCGATTCGCACGTAATTCTCCCGCCATCGGCGACCGACTCTACACGCACAGGGACCGTCACGGGCGTTCGGCATAGCGTCGTCGATCTCTCGCCTCCTACGACGAACGGGGGGCATCCCTTTGCGAACTTGATACTTAGGAACGTGAAAGATTCGTTGATCGTCTGTGGACAAGTTTCAGGGCCTATACATGTTACTGGGATCGAGAACAGTGTTCTTGTGGTTTCGAGTCGGCAGTTCCGTATGCACGGTTCTAAGAATGTGGACGTGTATCTGCACTGCTCAAGTCGGCCGATTATTGAGGACTGTGAGAACATACGGTTCGCGCCAATTCCAGCCGCATTTGTGAGTACTCATCATCGAGTGGCATTTCCAAGCTGGGCGAAGGACTAATAGATGGATGCAGACCACAGAAGAGACTCTGGCATCACAGAACCAATGGGACCAGATTGACGACTTTAAATGGCTGAAAGCTGAGCCGAGTCCGCACTTCAGTCTTCTACTTGAGGCTGAACGCGTCAAGGACGATATGTGGAAAGAAACGGTGCCTGGTGGGCATGGGGCTACTGTAGATGATCTTCTAAGAGGTGTTGGTGTGGTTAAAGTAGCTGCCACGGCGAGTTGAACTAGAATGATTAGACGGATACTCATTTTGGGGGCTTTGCGCAGTATAGACTTCCTTAGCATTAGGCGCACGTCTGCGTCTTGCTTTGTTGTTTCGTCTAGCTAAGCTGTAATTAAAGAGACAACACGGAAACAGTTATCCATTTAAACCAAAGTGAAAATAAAGAAAGTGTCAAAGGGAATAACTATAATACTATGTCTAGACACCAAACTCCGTTTAAGCGCTTGAGACCAAGAAAAATTGATGCTAGATCCAGAAGTCAGCCTCCGGTACACCTCCTGCTCTTGGTGTGAAGCAATACATACCGCCTTACAGTAGAAGCACGGCACAAGGCCTACTGATGAGTCCCCCAGAGGAAGTTATCCTTCCCAAGCCAGTCCTTGCATGGTTTTTCCCAAGGCAGGCGGTCCTTCTCACACTCATGCAGATTATCTGCACAGCAACCATTTCGTTAGCAACACATTCCCCAAAACTCCCCAAACGCGAAACGCTACTTCGCTCTAGCAATTTCTTCTCTAACTAACATCTTTCTCAAACACCTGCAAGAAGGAGAATATCATGCTTACTACACGCCAATAATCAGCTCACAACATCCACATTATTCACGCAAGCATTACACCCGCCACAGTGGGTGGACTCACCAGAAGTTCCAAGCAACAATAAACGCAACCACCATGAAGAAAATACTCAGAAACACAAGCACGGTTCTAGTGCAGGAGTTGTGATGCCGGCGAAGACCGACGGTGTGATGGTGGTGGTGGTGGACTTCGATGGTGCCGTAGCTGCCTGGGTAGGCTGGTGGCGACGTTTCTATCGTTACTGTTTCTCGGGGAGGCTTTTTTTTTGAGTGTGAGTTGGTGTGGATGGAGGTTGGAAATGTGGAGGGGTTTTGTACTTACTGACATGATGAGAGTCGTTGCTGAGGAGGGCGGTTTGGGGGTGAGGTGAAGTGTGAGGTGGTGAGCATGTGTCTAGCGGGAGATGATGGCACGTGATATTCCTTCTTTCATTCCAGATGTCAAATGTTGATCAATGTTTAACTAAGTAACGCCTTCCCTTTGACGCAAAGTTCTTCCGAATGTTATAAAACCAGAATCGTTTAGTTAACAGCCTTTCATGATATCTTAGCTCCAACCCCAGGTATTCCACAATTTTTGGTCCGACAGGTGGAGTTCCACCCATCTCGTACAACCAGACAACACTTCTTCTCTTATCAAACTCCTGCATTCTTTTAAGTCCAAAATTTTCAAGGCCTACCAGCAAGGAAGTATACGAGGAAAGAGCTCAGCTTCGCAGCCACGAAATCATAATGAATCATTCCAATCCTTTTGGCGATGAGCCACTATTTGGTCCATTTTCGGACAACGTTATGGGTGTATAGGAAGTATATATAAACCGTCGCCCAACGCTATCCTACTATCTGTTCTCTAACAAGTTCACTCCTCTTCTCAAAGTCTCCTACTTTCCCAAATCCAGCCTTCCAAGATGCCCCTCTGCACGCACTCCATCCCCTTCAACCCCACCACCTCCATCCCCTCCCTCACGGGGAAAACAATCCTCATAACCGGCGCCAACATCGGCCTTGGAAAACAATGCGTCCTCAAATACGCCCTCCACAACCCCTCAAAGATCTACCCTTGCACGCGGAACCTCCAAAAAGCCCGTCTCGCTCTCGACGATATAAAATCCCAGCTCCCCCCCACAAACACCACAACCATCGAGATCCTACAACTCGACCTCGCGTCGCTAGATTCCGTCACCAAAGCCGCTGCGATCGTGCGCCAAGCCAGCGAAAGACTGGACATCCTGATGCTGAACGCAGGAATCATGGCAGCGCCCCCAGACCAAACAGTCGATGGGTACGAACTCCAATTCGGAACAAGCTTCCTCGGCCACGCTCTCTTGACGAAACTCTTACTCCCCTTGCTGCAAACAACAGCAGCACTTCCAGATTCAGACGTCTGTGTCATAGCCCTAACGTCCTACGGCCACAGCCTCACTCCTAAACCCTCTAGTATCCTTTTCGACAAGCTCAAAACATCCTGCGGAGACCTCGGGGCCTACGAGCGCTATGGGATGAGCAAATTGGCTCTTATTCTCTGGGCGCGGAGGATGGCGAATGTGTATCCGGGGTTTACGACTGTTTCGATCCATCCCGGGGTTGTAAGGACGAATTTGTCGGCGGGGGCGACGGATTCGCATTGGGCGGTTAAGATGCTGTTGAGGGTTGCGGAACAGCTTCCGTTGGTGGCGAGTCCGGAGCAGGGCGCTAGGAATCAGCTTTGGGCGTCGGTGGCGAAGGACGTGGTGAGTGGAGAGTATTATGAGCCAGTTGGGGTTATGGGGAAGGGGTCGGAGTTGACGAAGGACGATGGGTTGATGGAGAAGTTGTGGGAGTGGACGGCGAAGGAGTTGGAGGGATATACTGTTTGAGGGAACGATTTGTATTTCAGTTCAGTTTATTTTGAGAAAGCTGGGTAAATCGCATCAAGATTTCATAAGGTGCTACCAGATCAGTATATCAACAAGATCTTCCAACGTCGACCATCTATCAAGCTCTAAATCAAATGTACAGGGAATTAAATCATGCATGCGTACGAAACTGCGTGGACGGTATCTATTTGACCAAAACAGGGGCGGTCTGGCGGGCCTTGTCGGCAGCAAAGTCGGCAAGCTTTTGAAGCTTCTCTGCGCGGACTTGGCGGAAATATCTGAATAGCAAGATGAAGATGAGCTCTATTCTGAGGTGTGTTAGCTTGGAATCTCTTCGAGATGATGGTGGGGCTTCTAGTATACCTTTCTTTGGTCATCATCAGGAAGCCTTGCACGAGTAGGCCCTTCATGATTTGGGGACCGATGCCTTTGAAGAGACCTAGCAGCCCTTCGTGCTCAACAATGTATTGCATGACTTCAATGAAAGTCTTAAACGGTTTGCCGTTCCTGGCCGGTGGCGGCTTCGATTGGAGCCCGACCTTGGCTACGATGAGTGGTTGGGTTGCGATTGTCGCGAGAGCCTTGGACATGGCTCCGAGCGCTGCTTTGGTTTAGCATGCTGTACACTGATCCCACAATAGTGAACCTACCAAATGCTTCTAAAGGCTTCAGGTTTGCCCTTCCAGGGAATAGGGAATCCCTCAATCGCTGATAAGTGCCGTACGTTATAGCAGGATTCACAACGAGCACTAAGCTGGCCTTCAAGCCCCTCCACAACCCTGTCCAGCCATCCTCGCTGTCGATGACCTCCTGGCCCGTCGCAATCAAGCCCTTCCGTTCGTGCTTGCTCACTGTCTGTTGTCGGGTGGTCACAACGGCCACTGGGATGGTGAAGAGCTGGGCTACGGCACCAGCAACAGCACCCAGTGAGAGCTCAGCAGCGGTTCCCGGAGGCGTGTTCAGAGAGCGATATTGCAGGTAGAGAGTTCGTATGACGGTGTACCAGTAGAAGTAGGCAAAGTTTGTCGAAGCTACGCCGAGCAGTGCGCCTGGAAGTCCTGCGTACAGGCCACTCACACCGTCTGCCTTGATTATCTTTGAGATTGCGTCAAGCGCGGAGGTGTAGTGCTGGTCGTCGGCGGGATTGGTATCGGCAGAGGACGGATTGCGTTTTATCTGGACCTGAAGTCTTGTCTTGACACTGTTGAGTCGGTTAGAACGGAGTGGTGCAGTTGAGCCATGGCACTCACATGTCCAATGGATACACCAGCGCATTCGCAAGCACAGCGCCGGCTGAACCAGCGATGGCACTACCCCATGGTGGCAGCTTCTCAATCTTCGACTGCCCGGCCATTGTTACTGTGACAGGTAAAGGTCAAAACTCGGAGGTCGAAGTTGTGCGGCGGCGGACTAGTGGCGGCAGTTGACGCAGTATCACAGTAGATTGCTGTGCAGAAATGCTATCTCATGGCCACAAGAAAGGTAAAGAAAGACGAGAAAGACGAGAAATACTGGTCTAATGTGAATGTAGCAGGAAGTGTCGAAGACAGGCAGCAAAGCGTGCAAGATATCGGCTCTGCCAGCCCGCGAGCAGGCGCATTTTCCATGGCTGACGAGGTCCGAGAGAGACCGAGGTTCAAAAGACATGTGCACCGTGCTTAGGTGTATGCCTGTATGCGGTAGTTTTGTCGATCAACATCGCGTCCAACCTTCTTCGATTACCATCTTCTTCTTGACAGGCTCAACGCTCTTCAGACGCTGGCGATGAGACGACATGGAGTTTTGACATGTCCACTGATGCTTCCCCACACACCCAATGGAGCAGTCGCAATCTGCAGGTGCTTTGGAAGGCACGTGCGCAACGTTGCCAAGCTGGGTAGAACTTGCAACTATCGTCGCGACAACCGCTTCGCCTGCACAAAAGCAAAACCACAGCCCTCAATATTCCAGGCATGTCGGCATAGGCTCGCGGGCTCATCACTTGAATCGCTATTTGTCTGCGCCAATCTGCACGAGATTCATCCAAAATGGCGGACAGGTTGGCCCAAGTAGAGTCCCTAAAGGTGACTGCAGACGTACGTGACACTAATTCCAACAGCTTTGCGCTTGAAGTCCAAGGGCGCCTTGGAAACGCTTACTTACCTGATCTACAGGCCTATCAAAGCAAGATTGAAGCGGCCGCCACTCAGAAAGAGGCCCTCACCATGGCCATCACTGCTGCTGAGCATCGTTTGAGCGCGATGAAGCTGTCTACCAATCCAGCCGAAAAGAGCGTACTCAAATCACAAGCTGACGCTGACATCGCTACCGCCCAGCGCATCAAATCTGCAAGTTCATGGTCACCTATGGCGTCAAACCCTCCCCCGCCTGAACCAGTACAGCAGCCGGAGCCGGGACAGCAGGTTCAGCAGCCCAGCACGACGAGTGATGAGATTGGCTCGTGGGTGGCAGCTGTCGTGGGTACTGTCCATCAAGCTCCTGTGTATGGAGAGAACGCCTCGCAGAGCAGCAGCTCTCTCTCCAATCTTGCCTCCAGCTCTGGAGCTGCCGCGAAAGACACATCGATGTCAGGTAATTCAACAGCGTCCTCATTGTCATGCATTGTTTCTGTCGAAGCTCGGTGCGATTCAGATCCTCGTGGATCCGACGTACAGACTCGAGATCTTTTTACGCAGTCTGCTCGATGTCCAACAGCTTTGCTTCCGACTATCAATACCGATGCGCTTGCTAATACTCAGCACAAAGACAACTCGCGCACCGACGACAGTTCAATCTCCATGAACTCACCTTTGACGTGGGTGAATGGACGAGATGGGCATCAGTACGAGAACACATCAGAGCCTGCTCTCTCGGTTGCCTCTTATTCTCATATTCGTCGCTTAGCTGAACCCGTATCGTCACGGCCTCTTACAACGAAGGAGCAGATCATTCTTCTAAAAGCATCCGCTGTGAATGGCTTCAAGTGTGCGCCCTGGGACAAGTTTCCAACGTCTTCCGACTTTGCTCTCGGACACGATCAATTACTCTTCAAGTAGGTATACCCCCTCCCCTCCCCGCCTCTTTCCTGTGGAAAGACGAGGTAAGCACCGTACTGACCGGCCAGGGATTCGCCTGATCTAAGCTTGTCCACTTACCAGCAGCAATACTTCCAAGAATGGGCTCGCCCTAAACAAGCAATTCCACCGCCTTCCATCATTCCGGAAAGTCGCAATAGGCTAGGCCCTGTGATGTCCACATCGCGCAGCATCGATCTCGTACAAGACGCTGCGACAGACTGCTCTGTAGTGGCTAGTCTCTGTGCTGCAATTGCACGAGCCGAGCGTGGGCATGATCAGGTAAGTTCTCAACTTGCAAACAAGACAATGTGCTAACAGAGTAGATAATTACAACCAAGCTGTACCCGTTCGATAAGAACCTCGGCAAGCCTGTCGTCTCGCCCAATGGGAAGTACATCGTTCGACTCAACTTTAATGGCTGCTGGAGGAAAGTAGTCATCGACGACCGGCTTCCACTCTCCTGTAGCCACAGGGTGCTTCATGTCATTGACAGACACCAGCCAGCGCTACTATGGCCAGCCCTCATCGAGAAGGCGTACCTGAAAGTCCGCGGCGGTTATGACTTTCCAGGAAGCAATTCTTGCAGTGATTTGTGGATCATGACGGGATGGATTCCCGAGCAGATACATTTACAAGAGTACGTATGGACCTCAGTCACTTTAGTTCACTCTTGACATGATTTAGGACGGACACCGTTCCAGGAAAGCTTTGGGAGCGGATATTCACCGCTTTCAGGTATGGCGATGTTCTCATAACTCTCGGGACGGGCCAAATGTCCAGCCGACAGGAGCGTGAGCTTGGTCTTGAAGGCCAACACAGCTATGTCGTTTTAGATATGAGGGAGACCGATCACGAAAAGCTTCTCCTGGTGAAGAACCCGTGGGCCGAAGGGCGAGGCTGGCGAGGCCCCAGTCCTTCTGTAGGCCCTTCACTGGAGACGTCTACTGCAAGTGGAAGCTCTCAGAACAGTCTGGCAGCATATGACCAGGACACTGTCCCTCTGGCAAAGCGACCGCATCCGACGACTTTCTACATTGGACTTGAGCAGGTAATACGTCACTTTGAGAGCCTCTATCTCAACTGGAACCCAGGCCTTTTCCAACATCGGCAAGACATTCACTTCGAGTGGGACGTCAACAAAACCGAAGGTGGCACCACGTGCATTGTGAGCCATCCTCAGTTCTCGTTCTGGTCGAAGGATAAAAATGAGGTCTGGTTCCTGCTGACTCGTCACTTCCGAAACACCTCAGCCAGCGTAAAGGACGAGTCGGACGCTTTCAATGATGCAAGCATCCGCCCGGATTTGTCAATCCATTCGACTGGCGATGCGCTCAAGGGATACATGAGCTTTTACGTGTGTACCGGGAATGGTCAGCGTCTTTATATCAAGGACGGGTGCCTCGAGACTAGTGATTATGTTTCAACACCACAGTGTCTCCTGCGATGGGACGCCGAACGGAACACTCGGAACACTGTCGTGGTGGATCAAGCTGACTTGCCGCCTTCGAAATATACTTTCACTCTCTCAGCTTTCTCAAACTCAGAGATGACGTTGGAGCCGGCAGCCGAGAAATATCCGTTCCAAAAAGTTGAGATAGGTGCGTGGACAAAGCAGACTGCGGGCGGGAGCACCAGTTCTAGCAAGTACCTCGACAATCCGCAGTACAGTTTGCAAGTCAAGGAGAGGGGACCGCTAGCTATTCTCCTTACGAGTCCCCACAAGAAGAACGCACTGCACGTCAAGCTTGCTTTAGGGTACGGAAAGAGGGTCTATCGACTGCAGGGCCGAGACGTCCTTTGCCAATCAGGTGACCATCGCACTGAATGTGTTTTCGCGGAGACAGAAGATGTACCACCAGGAGACTATACCATTATATGTTCCCTCTTCGAGGCTGGTCAAACGGGCGACTTCACGCTGAGAGTTGACAGTGCCAGCAAGGTGGCACTGAAGCAGATTCCCAGGGATGGAGCTGGCTTGGTATTTCACAAGCTCGCACCGGCATGCTTTGGTGCAGAGGTCAACAAAGTTGCCGCACCGATCCATGTTCATCGGTTAGCCTCGTATACCATCGTTGCCCGATTCCTGAGGGCCACCACCCCGCGTGCGATGGGGGTGCGTCCGGTCGGCCGTAGTCCATTCCGCTTCAGCCTTGAGTGTGGTAGAGGTCCCGATCGCCGCTTCCTCATCACTAGCGAAAACGGAGCGTATTCGGACGCGACAAACGTTCGGTCGGAGACGGTTGATATAGACCCGTCCATCTATAAAAATGCCGATCTCTGGCTCGTCTTTGATCGGCTTTCTGGACCTGGCGGACCGGTGGAGGAGTGGTATGACATCGAGATGTTCACTGATGTGCCTCAGGCATGCTCTGTGGGAGTTTGGCGTAACTGGAACGTCTGAGTTGCTCTAGCACTGGGTTAGATCTTGGGTTGGCGTTTCCGGAAGACGGTATCGCTCAAAGCGTCTTGTGCATTTGCATCAAAGAAGGATGGTGTTGGTTTCAATTCATGTGGACAGGTTGGCTTTTTTTGACGGGTGTGTTCTTGAAAGAGTAACATCAAGTCTTCGGACGGGCCTACGATCACATGCGAGGGAACACCTGTATCTTTTGGTCAGCATTACGATGCTGCAACCACGCGGAGGTAGCATCTTGTATCTGTAGCACAACATCTACCATGTGAGCTGGTCTGTAGCCTCCTATCCCTCGAGACTTGTTCTTTGTGTATGCATGGCGAAGTGAAGTGAAGCGTGTCGCGATGATTGGATAGACGTTCACCGCCCAAGCAGTATCCCTGTCACGTTTCATGCCGCATGCACATGTTGGAATAAGTCGCAGTCGCCATCCTCAGTCTCTTGCTATAGATTTCTTTGCCGTATACCCGCCCTTTTGCTGTCGCTTTCCGCGTTTCCTTGCTTCAACCGCCAACTCAACGCTTGCACCTCACGTAACCCCGCCATCCATAGAAAGCGCGCGACAATACGTCACGCTTGGCACTGCCGCGGCTTCTGCACTGACGCAGTGTAGCCGTTGACGCTTGACGCCACTTCGTTGACTGTACCACTAGCATTCGAGCCCTAGAAGATTACAGTAGATTTTGAGAGACGAACACTATCTTCACGAAGGAATCGCGCTATTCTGTCGCCATGGCGGAAGCCGCTAACACGCTCGCCGCTCCCAGCACTTCACAACCAACTTCGGCCGCCACTTCAAAAGAGCCTTCGAGGGCCCCAACACCAGCAAATGCGCCCGTGGAGAAGCCACCGGACGAAAGCTCCAAGCTCAAGACTTTTCTAGGGGTGTTACGGAGGTAGGATACTTGGGCACCCCTGAGATTCCTTGCTAAGAGGGCACGACAGATTCATCGGTGTATCTGACCTCGCTGCTGTCCGCTTCTCCCTCCCGGCTCAACTGCTAGAGCCGACACCGAACCTGGGTATGTGCTTTCCCACTGGGATCCAGCTGTGAAGAGGATAGCGAGCTACAAATAGGAGCAATGTCTGACGGGAACAGAGTATTGGCACTATCTCGACAGGCCAGAGGCGTTCATCAGGTCAGCGCATGCGGGAGGCACTTCTGAAGCCTGGGCTAACTAGCATAGCATCGGAGACTCAGATGAGCCACTGGGGCGCATGTTGGGAACCCTGCGCTTCTGGTTCACGAAAGATCTGGTACGGTCCACGACAGGCTCGAAGTGGGCGGTTAGCTGACAGTGGCAGAAATACGTCAAAGGCAAGCCGTGCAAGCCTTACAACTCCACACTGGGAGAGTTCTTCAGAGTATGTATAGCCTGGCCGCACACATGCGATAACTGACGAAGGCAGTGCAACTGGCAAGTCGAAGACACTCAGCCGGCCCTCAAGCACTCTCCCAGCTCCCAACCCTCCAGTAGCGCTACGAGCACTGCGGGCGACAATAAGACCGTCAAGATCTCCTACCTCACTGAACAAACCTCGCACCACCCTCCCGTTTCCGCATTCTACATCGACTGTCCTGAAAAGGGCATCTATGCACGAGGCTTCGATCAGCTGAGCGCAAAGTTCACGGGCACGAATATCCGCGTTATCGCTGGAGCACATAACTTGGGCATCTTCATAACGTTGCAGAACAGGGACAACGAGGAGTACCAACTCACACATCCAGCGGCGTACCTGGGTGGATTGTTGCGAGGTGGGTAATCATACAACAATACATGAGATCAGGAAACTAATAAACACACAGGTTCCCTCAGCGTCTCAGTCGCGGACTCATGCTATGTCACCTGTGCGAAGACGAAGATGAAGGTCATATTAGAGTACCAAGAGGAAGGTTGGCTGGGCAGGTCGCAGAACAAAGTTCTAGGTATCATTTTCAAATACGACCCGAACAACGACACCAAGACAAAGATCAAGGAGGTCTCGGAGAAAGATGTTCTGGCAAGGGTAGAAGGTTGCTGGCAGGACAAGGTGTATTACACGCTTGGAAGCCAGCCATTCGCAAAGAACTCCGTGCGTACATCTTCCTGACGGGCAGGGTTGTGCTAACGATAGCTACAGGAGAAGCACCTCCTTCTTGACCTCAACCCACTCTTCCCGGTACAAAAGAGTGTCCCACCTATCGAGGAACAACTTCCCAACGAATCGCGCAAGTTCTGGGAAGGGGTCACGAGTGCCATCGTCAACAAGCAGTACTCGCTTGCCACAACACTCAAGCAGGAGATTGAAGAGGCACAACGGAACAAAGCTGCGGAGAGGAAGGCGGAAAACAGGGACTGGAAACCTCGCTTCTTCACCGGCGCCGTAACACCGGTCGGCAAACCCGATCTCACCAAAGACGGTGAGGAGGCATTGAAGGGGTTACACGAGGACAACTTCAAGCTACCGCCGAACAAAGAGTACGGTGCCTTCTAAGGATTGGAAATCTACGAGTTTGGACAACAAGGGCAATAGATGCCGGCATTCTTGGAGTCTTCGGGTGATGTTTCAGCTACCTTCATTTGACTAATTAGCTATACTATGATAACGGTTTGGGGGATACAGCAGGGATCGAAGCATGTCACAATGTGACCTCTTTTGGGTAGCGCTCATTCATCGGTTGGGCGTTAGATTACGATGCGAACACGACGGGCAGGGAGTTGGTGTAGGTGTACATGTTCTGTGGTTTGGTGCAGTGGCCGTTCATACTGCTTTGCCTTATAGATGTATCCTCGTTGCTTTGCTCCTTTTTGTATATGTATGCGCGCAAGTGTTACACAATAGACGGTTGTCATCTTAACGGTTGAAGTTCCAAATGCTTTTGCATTGGGACGCTTCCTTTCCATTGAAATATCCAGAGTCACGGTTCCACATTTCTTCTCTTTAGGTCCTGCTTTTAGCTTCTCCAAGCCATCGGTGCGAGCTATCATAGACTCATGTGCTAGCAGCAAGGTCACTGGATCTTTTTACTCCTGGCTTGCACTCGACATGAGTATAAGTATAATCATTCTCAAATAAAACGACATACTTTTTTCCTTGCAATGCTAAACGCTAGAACACCCATCAATCTTCCTACAAAACCCCCATCCATCCATCCCAACTACCCCACCACATACAACCCTACCCTCCCACCCCTCCCACCCCTACAATCCCGTCTCTCCTCACCGCACCGGTTTAATCCACCCAACACCCACATTAACCGCAATAGTAACCACTCCAATAATCCAAAACGCACCCCCATACTCTTTCCCCAAACACCGAAAAACAACCGCAAAAACAATCCCCCCCAGATTCCCCGCCGCGCCCGTAACGCCATTAACAACTCCATTGGCATGCGGATGCACATGCGGCACGAGGCCGAAATCCGCACCATTCGCGCCCTCCAGGAACAGCGCCATAGCGCCCACGAGACCGAACATGGTGCCCTGATCCTTGGAGTCGAGGACGCCTATCACAACCAGGAACACGCCTGTGAAGTGTCCATAGACGTGCAAGACGGCTTTTTTCGCCCAGAGAGAGGACGTGTGGTTGAAGGCGAGGTCGGATAAGTAGCCGCCGAGGGGACGCGTGATGGCGTTCAAAAGGCCGAACATGGCGGCCCAGTTACCAGATTACTGGAGGCCTAAGCCGGGGAAGTTTTTCGTGTAGTAGTTCCCCAGGACGCTGTTGATGGAGAGCTCGGCGCCGAAGGTGCAGAAGTAGCAGGCGGCCGGGACGAGGGTTTGGAGCGAGAGTATTACGGCGAGGGGTGTCGCCGAGGGTGGGATTGCGGATTACGTCGCCGGACGTGGGGGGGAGTGTTGAGGGGGCGGCGGATGGGGAGTGTTTTTCGGGATCGAGTATCGAGGCTTCTTCTGACCTTTTTTCGGAGGGGGATGATGGCGGCTCCGAGGCGAGGATAGGCGTGTCTGTTATACTGCCTCTTACATCGACGCCTGTAACACTATGGCTTCGCACTGTCTCCTCTGCCATGGCACCCCTATCGCTCCACCGTCCCATCGGCGTGTCTTCGCAAAGCAGTAACAAGCACATCGCCACGAAAACGATCAGGACTCCCGGTACTACAAAAGCCACTCTCTAGGCCTGGTGCTTCGGTAGCCCATCCTTCATCAGACCGTTGTACACAGCGGGCATAACAAAATATGTGATCCCGCCACCTAGATTGCCCAAGCCGCCTGTAAGTGCGTTCGCGGTCCCGATGACGTTTTTATCGAAGAAACCCGTGGTCTAGACTTGACAGGGTACGAAGGAGCCACCAAGAATACCGATGAAGAAGCGGAGGGCGTAGCGGCCAGAGACGTTGTAGACGGCGCCGGCTAGAAAGGTGGGGATGGCGCCGGCGAGGAGGCAGCCAGCAAAGGTGAGGCGTGGGCCGAAGTGGTCGCAGCAGGGTCCGGCGATGAGACGGACAATGAGGCTGTGTGAGGGGTTAGAAGGTTTTGGGACGGATGGGGGCGAAAGAGGAGGGAGCTCACGTTGCGGCTAGGGCGATAATATTTGAGTTGGCGACTTGTGAACTTGACATTTGGATGTCCCCAGCAATTACGTCGGCGAGAAGTGGTGGAAATGCTGTTCAGACTATATTAGCACAAGTTCCAATGTTGAAATTGTTGACTAAGATACTCATGTGTTAAAACTTTGAGTAGATATTATAGTTGTGAGGTTGAAAGTGTGACTACACTCCTACTGATAGACTCGATACTGTAGATAGAGGAAGTGTAGTTGGAAAGAGTGTTCTAGATGTACGTACCATACCAACTCCAAAACGCAATCATGAACCCAAACCATGAGAAGAAGAAAGTACGGCCATATCGATCGGTAAAAGGGTTAAGGAATGGTATCGAGCGAGCCTTGTTGCTGATAGGATTGACCTCAGGATGTCTCCAGAGGAGTGAAAAGCTGACCATCTTGAGCTAAAGAAAACCTGTGTTTGTGTATTGAGAAGCCCGTTTCCTTGACGAATCAATTCCCGAGACAGTTTAACGGTTAAATACCTCCCCTTTCAAGCTCGGAGCGAGGAAATGTACAGCGACGATGAGTCGCCGGGCGAACTGTGAGAAGCCAACATATTATACAAGTGTAATCGGCCACTGACGTCTTCGTAACAGGCCGCCGCATCTCCGTTGAAGTAGACTCACTCAACTGATCAAGTCCGCGGGCAACATCGACCCTGGAGAGAGAACCCTAGATTGACTAGGGGTTTGCTGCAATCCCTCGTCGTAGTAGATAGTAGCGATTGTCAAGATAAAATAAGCGGGGACTTGAATGCAGCCTAAAAGCTTCGGCAGGACGAGATTACGGAAGTGGCTGATAGTTAGAAGATGCTAACACCTTTCTTCATCATCCTATAGTCGACGATCGAAGACTGAGCGATAGTAATGTTTGCCATGGAACTTGTACTGTGCTTCATGGCAAAGTGCCAAAGGCGTGAAGCGCAAAATTTCATCGAACAGGAGGGTGTGAGTGTCCCTGTCATTGGCTGCGCATAGGCTTATTTCCGTCAATCACCTTATCTGCGCTTCAAGGTGGTGTAGACGCTGGCTATAAATCTGTGGGTCTTATCAGTGCTCAAAAATGAGCGAGGCTTTATTCATATATAAAGAAAGAGAATACCTTTTTCCGCGGCGCTTTCGTGATCTCAATGGTTTCATACTCTCCCATCTCTCCATGCTTCAATCGCATATGAGTGCTCGCCAGACTGGCCCTTTTGCTTCAATCAGTCGACGCGTGCTGTATCCTTATCTTTGCTCGCCAGAATGTGAAGAAGTGAGGTATTGGACGTCAAGCCTTTTTCTGTCGATCAGTTAAAATATCAGGGCCGTGATTTGGGACCATTCAAAAGCGTGCTTGCCCTTTAGATGACATGCAATGGGTTCAAGAGACGCTCGCTCCCGAAACCCGTGACGAGGCGCTTCAAACTGCAGTTCTTTCCCTACATTGTTGATGTCGAATTTCGGTTTAGCTCCCGTCGCAGCGGGATGATCTGTCGGCTTTATCTTCGGCACATAGCCAATAATAATTTCGCCGAACTGTCCGAGGAGATGTCAACCAGGGGTCACGTGAGACACCATCCCCCGCCCCACGTGCAGCACCAGCGATATTTCGGCCGTGTTGTCGAAATACAATTTAACAGCTCAACTTCTCGAATTATACTTTCGTGAGAAGGTCGTAACCAGGTCGGTGGTACCTTTGCTACAGGGTTCGAGCTAATGAATGCAATCCAAATTCCCACTATACGGAAACTGGTATGCGGTCAGCAGCAAGGGATAGCGACCCATGGGGTCGGTGCGTGAAGGCTGATAATAATATAAAATTATGAAAAGAGAGACTCCTCTTTCTCGCTGGCTTAATATTCTTTTAATCACCATACCAACCCCCAATACTCATGTCCAGATGTTCGTAACCGCTGAAAGGCTTTTGGAAGCAGAAGACCGCCCATGCACATGTATGGATGTGAATAAAGCGCAAGAGGATATGCCGCCTAGCTCCGTCGATGCTAGTTGTTTCGTCAAAAGAAGCGCCGTGCTGAAGTACAGTGTCAAGGAAATAGAAATAAGCCGCCGATAATAATGATAACTTTACACCGCCAGATGCTTGAGGAAAAGGGAATTCGTTACGCATGGAGTCTTGGATGGATCGTGGCGAGGGGTCATGACTCGCTGTTCAATACGCCTTCAGTCACTTGTTCGCTGTCGCTGTTCCGTCGACCGGTGGCTGTACTGGTGGTGCTGGTGGTGCTCTTGTGGGCTCTTTGGGGATGACTACTTCCCCTTCCCTTGGTTTCCTCCCCCAAACAACGTAACTGCATGGTCAGCATGGGCCTTTGTGCTTGCAGCTTTCTACTTACACCTTGTTGTAGGCATGAACGCTGCGATCGGAAAGTGCTTTGCGGACATGTACCAGGTAGACCTCAATCTCGTCTTTGGTCCAACTCAGACCCTTTGTAAACAACTGTAGACTCCAAGCCTGAAGACCGTCCAAAAAGCAGGTCTCGTTGAACCGGCCCAGCATCTTGAATTGCGGGTCCTTAGGCCATGAGTTGAGGGGGAGCTTGAAGACTTCTTCATGCACGTCTACAAAGCCGGCGTTTTCGTACCATCGTTTCAGCTTGTTAGCAATTCGCATAGGCTTCCCCACGATCATTGCCGCCTGATCTTGCGTCCTCACCCACTCGGCATAAGGCCAGTCTGTGGTCATTGTTCCATCGTCGCAGTACACGGTTGGCATAATCTCCTGTGACTCCATCCAACCACCTGGCTTCAAGTGGCGAAAGGATGTGGCGATGACTTCCCGAAAGTCCTCGAAACAGCCAAGAAGCAATCTAGTGTGGATGAAGTCCATGGGATCCAGCATCCAGTCCTCCTCGTTCGCGTCGTCGATGACAAACTTTACGTTGTTCGGAACCCATTCGGGCTGGATGGGGGAGAGGTCGGTACCAGTCACCTGTTCCATGTTAGAGCAGTAACACGCGGAGGTGTCATAAACCTGCCTCTGCCTTTGGGAATTGATTGCCTGCCGTGATTAGCAATTCTCCAGAAACAATGGCTGCCTCTCGCGCATACCGACTTCTATTGCCCATTTCCCGCTGCCGGTGCCAATGTCGAGTATCTTCCGGGGGTCTTTCAGGGGCGCAAAGAAGTTGCAACCCTTGAACAACACCTTGATTATCTCGTATTGCAGGTCCATCCTCTCTATCTCAAACTACAGTATGCGGGTGGTGGTCAGCAACGGGACCCCTCGCTGTGCGTAGAGCGGGGTCCATGGCGAGGGGACGGTACCTGGTCGTTGGGGAACGGGTACGCTGGACTACGGTCAGTGGAAAGCACTATATTAGCGTCGCGGGGTTCAGCTTACAGCCGGCCTGGTAGCGGTGGTATGTTCTGCCATTCTCCCTTATGAAGTCGAATATGCTCATAGACACTGACTTGGTACTCCTGCAGGCTGTGAGCGCAGCTCGTGGCAATGGGTGGATTCCGGTGCACTAACGTGCCGCAGCTCTCCTGGCCATCTGAGGGGTCAGACTACACGAGGCAAAAGGTTAGCTTTCTCGAGTCGCGGGCGCATCGCATATCACATCCATGGGTCGCAGCTTCACGTACGTCTGGCTCGATGATGGAGCCCGGGCTGGCCGGCTCTGCCTCTGACGGCGGACTCGAGTCGCGCGGCGGGAGAGGGACGGTCAGCGACATGTTGTCGGGCGGACGCTGTGATGGTTGCTCCTGTGTCGAAGAGGACGAAATAATGGCTGCACCCAAGCCAAGCTACCCAGGCAATTGGGAACGGGTTACGGTGGATGCCCTACACGCCTTCCGAATTGGGGCCAGCCGAAGATGGTGCCGCGGATCCTCCACACCGCAAACCCAAATATATTAAAAACACAAAGTCATCCGCATCGACACCGCCCTGATGCGCAGTGATGACGCCCGCTACTCGGGGAGCTTGGGGTTATGTGTCCCTCGAGCCTTTGCATATTAAAATCCGGTGGTTCCTCTCGGCATCCAGTACATCGGGTGCGGCGTCCACTACCGGCAGACTGGTGGGTGGGCTGGTAAGCATCGCTCCGAGCGAGTGGGGACTGGACTGCACTCTGTCCCGACTGGGCGGCGCCTCTTTGACGTGTCTTCCAGTTCTTCGACGCTGTGCCCAAGCCCCAGATCTGTACCTTACGGTATTGTTGTACAGGACCACCACCGGTGGGACATCAAGCTCACTGACATATTGTATTGTTGCCATCGCTTCAGAGCTATACTGAGCATCTAACGGCTCATTGGTGCCCTCCTGCTGCCGGCTTTTTGCTTTTCAATGCCGCCTTTAAGGCGCTGCGAGGAATTCGACCCAGTCTTGCAGGCTGGCTCCAAGCAAATCTCTCAACCACCTCAATGGCGCGGCTCTCTGCTGTCACTACTCGTAGAGAGGCTGACGATCCTCAACATGACGGATGATAGGTGTGCAAAGTTGGCTTCTTGGACACCAGCAGAGAGCTTCGGACTCCCTCACCTGAAGAACCTCAATAAGCTTTCCGTACTGTACGAAGTCATTGTCCGTTCCTTCACATCCGAGCGATACCTGTACCCCAAGGACACGATGCCTTCCGGCCTGCAACATTTGATCTTATATGTACCAACCTTGAGCATGCTTGTGCTTCCGCACTGGCTGCACTACTTTCTGAGCGACCCACAGCACTTCGCCGCTTTCAAGACCATAAAGCTCTACGTCTCGTCCCCGTTTGAGGATCCATCCAGTGCTCACAACCATGTCTTACTGCTCGATGATTGGGAAGGAAGACGAACGTCGTAGTCGAAACTTTCTTTCTCCCAGCTGCAGACTACGACAACAAGGTGCTGTCCAACTACGTGCAGAGGGGCTGGCAGTCGGAGATCGAAGAGTTACGGATTCGGAGACAATCGGAGCTGACCAACAGGGTATGAGGCATGCACCGTCCGATGTCAGAATTTTTGCCGCACTTTCCGCAGTATGGACCCGGTAAAGTCTAGTAGCACCTTTGGCCCAGTACGTACTACGGCATATACGCACACTGGAGAGTTTGCAAAGTTTACGCATGATTCATGAGCATCACATTCATGGCTATTAGAACCGTCACCCGAACGCATGGTTAAAGGCAGAGCACTACGAGAACTGGGTACTAGAGCAAGGAGGAAGGGTAGGCATCAGACTCGGGGATGGACATGTCATTAATCGATAGTCGTTAGGTCGTTACCATCATCCAGTGCTTCATACACCTTGACCACTCCATAGCAGTTCAAATGCTATTCATGCACCTATCTTTCCTCTCTTCCCAGAGTGCACGCACTCACTTGTTGTGAGCAGCATGGCCACCCTGCTCACCAAGCTCCTTAGCCAACTTGCTTCCTTCCTTGAATGTGCCATCGGGGTTGCGCTGATCCTTTTAGCCTCAAAAGTCCTTGAACTACACTTGTAACTGAACTTACGCCGCTGTCCTTTTCGACCTGATGCTCGTGAGCTATATGTCCGCCTTTAGCACCAAGCTCTTTGGCGAGGTCAGAGCCCTTAGTGAAGGTTCCGTCGGGGTTGCGGTCGGCATGGGACTTTTGCCATAGTTAGTGAGAGTGTATGAGCTGAGAAACTGACGTCTTACCTCAGCCTCCTTGTGGGAGCCGTGAGAAGCTTGACCGCCCTTGGAGGCAATGTCACGGAGCTCATCCTTGGGAAGATTGGCGAAATTGGCGGGGTTGTTGTCGGCCATTGCGGCGAAATGAATGAATTTGGGGGTTGTGTTGGTTGGATTGAGTGTAGATGGGAGTATGATTGACGATGTTGATGGGAGAAGAGACAGGACTTTGAGCAGAGAGTCCGGTCCTTATATCTCCATCTTCTCTCACCTCTGACGTCTGTTGCCTAGAACACTCACGCAACTGTGTTACAGCAAACGGGGTAAACACCCCTCAACGGCAAGCCACACGCCAATCTCTTTCACTTCCTCTTCTGATTTGTCCTCAGCAATAAGATTACCCACATTTGCCTGCCTTGGACGCAACCATTGAACTTTCCGATGCGTGTTAGCAGCTACATAGCCGCTACGTCATCGCTTGAGCACGTTCTCACGTGGAAAAAAACGCGGAACGCGTTCGAGACGCGCTAAGCAATAATCCCTGCCCGGCTTGCTGCCTAGCCATCCGCGCGCATCCTCCACACACCTTCCCCGTCTCCACTTCTCCTCTCATCATCGGATCATCCCAATTCTTTCATCTCCAATTAACTCTCGATTTTGTACTTCCTTGATCAATTTCGCCACGATGAGCCTCAAGCGCAAGGCCGCAGCATCCGCCACCGACGCAGCGAAGAAACCCAAGGTCAACGGCAGCATCACATCGTTCTTCGGTGCGCCTAAACCAAAGCCCAATCCCACCATTGCTGCATTTGACAAAGATGCCTGGGTGGCAAAGCTTACCGACGAGCAAAAAGAGTTGCTGAAACTAGAAATCGATAGCTTGCATGATAGCTGGCTGCCTCATCTCAAGGATGTACTGCTGAGCCCTACATTCTTGGAGCTTAAGCGTTTCTTGAAGAAAGAGCTGGAGAGTGGAAAGACGGTGTACCCGCCGATGCGAGATGTGTATTCCTGGTACGTACGGGCGGCGATGAGCACCCAATCGGGGCTGAGAGCTTTGATAAAGAGAAGCAGCTAACGAAGGCATTAGGTCGCGACACACACCCCTCAACACTGTCAAAGCCGTGATTACCGGTCAGGACCCCTACCATGGCCCCAATCAAGCCCATGGCCTCTGCTTCTCCGTTCGTCCACCAACGCCAGCTCCTCCTTCTCTGGTCAATATCTACAAGGCGCTTAAGAAAGACTATCCTGATTTCGAGACCCCGCCGAACAAAGGCGGTCTGCTGACACCGTGGGCGGATCATGGCGTACTCATGATCAATACGTGTCTGACTGTACGTCGGGGAGAGGCCAATTCGCACTCGGGAAAGGGTTGGGAGCTTCTGACTCAGAAGGTGATTGATACTGTTGCTAAGGTGCGAACGAATGGTGTTGTGTTTCTGGCGTGGGGCAGCCCGGCAGCACAGAGGATCAAGGGCGTGAACGCGGAGAAGCATTTGATTCTGAAGAGCGTGCATCCGAGCCCACTTAGTGCGCACAAGGGTTTCGTAAGTGTTACTAGGCTGCAGTTCAGTGGTGCATGAAGCTAACATATATGCGGTTTGATTGCGGACACTTCAAGAAGGCCAATGAATGGTTGGTGCAGCGGTATGGCAAGGGCGAAGAGATTGATTGGAATCTGAATGTGGCGCCCGAGAAGGCGGGCGTGTAGGCCCTGATGGCTTGTACTCCTTCGAGGCTGACACAGCTGTGGAGAGGTCTGATTCATGACACAGGTTTCTTGTCCGGTGATAGGCGTTACCGTTCTTTCTGGATACCATTGGCGTTGGTCAGGCGCAAGGTTGTCAGTATATTGGTAAATGGAGCTAAATAAAAAAAAGTCGACTCCAAGTGAGGTAGGACGGGAGCAGAAGATTGACAATTCAACATCCCCCCAAGCTAGGTATAGCCCTGCCAGTCTTTTGTCATGGAGCTGTAATAAGCTTCAAAAAGCAATTCATTCGTGAAGCTGCGTAGCTTCGAATTAACTAAGTCACTTTGTTTTTTCTTGATAGACGTTTCACATGCTGAACGTCTATCCATGGATCGTGATGAAGGATATCCCTGAAAAAGAGCGGATATAGCTCTATGCAGAAAGAGGTTTGTGACATGCGTAGATAAGAAGCTTAGTAGGTTCTCTGAAGACCAAAATAATACGTATCCAGCTATGATTTCTTTTACACAGTGTTGGTTGCTCGAACTGGCATAACTTTTGCCGTCGCGTGAGCACGTGGAGTGAAGTTTAAGCGGTGGTCCAAGCGCGTCATGACGTGAATGATCCGCCATACTCTGTGCACAACGCGACGGCAAACTTCCATTCCAAACACGATGTTTCGCCAGATACAGGCCTTCCTGTTCAACTACTTACGAGATGGGGAGCCCAGCGAAGCGCCGCAAGAAGAACGATGGTTCAAGTCAACCTGTTCGGAACTTGAACTACTTCTTCGCAAAACAGAAGGAAGATGCTGCGAAAGCGAATAACGCGACGAGCTCAGAGGCTACGCAAGAAAAGCATGTTGACTTGGAGGAGGGTGCTTCTACCTTGACGGATGAAGAGCTTGCTAGGAAACTCCAAGCGGAATGGAATCGAGAAGACCAGCAGGCGGCGGCCGAACAATCAAGCGCCAAATCCAACGACGACCTCTATGCGGAACCCGACAAACCGACGAAGCAAGATGCCGTCGATCAGAAAGACAACAAGGCGGACGGGACAGAACCAGAGAATTCAACCTCCGAGCCGCCCAAATCCGCCGCCCCAAAGCAAAAGAATACACTCTCACTCCAGTCGACCGCCGCAGAAGAGGACACTATCTCCGCTAACATTCCCTTCGATCGAAGCCCTCTCGAATTCGAACCCGCGAAGTACATACCAGAGCTGCAAAAGCATTGGGCGATAGAAGGAGGACATGCGACATATGCGCTTTTAACGCGTTGTTTCTGTCTGATCAACAGCACAACGAGTAGGATAAAGATTGTGGACACGCTTGTCAATCTTCTACGCACCATCATCGAAGGCGACCCGGAGAGCTTGCTTCCAACTGTCTGGCTAGCGACAAACGCTATCTCGCCACCGTACATCGATCTTGAATTGGGTTTGGGCGGGTCTGCGATATCAAAGGCGCTGAAGAAGGTGTGTGGGCTTGACAATGCGGGATTGAAGACATTGTATAATAAGTATGGAGACCCGGGAGATGTGGCTTTCGAGGCGAAGAAGAGGCAGTCCTTTACGCTACGGAAACCAAAGCCATTGACGGTCAAGAGTGTTTTCGAATCCTTAGTGAAGATCGCAAATAGTAAGGGGCATGGGAGTGTGGACGCAAAGCAAAGGATAGTAGAAAAGCTGGTTCAGGATGCACGAGGAGCAGAAGAGAGTCGGTACATCGTCCGGACCTTGGTACAACATCTGAGGATCGGTGCCGTGAAGACTACGATGCTCATTGCGCTTTCACGGGCATTCATGCTCTCACGACCATCAAATGCTGACTTTGACGTGCGGGATCAGAAGGATCTGCAGAAGTTGAAGAAGGAAGAGTTAATGGCGGTCTATTTGAAGAACGAAGAAATCGTCAAGGCTTGTTTCGCCCGACGGCCGAATTACAACGACTTGATACCTACGCTCATTGAAGTCGGTGTGTGCGACGAGCTCCTCGTTCGCTGCGGGCTGGCCATACATATTCCTCTTCGGCCGATGTTGGGCTCGATTACAAGGGATCTGGGGGAGATGCTTACGAAGCTTCAGGGACGTGATTTTAGCTGCGAGTTCAAGTATGATGGGCAAAGAGCGCAAGTCCACTGTGACGAAAAGGGCAAGGTTACTATCTTCTCACGGCATTTAGAAGTCATGACGGACAAGTACCCGGATCTAGTCGCGCTGGTTCCACAGATACGTGGTGAAGGGGTGTCGAGCTTCATTCTCGAAGGCGAAGTAGTCGCTATCGATAGCGAGACCGGCGAGCTCAAGACTTTCCAAACCCTCGCTAATCGAGCAAGGAAAGATGTGTTGATCGGCACCGTCACGATAGACGTTTGCCTCTTCGCATTCGATCTGATGTACTTGAACGGTGAAGAACTTCTTGATCGACCATTCAGGGAGCGAAGAAATTTACTACGAAGTCTCTTCATTGAAATACCGCACAACTTCACATGGGTCAAGAGTCTAGACGCTACATCCGCCGATGTCGAAGCAGTACAGGCCTTCTTCAAGAGCGCAACAGACATCAAATGCGAAGGCATAATGGTAAAAGTGCTCGACAACGCACCAAACCCCGACCTCCAAACCGACATCGATACCCCTGACGAAGACCAACCATCCATGCCCCCTACCCCAAAGAAAACCAAGTCCCCAAAATCAAAATCAAAAGCCAAACCCCACGACCCCGACACCGAAGATTTAAAGAAACCCCCCGGTCGCCGCAAAGCCCTCCTCGCCACCTACGAACCCGACAAGCGCCTCGACTCTTGGCTCAAAGTAAAAAAAGACTACGCCGCCTCCTCCGACACCCTCGACCTAATTCCCATCGCCGCCTTCCACGGCCAAGGCCGCAAAGCAGCCTGGTGGTCCCCCATCCTCCTCGCCATCCGCAATTCCTCCACCGGTCAACTCGAAGCAGTCACAAAATGCATGTCTGGCTTCACCGACGCCTTCTACAAAGCCAACCGCGCAAAATACGACCCCGATGACGAGGAGAATACGAACATTTGTCGGAATGGGAAACCGGCGTATGTTGATTATAATGGCGGCGCGGGCGCGCCGGATGTGTGGTTCGAAGCAAAGGAGGTTTGGGAGGTGGCGTATGCGGATTTGACGCTGAGTCCGACGTATACGGCGGCTGTGGGACTCGTTAGTGAGGAGAGGGGGTTGAGTACGAGATTTCCGAGGTTTCTGAGGGTGAGGGAGGATAAGAGTATTGAGGAGGCGACCGAAGCAGAGGAGTTGGCGGCTATGTATAGAAAGCAGGAGGCGAGGGTTGTCAACGCTGATAGGAGTCTGGTTGAGGATGTTGAGGAGTAGATTGGTGCAATTGGTGTGCAGGTCTAGTCAATATTCTACCTTGTCCAAAATATCCATGGAAGGCCTTGCGGAATTTTGACTGTATGTCTGTAGTTATACGTACATGCTTTGCACAGGGGATGTATGCATAAACGACTATTGAGTACTTCCACATCGCGTATCAATCACATGTTCTTGGTTTGAGACAAGGATCCTTTTTCTGTAAAGTACGGCTCTCATCGGGATTCTCAACTAATTTATTGGAGGCTGTTAGAGAGATAATTGCTTATCGCAAAAGGGTAGTTCTCCTTTCTAGAGCGGTTGGACGTCACCAGACTGGGCAACATTTTCAGTGACATCACATGTGGTTGGCCTGGACCATGAAACAGACACACAGCCTTGGGCGCTAAATGAGGTTATTGCAACTGATTACAGGAGTGTCGTGAACATAGAGCGGACCATAGCAATGCATTTGACTATCTAGCGTGACCCCGCCGGGCCTGCGCGCCCTGTATCCGGTCCGCCATTTTCTTTACCTCTGTTGAGCAAAACCACGATTCAGAGAAATACACGAAAGCATGGCTCAAGTGAGAGACGTGTCCTCCATGATAATCCCCTTACCCTCAAAGCATAATAATCGTTAGGAAAAGTAGTTGTCCGAATGGGGGTATCTGGCCATGCTGCGCCGTAACTACCGAGTCCCGCCAACTGAGGGACAATATCGCATCGTATCGTTATCGCGCGTCCGACCGGTGACACTGTGCGTATCGTATCGTGAGCTTAGCAAGCGGCCGGAGCGAAGCGGGGAGGAGGTAGGTACGGCGGTCGGAATAGCATGTACAGAACGAACAGGTTTAGAAACCATGGACCTTGATGGTCTTGGCATCCAAACCCAGCCCCTCCTTCTTATCGGTCAAGAACTCCTGGACATCCTTGCGTTGGTCGCCCTGAAGCTGGATCACCTCGCCCATCTCTGTGTCGGTAACGACGGTGCCATTGCAGGCGAACTTCTTCTTGATGACTTTGAGGATTTTCTTTTGGTCGAATTTCTTGGGAAGCCCTTGGACGGTCGTCAACGTCTTACGACCATTGCGCTCTATGTGGCGTTAGCGGTGACAAGGGTCGATGGTAGGGAGACACTCACGCTGGATGCGGATGTGGATGTAATTCTGACTGGTGTTCTTGACGTCGCCAACCGAGTCTTCGGCTTCCGCGAACTAGATGTTATCAGTAAGTCTCAACGGTATATCGAAGATGATAAGACGGACCGGATCCTGTACAAAGTCAGTGTTGGGCTCACATGCAACTCGATTCGACGTACGAAGCTTTGCAAATTCTGTATCTGCGTTGACATATGTTTGGATGAGGAGTCCTCTGCTGAAGCGCGGTGGTGTGCTATACTGGCGGCTTTGTATGGAAGGGCAGTTGGCACTGGGGTTGTCGTGATGAGGCTGGGTGGAGGAGTGATGGGAGTGGGAGCGCGGCTGAGGGCTGCGGGGCTTTTCAGGTGGCGGAGCCCGAAATGCCAAGCCTTTTAAGATGTTTTCGGGACTAGCGTGGAATTTACATCGCAGGAGCGAACCCCCGATGACCTTCAATCAACATCACTGCAAATGTCACCGCACAGCTCACGTGCCTCTTTCACTGTTCGAGCAGCACTTTTCTTTTCTCGCAGATAGTCAGAAGTTTACCATATATTTTCATGCAGCTTCCCCCCCTTCTGACAACATGATGCAAATATCATCAATCACCACCAAGGATGCGCTGCTTTGCACACGTGGCTCCACCTGTCTACGCGGCTCGCCGTCTTCATTGCCTTATATACAAGGCAAGCAGCTAGGCGGATGAGGGCAATAATCAGTCGTTGGGGGCCGAAACGGGAGTCACTGTGCGCCTCTTTCCACGACTTCTCACAGCTATCAAAAAACCGAAGACCGGAGGTGACGAGAACACCATCCGCACCCCTTCGGGCCCAAGATCATATTAGGACCTTCGTTTAAAGCCAATTTTGGGCCCCACCTCGCCCCTCCAGTTCCCTTTGACTGGGTTCATCTCATTGGATCCGACGATCGATATGGGACTGTATCGTTCACTTTGGGGGAACCCAAACCTCACATCTCCACTACTATGACGACTGCATGAAGATTGAAAGCTTCAAACCCGGTCCCGCACCGACATCGCCTGAAATCAGACTGCAATCATGGCTCAATAAGCCGAGAGAATGGGACACGCGTGGCACACAATCGTCGTAATGAAACTTCTCGTTTAGGATGATTTGAATTGACTTCACGGGAAGGACACTAGCCGATGGAGCAGAGCTCTGGCGACACACTGTTCGCCGTGGTGACGAAGACAAGTCATACGAAGTCAGTAGCACATCATGGGTTCTCAATGTACAAATTGAATTGACTATGCTAGTCTCATAACTCATCTACCACCAGTGGGGAAGTAGACCCTCCATACGAGGACTAAAACCGACACGTGCAACTGTCTGTCAGATGACTACCAATGCTTCACGGAACCTTGCTCAGTGACAGCTTTGAATGTCGTTCGGCGTGTCCTGTCCGCGCATTTGTGAGCCTCAGTTCTGTCCTCCAAACATTCAGTCATACATAATCGTCATGTTATCTTCCCCATCGTCACCCCGGATCCTCGTTGATAGAACGGCAACCTTGCTGATTTGCGCAGCCATCGAGTCGAAAGCATCCCGCTCACCTCGCCCTCTTTTATCATCCTATAATAAACCACACCACCACGCGCCAATCCTTCATCATCGATGTTGCACCAAGATTTGTGGTTCTCGTGAGCTCCGTTTTTTCAACCTTCAATCAAACCCTTCATGCATTGGTTCGCTGCAGCTAGAGATAAGAACGTAGCGATTGGTATGTTCATTCACTCCTATTTGCTCCCCTGACCCGAACCATGAAGTACTTTTACAAACACCAGGGTCGAAATAAGCTTCAGGAACGTACAAAACTTTCTAACTGACGAGAAGTGTATGGTCGATTTGACTGTTCTCATCGTCAAAATCCAGCCATGTCCGCCTCCCTACCGCAAGTAATCACAAGCCTAATCTAGTTCTTGACTAAGGACTTAGCAATGCATCCTCAATTCCGTGCTTGAGAGTGGTATCATTTGACTTTGAAAACAGTTACAAAACCCTGTCCTCCGAGCAAACTATTTGATGTATATATCTCACTAGCTAAGAAACAATTTACAGAACATATGCATGAGGTCCATCTTCCAGACTCCACCACCGCCGAAAGCTACATCAACACTTGTACCTTGCTCCCCAGATGAACCTCAATCCTCGCATCCGCCACATCGGTCTGCCTGACCGTCATATCAACGATGTGAAAAAATGGAGTACGCGCTTTCTTCCCATCCCCATCCGGCGTCTTGAGATACGCCACCCTAGCATACGCCAGAGCTTCGCTTCCCGCAATGCCAAAGCGAAATGTCGAAGGGACTGGAACAACCCCCTTCCATTGCTTTTCCGAATCCTTAACCCAATCATTCGCCTGCTCTTTGGAACAAAACGTCCCGACGAATCTGAGATCCAACACTGGCAAGTCTATCATCTCACTGTCTCCAAATCCCGGAAACACTGCGGGTTTGCTCATGACATCGAGTTTGACTTTAGACGCGTCTAGCACGTGTGTAAAAACCATGTACACGTTGGCCGACGCATCCTGTGGAGTTCGTCGCAGCAGCTGCGCAACACCAGCATTCTCCCGTGGAACGAGTTTGAAGGAGACTTCTCCCTTGGGAGAAGGAGCGCGGAACTCATCGACGTTGAGCAAGAAGTCACGATCGTTGCCGACAAGACCGGGAAGCAACGTAGCGAACTTGCCAAACACGCTCTTCTCGCGCAACACCTCGCGCCGGAGCCACTCATACGCTGTCGAAGGCTCGAGCATCGGACCAACCCACGCAACAGGGGGGCGAAACCATGGCTTGGTGATCTTGAGGTAGAACACGGTATCCTGAGTTTGGAGCAAAGGTGTGCTTCGCGGCAAGCATGGCTGACGCCATTGCTTCTGTTTCGCTTGCAAGATGAACTCTGCCCTTCTGAAAAGAGAGATCTTTATTGTCGTTCGCTGGCCGGAGTTGAGAGGCAGCGTGATTTCTTTGATGGCGTCAAGACCTACGCTGTCCACTATCATATCGAAGTAGCGTGGCTCGTTGAAGATGGAGTCCTCGCGGGTGAAGAATTGGTGCAAGGCTGCACGCACTGTCGGGAGCGGGTAGAGAGGCTCAGTATATTTAAGACGTTCGCCATCTTCTACCCATGGCCTGTGGGTGCAGATATAGAATGCCGTGGTCTGGTCTCGCGCGGTCGCAGTCTCTTCTCTGTCACGGCGCGTGACGAGGTTGAGGATGTCGTGGGTACCGTCGGTTCCACGGATGGCGGCGTATTGTTTGCACTTCACTTGGTGCTTTACCTGTCGAAAAGCGTTTTGTTAACGGTAGTTATTTGGATATGTGTAGATTTACCGCCTTGTATTTCATGACGGACTACTTACCCGCTGTTTATTCCAGCAGCCTGTGGAGCAATAGCTCACAAATTGGCAGCTTGGACACGTCATTTCAGGATAACTTACTCCGTCGATCGGGAGGGTACGGCTGCAATTGGCACATTGATCAAGCGTTGGTAGGATCCTGCTGGCGACGGGCTGGTTCGGAGGGTGCATTGAGGTTGATGTGTCGGTGGTTTGGGTTGTTGTGTGCTAAGTTTGAGGTTGTTGACGAGGTATTAGGGCAAGGCTGGGGTTTTACAGGCGGGGCTAGTGTGAAAGGGCACTCACGTGACACCCTATTCAATGATTAGTGCCAATGTCATCATAGCTCAAATTGCACGTGAAACCGACAACAAGCGTAGCGCTTAGAGACACGACGGTTTGAGGGACAATTCTCGATCTAGCACTACAGATAGCACACTTCCTGTTCACTGCTTGAGAGCCCGTCGCATATACGTGGTGTAACTTGTTCTAACCCAAAAATACCCATATCTATCCGACCATTCCAAACATTAAAAGCTGCTAGTATTCACCTTGCGCAGCTAGTAGTCCCCGATTCCCACCTTTCCCTTTCTATTATTCCTCCACGGTCCAATGCATATACACACTCTCTCTATATCCCTTTCCAGTCACTACCGCCCAACCTCCATATTCAACTCCTCTAACTTCCTCCCCACATTCTCCCAAGTCTCCGGCCTAAGCACAGCCCCACACCACCAATTCCCCTCCGCATCCCTCCCCAAACACGGTCCACTTCCCCTCAAACTCAGCATAACCGTTCCCCCAGTCGCCAACAACCCCGTCGGCCTGCCCACCTCATGTTTCCTCGCACCCTCCTTCGCCACTGCGGCCTTGAAATCCGTGTCAAAGAATTTCCCCTTTGTCCAGTTGGAAAACGCAATCAAAGACATATCACCCTCGCCGTATAGCGGAGGGTTCCCCGTGCTGGTGAGGGCCGCGCGAGTCAGTCGCATGTTGGCGTTTATTTGCGGGCGTGTTGTTTGGGCGACGAGGTCGGAGCGGATTTTGGCGGCGATGACGCCGAGGGGTTGCGAGAGGAAATCGTCGAGGCGGAAGAAAGAGGATATTGCGGTGGTACTGTTGCCGATGTGGACGGCTTCGGATGGAATCACCTTCGGCTCGGTGGTCTTGAGGAGGTCGGTCATGCTGAAGACGTTCATGATTTGGATTGTGCGAGAGGGTGGTGCGGACACGACCCAGGGTTGGCAGCTGGTGAGGAGGCGGTGAACCCAGGCCTGAGGAAAGTTAGCAAAGGTTGTTCAAGGGGGCTCTGGTACATGTTGTCAAGAACCATATCTTGTGTGAACACACAGGAGTTGCAGGATAGGAGAAAACAGGAAACTTACGCAGATAATATCGCCGTCCGAAAGGAAGGGCTTATTATTCTGTAAATCTCTAGTATCCATCACCAAAGTCTTTGGATCCACACCTTCAAGGTCCTTGAAAGCCTGCGCCTTGATCCTCTTGTACAAAGCCGGAGGTATGACAATCGCCCTTGTCTCTTCCTGTCGATAGACCGTCGCCTCCCACGCAATGTTAAACACAAACTTGAACATCTTTGCATTAGTCATCGCCTTATCCCTCAACACGTACGGCTCCTCTCCCTCATCATCAAGATCGATCCTTGCACCCAGCGTTGCTAGTGGATCCTTCTCTTCACCGACGAATTTAGGAACATCTGAATCGCGGCCTTCTAGTACACATATCCAAGAATTGAAGAGTGCGGCCTGGCTCATTGCATCAAAGAAGGAGTGGAGCCAAGATACTGATATGATGGTCGCATCGGTGAACGAGACTATGTGGAGACCTAGTTGTGGTCGGTCGCTGTATAAGTAGTCTTCGATTCTGGTGGGAAGGTCGTCGCCGCCAAAGAACGGACGAAGCTTTTCCATATCCGGACTGAGTTGAGCGAGGCCATTGGAACGCGGGATACTGGACGCAAGTGGGTGACCATCAATGGCCATGTCTTGTTTGTCGTGAGAGAAAGCAATGGCTCGTCTTTCCGGGGTGTATTTTTCTGGAATATGGTATTCGAGTTTACCATTTGCCTATTATCGGCGTCAGCTCAGATTATTTGACCCTTTCAAAAGATTGCGAATCCTACGTTCAACCTCAATCTCGCCCCCAATTTCCTCCAGCCTGGCTTCTCCAGCAACTTCTCCAACGCGCCAACAAGTCTTTCCACATCAAGCACATCATCAAACCGCATCATAAAGTGCAGCACTAAACTTCGATTCGTCTTCGTATCGTCCAGCCAATATAACGGCACCACCTTATCAGTCTCCACGCGTTGCGGCGCGGCGCGGCGGCCAAAAATCCAGTCAAGCATATCGAAACTTCTGCTGTGAATATGTTGAAAGCGGAAGAAGAGGAAGGGAAAGCGTTAGGCATATAAAGAAAGTAAAGTGAGGAGAACTTAATAAAAGTGATGCCGAGAACCTTCTTGTGGACTCGAGGTGGAGTCCCCCTACTATCCGGTCTAGCCTCCGACCCCTGGATGGACGCACGGTGTGGCGGTGCAAGAAAGAGAGTTCCCGCACGGAGCGTCTGTGGCCGTATGCTGGATACGATTCCGAATTATTGGTAGTTGCTGAGAGGCGTTACCTCCTTTTGTTATTCTAGGCCTAGAAGATGTTGAAATGCGGCGCGACATCGCTTATACGACATGATCATTGGAGAGGGCATGTGAAGGCTTTTCGGAGTGAACAGGATACGGGTCAAAGGGCGTCATGTTCGTAAGCAAAGGGTTTCATTCCAGCGTTGACACTTGAGAATTTTAGTGCTAGAGTGTATGATTAGGAGCGATTCAGGTTTTCATTGATCGATCAGGTAGCCATGTTTTAGGGTATACGCTTACGCTAAACCTACCATGATCTAGTCCAGATGACGAATTAACTCCAAAACGCACGCACGCTCCAGCAGCAGTCCTCTTATATATTATTCAGAGATCTTTAATTTACTTTCAAGTTTAATATAAGAAACCCTTAAGAATACGTTATAGAGAAATTCGTAAACCCCACGAGAAACAAACAGACAAGTAAAATAATCAAACCAGGCCTCCTATAACCTCCTTCCCCCAAGACCTCTGAACTATTCCTATTCGGCCTAATTGATTTTGCTTTTGTTACTCGAAACCGACTTCGTCGACGCCTTCCTCCCCGGACTCTTCGTCGCAACCTTCTTCCCCAACCCCTTCTGCACCTCCTTCTCACGAATGGAGTCTTTCATGAAGTCTCCGTTTTCATCTCGAATGCCGTTCGAATATGGACTAAGTAAGTTTTCAACAGGCTCCTTTTTGGGCTTTTTGGCGGTTTTGGAGGGCTTGCGTCCAGTCGCAGTAGCCTTGGATTTCGATTTGGTGACTTTGGACTTTGGCTTCGCGGCAGCTTTCGGGGCGGCTTTTGCCTTCTTGGGCTTAGGAGCAGGTGTCTTTTTGCCAGCGGGACGTTTCGGAAGCTGGGCACCGCTTTCGACTAGAGTGGCGAGAGCATTTTCGTTGTAATTGACGGTGCGCGCTCCGCTGATGCGAGCGCTTCGGCGAGGCGCCTGGTGATGTTGTTAGTGTTGTGTGATGGATGGACCAAGTATAGCAAGGGAACTCACAGGACTGGAGGAAGACTTTCTCTTGGGTGCCATCTCGAGAAGTGATACTATTGTTGGGTTCTGTTGTGTGGTGTTGGTGCTGTGGTAGGAATGTAGTTTTGTTGCGCGTTCAACAACTTAGAGCGGACAAGTGTAGCTTGCTTTGAGCCAGATCAAAGACTTTCAATCAATATTTTGATAAAGGGGGGAAACAAAACCCCTTCGTCTCATCGTACTCTTCGCACATTAAATACGCTACTTACCCTCTCCTACTGTCCGGATGCGGCCAGCTCCCGCTGCAGCATTGCAAACAAAGAACAGGAATGCGGGTGCGACAGCAAAACGAGTTCAGCCATGTAAAACTACACAACACCTTTGTCGAATTCAAGCGGCTACTCGCAGCAGCGGGGTAACTTGCGACTTCTTCCTTTGTCCGCGCTTTGCTGAACGGTGACTGTTTTTGAGACGCGATGGATGGATTGGTTCCAGGGTCTTCGCGAGGCCCCGGTCCGCGGTGTCGGTCGGGTCAAGCACGGGTGGGTGAAGAATGTGCCACTGATGCGATGGGAACGCTGGCTGAAGGCAACAAAAACATATTGGGTATTGAACATAAAACTACCAAACCAACACCGGAGCGCGAACGCTGCATACCAGGCATACGAGACGCAAATGTCCGCCCCATGAGATAACCGTCGTCAAGAAATACCATGAGATTCCACAAGCCCATGCCCAGCCTAGGCAGCTCGCATCGTGACCTTATAACTCCCTGCTGAACGCTCGTATGAATATACTACAACGAATATGCTCAAATGCACAGATGCTAAAACTATCCACTAAAAGCAAATCGCCCCAGATTGAGTAAAGGTTTTCGGGGTGAGCAAATGCTTTCGGTGTCGCTGTCGAGCACGAGCAGTTCCTCGCTACCTCGTATTTCTTGATGAGTAGAAGGTGGGGGCTTGTAAGGTGTTGATGGCTCGATGGGGCTGCTGGCAGGAACAACGACTTCGGCTTCCATGGCTGCCCATGCAGCGTCATCGATCAGATCGTTCTGGCTTTCGTCCTGTCTTTCGTCCTGTTGACGTAACTCGTTCACAATCGATGCCTCTACAGTCACCTTCTGTGACTTGCTGACTGCGGTCTGTGGCAAGCCAGAGGATGATACGCGCTTAGATGGTATCATCGGGCGCATAGGCCTTGTTGCCTTCGCACTAAGGGCAGAGGACGAAGGTGAGCCCAAATTGTACGAGAACTTGGAGCGAAAGGCTTCGAACTGTTTCGAAACGCCTGCATTGAGTGCTGTTTCGGGTTCGGGACTGCCATATGACGTTGCCGGAGTCAGGATGCCTGAGCCTTGTGAATCCTGTGAAGGCCTGGCCGTTGATTTTGAGAAGATGGAAGACTGAGAATCACTATCCATGCTGGATCTAAAGCTATCGTTGAAAACCTTCATCTTCTTCTTAGGCTGAGACAGAGCTTCTTCAATATCGACTAGCTGGCTCATAGCGTCTTCGATAGAGTCGTCAGAATACAGTTCGAAACTCTGCCGTGACTTCTTTTTCGACTTGTGGTTTGTGCGGAGCGACGGGCTTGGTTCGGCTATTGGTGCGGCAAAGAATCGACTTCTCGTGATTTCCTCGTTACCAGGTTCGTTGATATCGAGAGCAGACTCAGTGCACAAGCGCTGTCTCTTAGATGGGTTCGGAGCTGTTCGCCTTGCTGTGACGGAGTCTGAGACGGCCCTTCTAGCTGGCTGAGGAACGGTCCTGGGTTGTTGTTGGGAGTTGGTTCGTGGCGCCGGAACTGCATCCCAACCATTGCTGTTCCGTTGCTGCTCTAGCAGTGCTTGCTGAGTTGGTGACGGCGTAAACAGATTGATGTCTAACTCTGCCAAAGGCGTCCTCTTCGGCTTGAAAAAGGAATCGATAGGCTTCCCGTGCTTGCCTAAGGGCGTTTGGGTAGGATTAGATACTGCATGTGTTGGTCTCAAAGGTTTACCACTCGGTATAACTTTTGTCCGGACGTTGAGTGGCTGTTTCGAATGTGGGTGTAGGTCTCCTCGGGCGACTCCGAGCGCAATGTCTGCGGGTACCTCTTCTCCGATGAAAGGCATCTCAGCGATATCAATGCCATCCTCGAGGGCTGTCAAGTTGACCAGTTGTTTTGAGACTGGACAGAAAACCCATTGGTAGAGGAAGGTCTTCTCAGCTTGATAAAAAGCTTCGAGGTAGTCGTTTGGTATCTTGAACTTGCCATCAAATTGTGCAGCTTTGACGAGGCGCTCGACAGTCTTGTTCTTGCGTAACATGCGGTACGCAGTCTTCAAGCCCATGCTTCCAATACCAGGAAGGTAGTCGCAGCCGCTCAGAATTGCCATTCGCCTGAAGTCCGCATCGGTCCATCCCACTAGGCTGACTTCTCTGCAGGCCGTAAAGAGATTCCGGTTGATCTCCACACATTCGCCATACTTGTCCAGCTTCGTAATCAGACATTTGGCGCCAAAGACTAGCAGATCAGAGTCCTCAGATAGTATACCGTGGATAATGCCTTTGCGCTCCAGGTACGCGAGTTGCGAGTCTGCCTCGTACGGAGCAACAACGTACTGAATGTTGTGGTGCTTCAGCTCCTCGATGAGCATGCGTGCCATCTCCGGCGTCACGTCGACCGCCTTCTGCAATTCTAGGTGCGCCTGCGATGTCTTGCCGACCTTCAGAAGTTCCAGTCCAAGTCTCTTACCTTCCCTTCTTCGAGCCGCCCTCTCTGTCTCGGTACCGGCCTTGCTGGGGAGATAGTCACCGTCGAAGACGATATAAGGCATGACACCGAAGTGAATGAGCATACGGACGCGATTCATAGCAAAATCGACGAATCTGTATACAAATTAGCGATAGTCCAGATACCTTTCATCCCATCTCATACTTGGTAGTCGGCTTGTCCTGGGCCAGATCAATGGCGCAGGCCGCCGTGCCCCGATGAAGCCATCCATAGGCATCGACACCAATTGTCTGGCCTGCAAATTTCTTTAGACTACATGGCTTCTGTATCGACTTCAACAGCGGAAGAAGGCCTGTTTCCAAGTCAGCACACACACGAGCTGCGCACCATCATAGCCTTCTGCTCACCGGAGATGCCCATTTTGCCGCTCACGCGTCGCGCCCCCAAAACAATGGCTTATACAGCGCTGCTACTGCATCTTTCGGTACTCGTCCCGTAAATGATCGAAGAAGGCCTTTTGGCGCGTAAGGAAAGCGTCGAAGCGGCCAGGGAGGGGTTGTCACTGCGTGGAGAACAGGTAGCACGATGCGCGAAGCAAGTTCACAGGAACGCGCCCGCGCTAAGTCCTATTCGAGACAAGGGTGACAAGGATGACAACGGCACGCGGTTGAAAGAATTCCCCGCACACATAATACTCTCTCACTGAAGACCATCATAATAACCTACTCGTTAATTAGTCCCCTTAAACTTTAATAAACTATAGAATTGCAAAGCTAGGCCTGCTCTTTTACGTAGGAGTAGGAAGAGGTTAAAAGGGCTTTGTTGGGTGTGGGTAAATATGAGCTGAAGTTTTTCGGTGTGCGGCGAATTGTTTCAATCGCGTGAACGGTCCCCACCAAAAATATCGAACTGCGAACTTTACGAACGCACATTGCACGTTTGTGAAAACCCAATAGGACATTAACACATTCTCGCTGTCAATCCTTCAGGTTTTGTCTATCATATCACCACAACACACAATTGGAGTCTTCTTGCTTTCAAACCATCGACTTCCTAAGAGAAAAGGAAAACTCCAACATACAACGCCGCGAACACTCCACACATCCAAGATGCCCGTCAGCAACCGCCTCGGAAAAGTGCAGAAGCACATCGCAAAGAAAAAAGGCAAAGGCGCCGCCCTCCACGAATACAGCCGCGACAACCGGCGCCTCCAGAGCGCCGCACAGAGAGATGACAAGCTAAACCGCCTCTCCACAATCCGCGAGAAGCAGAACCGCACATACCGTAACGTCCTCCATTCCCTTTTCTATCCAACCTCTCCCAACTAACTCATAATTCCCGGTAGTTCTCCGCATAAAGTCCTTCCAATCCTACACCACCGAGCACATCTCCCCGCTCAGCATCCCGGACATCCAAGCCATGATCGAAGACTACCTCGGCCGCGACGACGAAGAACTCGCCACGCTGCAATCTTCCCGACGCCCCGGCCGACCGCCAAGTACGCGCGAGACCCTGCTCAAGCAGAACCAGGCCGTGGAACAGGGCGAATATGCAAGCGGGTTCTGGGTCCCGGATCTAGAGGATGTGGAGAATCTGCACACGCTGAAGAAGTGGGATGGAAAGTGGAGTAGTCTGGCGACGTTGGGGTTTGTGAGGGTCGCCAGGGATGGCGGGAAGAAGGCGTCGAGTTTTCCGCCAAAGGGGCTTTCGTGAAGGGGAGGTGGTGGGACGGGGGTTTGTTGGGATGGAGGTGTTGCCTTCGTGCTGTGATGGGGCGGAACCGTGGGGTTGGTAAGCAGGCTCACAGTTACATCGGCGATGGTACCGTCGTCGAGACTATCGATCGGGCGCGTTGCGCATCACGTTTCTGGGTCCTGTGAGGAAACGTCACATGTGGAAGCTCAATTTGGTGCGAAAGACCCGGTGCAGCCGCCACCGTCTATCCGAATCACATCATGCCTTCCAAAAATGGCGGTTGGGTGTCCAGATAGCCGGTTTGCGTACTTGGACAAGATGCCGTCGAGAAACGAAGAAGTTCCTAGATGTAGACGTAGCCCGACGTTCTTCATCCAGCATCACACGAGCAAGCACAAGATGGAGGCAGGCATACCCAATCAATGAGACTACTAGTACTACTTCCTATTCCGCCCTCCCATCGACCGTCAAAACCGAAAGCGAAACCGAGAAGAAGAAAATCGTACTTTCTTTCCACACTCATTGAGCGAGTAGACGACGATATGATAGAGAAGCGAAGTAAAAGAGAGGACAGGACCAAATAAGGATGCAGCCGGTTCTAACCCGAAGCAAGCAAGGACCGTAGAGAAGGGAAAATCTAGAATATACAATCATTCCACTCACTCCCGCCATGGCACTCCTACTCAATCACTCAAACCATTGCTTTTTTCTCTCTCGCAAGATGCTTTTACCACCTTCTCCTTCTTCCTTCACATCGACCGTGTTGACGGAGCGAGTTCAGCGAAACCACAAGCCCATCTGCACTCAACGTCAGCCCCATCACGCCCACAAACCCAATAAATGAAATGAAATGGAACTGAACTTACTACTCCCTTCCTTCACTCCTTCTCTTTCTCCTTATCCTTCTCACCACTAGCGGCCGGCCTGCGAAGGCACCGCATACCCCTCCACACTAGATGTCGAACTCACACTCACACTCGGAAACACATCCGTAATTACCAACGTCGACAACGTCGTCGGCTTCGGCACGGGTTTAAAAGTCGACGGCAGCGGCACCGGCGTAGAGTTTGTGCTTGACGTTGTCTTAACAGCCGACGAAAAGATCGTCCCGTCCGTGTTAGTCGCGTCGCTCGAGCGGCTGGGCGTCGAGGACATGATGGTGCCGTCTGTGGCCGTGTCTGAGTTTAAGGTCGGGGTCGATGGGGTTAACGCGGTCAAGGTCCCGGGGGTGGTGGTGGCGGTGGAGGAGAGGGTCATGGTTGGGATTGTGATTAGGGAGCTTTGGTTGGTGATTGGGGGCAGGGGGGTTACGGAGGAGTGCACTGGTGTGGGGGGGAAGCTGGTGGGGCTTGGGGGGAGGAAGGAGGGGGTGAATGTTGTGTAGGGGTATCCTGATGTCTCTGGCGTAGGTATCGTTGATGATGAGGAGGAGGATACGGAGGAGGAGGGAGAATATTGGGAGCTACTAGCGCTCGACGTGGTCGTAGTACCGATCGTGTTGGTGTTGGTGTTCGTGAGGGAGGTCGAAGTGGAGCTGCTTGATTCCTTAGATGAGCTTGGGCTTGATGAGCCTGGGCTTGATGAGCCTGGGCTTGACAAAGAGGACAACGGGGACGAGATACTGCTTCCGGTCGTGCTAGTGATGACTATAGTAGTCGTGTTAATGCTAATCACTGATGTCGATGAAGTCGAGAAAGTAGAGCTACTATTGCTCGACACAGGCGTCGAAGTGACAGTGATCGTGGTGACTGTAGGTGAGGGACTAGGCGAAGACGTGGTTGTAGCTGGCGCCGAAGTACTACTGTTATAGGACGATGACGATGACAGTGACGAGCTAACCGATGGGATGAAAGTCGTTGGTGTAATTGTAACGACTGTGGTTGAAAGGCTAGACGAGGTCGTGTTGCTAATCGGTGTCGAAGTAGTGCTATTGCTCCATGACGTAGTCGAGCCAATTGTCGGCGTAGGCGGCGGAAAGATCGTCGTTAATGTGAAGCTCGAGCTAGAAGACACTGGAGTGGAAGGCAGAGGTGTATAGTTGTATCCTTCTTCCGAGGAGCTGCTAGGCGTAGACGTAGACAAGAAAATAGTGAAAGACGCCGGAAGAGTTGTATTGAAAGGCCCAGTGGGGACAACAGGGGGCGAGGTACCCGAAGGCGATATGATGGTCGATACTCTAGTTGAGCTTAAGGCGGAGGAGAAGATAGTTCCATCAGTATTTGTGGCGTTGGGACTGGGAGACGAAGACGAAGACGAAAGTGTGGGTGTGAGCGTGATGATAGTTGTGGAATTGCATGGTGTCGGAGTCGCTAGGGTCGAACTAGAGGACGCCGTGCTAGGAGATGATGAGGAAGATGATAGCACAGTCGTGGAACTGCTTAATGCTGTAGAGTTGAGAGTGGCGAATGAGGACGACGATTGAACAGTCGTCGAACTGCTCGTAGAATTAAGAGAGGTAGACGAAGCCGAAGAAACCACAGTCGTGGAACTGCTAAGTGTCGTAGAACTAAGAGGGATAGACGAGACCGAGGGAAGCACAGTCGTGGAACCACCCAACGACGTAGAATTAGGGGAGGTGGACGAGGAAGATGCCGGAGTGCTTGATGGGATGAAGCTAGTATAACTCGTAGTATTGCGCATGTCCCAGGTTGTGGAGATGATTGTTGGCACTGTTCCAGAGCCGGAAAGCGTACTCGAGGTTGTGCAAAATGTGGTGCTGTTGGGCCAGGACGGCATAGGTGTCGATCGAGAGAGACTCGTAGTGGAACTGCCCCCACTAGGCGCGAACGGTGGTACAGTACCTGTGCTCGAAGACACAAAAGTGCTCTCGGACGATGTAGAGTTGGATGTGCTTGCTGATGACGAAGACGAAGGCGGCGGCGGCGAAGTACCCGAACTGACCGTGATACCAGATGTCTGGGTGTTGGAGCTGGTGCTGGAGACAACGGTGGAAGAATTCGTGTACGAGGTCGACGACGGAGTTGGCTTGAAGGAACCGGACGAGTTGAACGATGTTGTCGACGAAGGTGTACTAGAGAATGAAGACAAAGTGATTCTCGGTGAGGTGCTGGGGATGATCGAAGAGCCAGAGCAAGGCGTCGTGCTGTTGGGAAAGATCGGGAACACGCTTGAGGAGATGGTGAATGATACAGTGCTCAGAGACAGTGAAATAGTAGGTACTCCTGTACTAAGGCTTTTAGATGAAGATGGATCATAGCTTGTAAAAGTGCCGATGGTTTCAGTTGAAGCGGGAGGTGCCTGACTACAAGTCAGCTGGCTGCTGGTAATTGTAACAAACTGTTCATACTTCGCTCGTAGTCTTAGGCCTCGGAGAGCTTGTACATGGCATGGACGATGGAGAATTGGATTCAGTGTAAGTACTGTATCTCGGCCGGAGGTTTTTGGGAACATGGTCTGGTTGAGCAAAGATCAGTCCTGTGTTTGTCGCGAGGATACTCGCTCGAGCGGAGTAGAGCAGCGGTCTTTAGAAAAAACTATGGACTGAAGCTGGAAACAAAGGTCGCTGCTTACATGGCAACGGCTCTGCGCCAGCGAAAGCTAGCACAGCAGCCAGTGAGGCAATGCTGGAAATTCTCATGGTGCGATGCCCAATCCCAGATAATGCTGGGTACCAGAAGAAAAGGAAAAGTGAATTCGAGGAATGAACGAAAGGCCCCGACAGAGACGAGTTGAGCAGACTGCGGTGCGTTCCATCATAGTTTATAAATGCTCGGCAGCGTGGCACAGTGTCCTCTCCTCCGTCAATGCAGGTCGATATTAACGGACTGACAGGTATCCGTCGGGACCGTACACAAAGATGCAACGGGAGCTTGCCTCCGTGGCAATTAGGCATAGAGCGTTTGCAGCCGCCTTCGTCAATGGTGCCATTGGGAGAAAAATTCGTTTAGACCAGCACAGTGAACATAGCCAGACGTCCCCTTTCTTCCGAATCATGAATGCAACTCGCCCAACGACGTGAATGGTGACGCTTTCCTGGATCATTTCGATAGTCTACAGATCGCCTGAATTCTCTTCCATAGCAACAATCCTAAGCGTATCGACTGTGTGACCGGATGATGTCTGATGGTGAACCTAAAGAAGTCACAGGAATAGTGCGTTGCAGCTCCGCCTCCTCAGCCACCGGTTGCGCAAGTCATGTTGAGACGGGTGTGATGGAGTTGGTGGGTATTGGCATTACCAGACTTGCCCGACTCCAGACAGAAAAATACGTGACAAGTTAGCTTTTCGGGCGGGTGAAAGGTGTCGTATTATTCTCTGTTGACAATCACCGAGGTAATCGTCTGCGGTGCGTTGCATTGATGAAAGAACAAGGTTTCTAGGCTTATAATCGGAGTGGTACCATGCGACCAGAAATTGACTGCCAGACGACAGCCTGACAAACGCCTTCGAATGTCGGTATGCAATGCTGCCAGCTGTTGGGCGCAGCCATGCGGGTTCCCGAAGCCAACTCCAGGCAGTGTTAGGAATTGATTAAATCTGATATGAGGGCCCGCAAGTCCCGTTTTCAATGGGTCCTGCGGTTGAGCGGTCGGGGGCGACGTCGGATTCAGTCCATTCTCAGTTATATTGGTCTTGTTGAAGAGTCGGGAAGTTGCGCAAGGTGATCTCGTTATCATTAGTGGGTCGTAAGATTCTTGAGGTGGACTATGGGATATTGCTTGATATTGGTGTATTCCAAGTACGACTGTTGGGGTATTGAATTCAAGCCATGTGGGGTAGATAGAATTAGGGTATCATGCCATTGCAACGCGTGCACTTGTGACCGCTGTCGCAATTTGTGTAGGTGTTAGATATTTAGGAGAAGCTAGCGCATAATTGAGAGCCACCGGGTTGGGCTTCCAAAAGCACAGCGGCGCACAAGCTCAATATGGCCATAGAAAGCGACGGTACCGAGCCGGCCAGCAGCTGGTGTTCATATCTATCAAGATTCGGAAGAGCTTTTGATCGAAAATTGATGTGCGGTAAAGGTTGCCGACGGACAACGGACACTAAAGTGGCTTGTCCAACGTTGGAGGCTGGCGTTGGTGGATAGACTTTAGTACCTAGTGCACATGTGGCACTACGAAATGTGAAAAGACGGCACTAAACCCTATAGAGGGTGGCCCAATCTATGCATTGGATGCGTCTATTGAAAGTGGCTGCCGGATGTCAAGATTCCTTGCTATTCTCATGTCCGGCCCGCGCATTGGTAGTAAGCCTCCCAGGTCACGTCACGCTCAACGACGGGCCGTCCCGGCGACCTGCCGCGCCAGCACATGCACTGTGAAGGTCTGTTTGGTCAGGTATTTTGTTACTGAATAGTCCAGGGTCGGGACTTTCAATTGTTGTCGCAAGGAGATGGGTTAATAATCTCATAATGGGAGAGAAGGCAGAAGAGGTGTCAAATCATTATCCATTAAGTTTTTTAATCGCGACAAGCCGTCCTGTCACATATTTATACCTTCCAGGAGCGGGGAGAGGGCCGTCAAGGCAACAAAACGCCATGAAGAAAGATCCATTGTGTGTCATTTTCGTCCATCGCACCGTACAACGCTGTAGCCATGACTTGTACAAGTGTTATATTCCAACTAGAACGCAAGGGTACGATTGCCCATACAAACTTTCCGCGACTGGAAAAGTCCTCTCTGAGAAGGTCAAGCACCGACTTGTGGACGGTGACCAGACAAGGGAGCGGGACGTGTGCCGTTGCTGTGCGAATGCCAGGCTCCCCATAACCGGTTGATGGCCGTTGGGCAGTGGACAAACAAAGATTTGGTGACACTTCCGACCATGGCAAGTGTACTCAAACTTTGGGAACATGAAAGCGAAGACGTATCAAAGAAGCTATTGGTCCCAATCCACAAACGAGTTCTCTTCGTATAATGAGTCGTTGAGCGGCCCCTCATTTGTCTGGTTGCCCTCGGCGCCTTGGTGTTGATCAAAGTAGTTCGGATAACCAAAGCCAGTGGGCGTGAAAAGAGGATGAGAAGAGAAATAATTGTCCATCATGGCTGAAGGCGGGGAGTTCGAACAAGCTTCGGCCTTGATGGCATTGTCAGGTGACAAAGTTTGAGACATGCCCGAGCCATTCAGGGACACTTGGTCTGCCGCTTTGCGCGCAGCTTTGGGTGACAGGTTGGGGTTGTAGGTATAGAACGGTTGCGGTAGGTTGTCGCTGCCTGCCATGAGAATGGCTGTGCGTGGATCGTTTGGATCAAGTGCTGAGCCGACAAACTGCTGCGACTCTGGAGGCAGTGACATTGACAGAGGGTTCGTGTTGATGACTTGTGAACTCGTACCGTCAAAGGGTAGCGAAGGATACTGGTAGCTGGACGGTGTACCGTGTTCAAACTGTGGCTGAGGAGTGGCCTGGCCAGAGTTTGGGCCCGACGTGATGCAACTATTGACGTGCTGAGGAGAGACGGGTTGCTGGTGGATACTCTGTGCTGTCGTTGACCGTGACATTGGCGGCCTCGACGATGCATCACCACTTGGTTGCGCACTCGGGTCAAACGCATTAGGCGGTAGCGATAATCTTCGATTGAAATCTCCGTATGGTGAGGTGACGGTAGAGGTGGCCGGGGGCACTGTAGGGCTGACGCTTGGCATGGGCAACGGTGTGGAGATGGATGCAGAGCGATGCTGCATGTGCTGACGCTGAGGAATACTGTACGGGGCGTGTCGGTAGCTATGAGGTTGCTGAAGAGGTTGCTGCTGGAGAGATTGCTGCTGGAGAGGTTGCTGCTGGAAAGGCTGCTGAGGACTATACGGATGTGACGGCTGGGTAAAAGCCGGAGAAGCAGGGGTGAAGTTTTGCGGGTGTTGCATGGTCTGGTTCATCATTGGGATCTGACCGTTCGACTGGACCTGGGAACCGTATTGCGGGAGCGCATGACCTGGAAACTGCTGGAGGAGGAACATGTTCCTCACACCATGCTGGGTAGCAATGTAGTCATGGAGCTTGCGATTGAACAGCCACGACGACGTCTGCAAATGTGCGTTGAGGCGCTGATACTGGGTGGGCAAGTCGTCGTCTTCTTCCTCGTACATTTCTTCATTGACAACATCTTGCTCGGTGACGCGCAGGGCACGTCCTGTCCGCTTCTTGTGGATTTCAGAAGCGCGACGTGCAGACTCTATCCTCGCCTCGAGACTGCGATCACTCCTTCGCGACGCAGCAATGTAGGCGCTGTAGTGGACTCAGCATGCGAACGGATATATAAGACGAGTAGAAGTGGAGGTTGATGGACTTACCGCTCCTGATTCTCTTCATGAGTGCGCTCTGTCTTGATGGGCTTCGCCGCAGGGAAGGTTGGTCTGCGATCGGCCGGCATGGTTGGGAATTTTGTGGTAGGAATAGGATGTGGCAGGTGCTGGTGGCGGGGTCACCAACTAGCAGGCGCGAAGGACAACAGCACCAACACCAACAACACCAACAGCAAGGTCAAGTCGCAGCGACGGCGACGATAACGATGGGAATAGAGTTGGAAAGAGATGGAGGCAACTCGCCGGGAGAAAGTGGCAACCGTCCAGGCTGCGGGCGGGACGAGCGTGCGGAGGCGCAGGCCTGATGATGGGCCGACCGATGGGATGGGATGGAATCAACACCAAAAGGTCGCTGGCGATCGGTCCCGAATGCGACTCCGAGGATCCGAGGATCCGAGGGGAGGGGCGGCGGTCCGTGCGTGGAGAATGCAGAATGCAAAACCCCCGTACCGCTCGTGAACAGCTCGCTTGCACGGGACGAGACTGGAGTGCTGGGGAGACTGGGGCAGACTGGGCTGGGGGAGAGTGAGAGTGCGTATGTCGATGTGGGGTTAGCTGGTCCTGGGGTGTGGAGGAAATCGACTGCTCGCAAACCTGTCTAGCAACAGGGTTGGGTTTGGAGAAGAAAAATAAGAGCGGGCAGCGTGTGAAAAAGCCGAAGCAAATACAAAGTCAAGAAGAGCAGAAAAGAACAAGAGTGACTGCTCGAGGGCAAGGCATTCATAAAGCCCGCGGAGGTGCGATCGGCACTCAGCCACTAACCAGCAACGCTTCCTCCGCACCAGACTTTAGCACGAGCACTCCAGCTTTTGCCAGCAGAGGAAACCACTTAGTCTTTTGCTATTCCCCCATTCCCCTATTCCTCTGTGGTAGCTCGATAAACGAGGCTCCTGCATCAAAGAAACGTCCGCATGGGTCACTCCATCATCCGATCCGCACTCAGCGTTTGCGCCTTTTGGGGCTGTTGTGCATCGCGTTCTAACCCGACCATTCCAGCCGTTCCGGTTCTCCTTGGTCATTCGGGCGAGCCCTCCGTTGGCTGTCGCCGTGCCGCCATCGCCATCGGGCCTAGTGCCCACCCACTGCGTTGTGTTGCCCACTGGCGTCACTGCAGCACATCTTATTGTGGTAGCGAGCTTTGGCTTTCCACGGACGGGGTGGCCAATAGTTCGCCGAACTTCAGCTCGTCGGAAGGTACCTCTTTTGTTCACTATTGTGGTGACCTGTGTTGCATTATTGTGTAAAAGGTGGAAATACCATGATTGCGCGCGGACCCTTCGCGTATCTGCCTCCCGTCCTGCCGTCCAGGATACATCTGACATGGCGCTTTCAATTAGGCTTAGCTCCGATCTTAGATCTTAGATCGATCTTACTCTGCGCATGGCGATCGTCTCCTGGGCACCTCGAGCCTTGCATCGCCACGAGATCGTCTACCGTCCAGGAACCAGAACACAGTATTTGAAATCAACTTTCGTTGATACACATGTTACGGCCAAACCTTGGACTGAAACTCCACCAACTACTACGTCATACCCACAGCCGGGTGTCAACTTCCGCTTTCCGCCTGGTCCTGCAACGACCTTTTTGGGGCAAAGTAGCCTTCTAGGCTGAGAGCTTCATGCCGCTCTACTGCAGATTGCCCGCCATGCGTTTTAGCTTCACGACCCAACTTCGTCAGCACGTTGCATAAGAAAAAGCCGGCATCCACCGGCTACGAATATTCCACCAACCCGTCATGTCCACCATACGGCGGTCTTCTGTCCACCACGCGTTTCCGTCTTCCGGCAGTGACATGCCATGACTTGTTTCTCCGTCGTAATCTTAGTCTACCACACACAATACTCCGTAATGCGAATTGAATATTTCCTCACAGCCATCAGTTCAAACTCGGCTTCGAAGACTTGAATCAACCAATCTATAGGCCTATGTCAACCACCATGGTGTTCAAGCGCCTCAACGACAGCAAGCACATCCCCTCTGTTGGGCCCCGAGGACCTGCTCAATCAATGGGCCAATTGACATCGAAACCCCATGGGCGACAACCCGGCATTGGTGGTGATGCATAAATTGATGTAGTAGTAGTATATTGTACTTTGAATCTGTTAACAGAGATATTGCCGCCATGGTATTGTTGTCCTGACTAGCGGAACACGAGTGATGAGGTAAATTTTAGTAGCGAACTCGTATGCCTTGATGGGGTTGATTCATACATCTTTCCGCATCGCTCCTTCCCAACTTTATTCCCGCCAACTCTAATTCAGCCCTGCACCTACGGATAGTTTCTGCTCCACTCAGCGGAACATTGAAGATATTTGTCACGGGCGAGCCTAGTAGCGTCTACTGGTACTGCGAACTCAATTCAATTGCGAGGCTTCCAAATACTCCCAGATAAGAAGTCCAATGACGTCGACAACCGGTCATCCTCTAGGCGGTACATAGCACTCAGGATCGAGATCAAGATTACCCAGAGCGTACCGTCAATTCATACACAGCCTTGCAATGCTCACTCCACTGACGGAACGCTTCATACATATCCCATTCGCTGGTTGCATGGACCATCGCCAATTCTGGCAACCCGCACACAACGACTGCCTACCTACCGTTCCAGACCCTGGCACGCGAATTCCCTCTCAGAGCAACGCACCGCAATTGACTACTGACTCCCATGCTCACGGTGGCGACCCAGTAGGGTTTACAGCTGCCAGCACACAGCACAGTCACCTAAATCTTACCGCATGCAGCAGTGCCGTAAAAAGCGCCCTACTTGAGTAGGATTGACTAATCTTAAGTTTCCGTCTCATGGAGTGTTATGCACACAAGCCGTACCTCTCCACGATGTCCGAAGAAACTCAACCATTTGACAGTAGAGCTACACGCTGGTTGACTAGAACTTTTTCAGAGCGTTACATGGGGGGATAAGAGTTGTTGTACTCGCGCATTTCGTTCGCGCAAGTGGATGAAGCACAGACGAAGTCACCATTGCAACATTAAACTGAGCTCGAGGAGCAACGACACACTTACCCTTCCGGCGAAAATCGAAAGATCCGGTCAACAAGAAGCTTTTCACTGCCCAAACTGTACATTTTTAGAGTTCACACCACAAACTTGGTTGTGGGTTGAAGGACCAGAAACGAACGTGGGAGCCTTGCATAAACCATTCGCCAACCAATTCGGTCAGTACACACTCGAGACCCCATGAGCAGTAATTTCGTCGCATATGCTTCATGGAACGCTCGCTACCGCCATTTAAAGACTTTACGGAGTCCAGGCCGTTTGCATCGACAGAGCTAACGGGCGAAAATGCATGTCTTTTCACGAAGTTTTAAATAGAGCCTATCATACCGACGACCGATACCCCATTGCAGCTCGAAACTTCGATCTCAGGCACAATCGAAGGAATCTTTCTCAAGAGTTCTCAAGCGTCCTCCATCTCCATCACGTGTCAGTGTATTCCCCACATCAACTCATCAGTTACCAAACAACATGAATCCAGAGCAGAACCAGAGAAAGCCCTTATTTCCCTTGACTCCACAAGACCTCCCCCCTCAAATTGTCACGATTCTTCAATATTACAAAGTTTTCCAAAGTGTGGTTCACTGATCCACCGTCTCCACATCCCATAACCTTGGAACCCTCCAAACCTTAAAAAATTCAAATTCGAAAAAAGAAAACCACCCCCTTTCCACTCTAAACGTCCACTCGCCCACAATGCAACGGCCCCTGCGTTCACTGCAGTCTTAGCAGAACGAAACGGATTCCCTCCATCGATGTTTTCCAACATGTGACATCTAATCATTTGCCATGGTTTGCAATTCAAGCTCGGGACGCGGTCCAACCGCATTCTCGACTGCGTAATCCCAGGACCAGAAGAACGGGATAGGACACGTTGGACTTTTTCCGTATCCCGACTCGTGCTTCAGGCAGGAGTTGAACATGCGGCCTGGGCCCTTGGGCATGTATTATATCTTGCAAGGGGGACAAATGTCACGTTAGATGGAGTTTCTTTTATGGCTGAGATAGGGGTTGCGTATAGGTAGGTTATTAGTGATTTGCAGGGCAGTTAACACACCCACTCCAGCGCTCTTTTCCGGAACAGGTTTACCTACGGCCCGGTCTGGTCTGGTCTGGTCTGGCCTGTCTTAAGCTTACTCCACCAAGTCCCATTGATCGACTGCGTTTCGCTGTATCGAATCTTTCATGTGTCGTGCGTGGAGTAGCACTTTTTGGTTTTGTTGGTCGCTGTTTGCATTCGAGAAACTTCACTGTCGTGGAGTGCACGGGGTGCGATGTTGCGAGATTTTTCCTTCCCGTGTTTAAAAGATGCATGGATCACATCACACATCACAGGTCTCCTTCCATGGCAGGGGAATGTTTATTCAGCTTGTTTTTGTTCCCATGATGAAGCGTTGTGCGATAGGGGATTCGGTGACGGTAGCGATGCTTGGATGGTTAATAGGTGAGTATTAGAGGAGAACGTGCGCGAGTTATCAAAAATTTGTATATGTACAGATGTAGATATAGCCACTAAATGCATGTTCTTGGATAGGGAAGAGAGACTATGACGCTCAATATACGAGAGGGTGCATGTGATCTGCGAATCTACCTTTCATGCTATACAACCAACACGATTCTATGTATCCGCCAACCGTCCCTCTATTATATACATATTCTACACTGTCCGAAATGTCATTTATGAATACATGTATACGCAACCGCTATCCATCTCTTCTCCCCTTTCCGTTATCCGACCGCCAGATTCCTTACCCCCTACCCCCTAACCCCCCACCTCCCCACCTCCTTCATAGCCTCCTGCCCACCGTCAGCCAACTTCTCATCCCCAAGCACACCAGCAATACACTTCCATCCATCCCTCCCACCACCCCACCTCAACACCTCATCCCTATACATCTCCCCATTCGCTCTCTCCACACTCCCCTCCACCACGCCACCTTTCTGAAAAACATCACTCCAGATCTTCCCTGCGATGGCGCGGTCGAAAAGATAACTGTAGTATGTAGCACCGTACCCGAAAAGGTGGCCAAAAAAGCCCTGCCAAGCAGTGCCTGCAGGCTCGGGGATAGACGCGTATGTGTTGTAAACGTCGTGGTAGACGGATGTGCTGTCGAAGGATGGAGAGAGGGGGAGTGAGGAGTGGTATGCTTGATCGAGCATGGCGAGGAGGATCTGGGCTTCTGTCTCGGCGGGTTGCGTGCGTGTATCGATTGCCAATCGATTGTCGAGGGCTGCCATTGGGAGCGGAGCATCTGTTTCCCAGTGTCTTGCATACAGGGCGAGAACGCTGGGGCATGAAGCGAAATGCTCCATGAGGACTGAGGGCAGTTCAGCGAAATCTGTAGCACAGCGCGTTCCTGAGACGTTTTGCAGCGCTGTCCGACCGAGGAAGGAATGTAGTGCGTGGCCCATTTCGTGGAACAGGGTGCGGACGTCGTTGAAGTTTAGAAGCGTTGGGCGAGGAGGGTACTGGTGCTTCGAAAAGTCGCAGATTAGTGCTATGGTGGGGAGTTGGAAGTATGTATTTGATTCTTTGTTGAAGGAGGCGGCCATGCCGCTGGTGGCTGCCTCGAGGGGAGTCGAAAAGGGGTGCTGGATTTGCGTCATGTCTTCAATTTCTGTGGGAGAGATCTCGCGGGAACAGCGAAGGGTGAAGTGTGCAGGATTGGGTGTTTTGCCTTCGCGGGAGAAAAGGTCGCAATACAGCACAGCGATGTGGCCGTCCGTATCGGAGACAACATCTAGTCGTCTTACGCCATCTTCCCATACTTCTCCTGGTTGCGTTTCTCGTGGAACGAGTCGGATGCCGTAGAGGCGATCGAAGAGTCGAGATAGGCCTTGCATGACGGTACCAACGGAGAAATAAGATGAGAGAAAGTCGGGTGTTCGTATCTTGTTGTCCATGCTCGAGAGCAGCTTGTGCGAGTAGTAGAATTTATCCCACGCGTTGATCCTATCCGGGTGGTTGTCCATGTGTGCGTCCGCCTTCTTCAATTCCAACAGCTCCTGTAATTCTCCATGAACCTGGGTCTTGCTGTCCTCTACCAACGCACCAAGGAACTGATTTACAGCCTCCGGACTCTTCGCCATCTTGTTTTCTAATGTCATGTGCGCAAATGTCTCGTAACCTGACAACTTTGCCAACTCAGCTCTACCCTTCAACATCTTCTCTAGCCGCGCAATGCTCGGTTTGTTGGCCGTCCTGACTGCCATATAGATGTCTCGCCTGACATCTGCATCGTCGACATACCTTAGGGCGACCTGCGCCTCATGATGCATCGTTCCAATCTTGGTCTCTCCCCATTTTGTCAAGGCGCGCACAATATTCGGATCTAGGCCTCTCATTCTCTTGCTATCAAACTTCAAATAGCTTGTTTCTGGCCCCATCCTCTCCACAAATTCTGTCCCTACATGGGCTATCTCCCCACTCAACTCCACAAACTTCTGTCTTGCGCCTTCGGGCAATTCAATCGCACTCCGCGAGAAGTCTTCAATCAAAATCTTTGCGACGACCTGCTCTTGCTCGCCCCAACTGCTCCAGACCTCGGGTATCCCAGCCGCCTTCTTTAATTGATCATTCAGCACCGTGGTTGTATTGAGCTGGTTCATGAACTGGAACATGATCGCATACGCTTTGCTCGCGGCTGCCTGCACCCTCCGTTCTGGATGTGTTCCTCGAACAAAATCCGCAAGATCGATGACACTGCACAGCAAATCACTGAGTCGATCCAAATCTTTGACCATGCTCTTGTACTCGTGTATACTGCTCGCAGCGCTCACATTTTCCACTATGGAGTTGCACCTTTGAAGTGTGACCCGGACGAAGTCGAGGAAGCCATCGGGGTGCCTAAGGTAGTGGTTGCCTACTATGCCAGTAGGAGGGTTCTTTTTGGAGGCACGGGAGAAGTCTTCCCAAAACTTTGCATTGTCGAAGATCTTGCGGAGAGTCTCGTCGTCTTCTTTTGCGCGCGCGGAGGAGAGGCCGTAGAGGGTCGAAGCAGAGGGTGGTACGTGATCGCGTGCGGGCGCGGCGGCGGCGGCGAAGCTGCTGTTAAAGCGTCGATGTTTTTGAGAGTTTTGTAAGCATCGCGAGCAGACCCATGATGACGACTGGGCGCGCACAAGTCTCTTCAACATGACGAGCGTGCTGGAGATGGAGGAGAAAAGACGGGCAATGCCGTCACTTGTCGCAGAAAAGTGCGCACAGACCCTCAAGCTTATCCTTCAATTGACGGAACCTCAAACGCCAGAACACCACGACGCCCATCCATTGCGCCTTCCCTGAGACCACAATGGCCTTCCGACCGATGCTGCGGCAGGTGAGCTACTCCAAACAATCTATCACGATGCTCTCTCACAGTATTTAGCGCGCCCTCGCCCCCGCCGTGGCCGCCGTCGCTGGTGCCGGCATAGTCTTCACTTCGCCGCGCATACTCCACGCCGAAGAGGCCTCTACAGACCCATCCGTACGCCATCCCACCCAAAGAATGGCTTCCAAAGCTCCATCTAATCATAGCCTAGCTGAACCGCAAACCTATCTATGATGACACACGCCTCGACACCACGCTCCCCACGCCCACAAAACCCGAAGCCCCTTCGACACCAACGACCTCCGAGCCCTACCGGGCGACTCCCACCGACCGCCTTGCCGTTCAAATTGGTCATGCTCGTATGGCTCTCTATCAAGCTTCCACACGCGCCGAAGACAGCGTTAACAATGCCCTTACCGAAACCCTGCGGCTAGAACACTCCTTCACGAGCACCATCCGCTCGCTGGCCCCATCAAAAGAGACCGGCGAGCGCGTCTTTCCCGGCGCTCTATATGTCCTCGTTGCCAGCATGGCTGGTTCAATCTTGACCCGGAACCGCAACATCCTCCTACGAGCCACCGTACCCGCAGCTATTGGTGTCGGCGCTGCATATGCCGTGCTACCAGTCACAATGAAGAATGTGGGAGATCTGGTGTGGACTTATGAGGAAAAGTACCCAGTGCTCGCGGATGCGCATTTGCGGACTAAGGAACGCGTTACGAGGTTCTTGGAGACGGGGAAGGCGCACAGTGCGATGGGAATCGGAATGTTGCAGGATAAGGTGGGCGAGACAAGAGATAGGATGGAGAACTGGGTTAGGAAGGGGAACTAAGGTCGAGCTTTGGATCGAGAGGTCTGAAGTTGACTTTGTCGAACTATTTGTATAAGTAGGGCATAGATGGGAGTGATAGCTCGTGTGTGCAATGAAAACTAACATTCCGTTCGTGCGAATCATAGATCGGGATACTATATGCACTATAGTTTGGTTCTCTCGAGAAGCAATAGCTACGGAGATACATACTTGCAAACTGATGCCCATCCTGCTGACAACACTGGATACATTTCCTCGCCGGCTTGTCGTAGGAGAAGCTTGCGTTCTTCTGCAGTTAAACGTTAGGCTCTCTTTATAGAGCGGTCCTAGCATGTGTTGTCCGTCTTTGCCGGTGTAGCAATTCGTAGTACCGCCATTTAATAGGAAGACGGATGCCCGCGCCGCGTTATCAGCAGCGGAGACTGTTCTTACTTTGAGTAAGAGGAGGGAAGGGAGGGGATGCATCATGGAAGATACACGTGGGTAGTGTGGTGTGAGCATGTTGAAACGATGCGGTTGAGTACCATAACTTACTGTATCTAGTCCGAGGAACTGAAAAAAGGAGGTATTGGTGATTATGAAAGAAAATGGAAGAAAAATCTCCTTAGATTAAGGGAGGCGAAGATCGATAGATGGAGGGAACCTCATGGACTTGTGATACGGCCTTAAAAGATGTCCAAAGAGGGTTGAAGACATCCAAACTTTTGACAGGTGCGTTTCAGCAGAACGTTGCTTAATCGACAACTTCAAGCTACGGAAAGCTCATCTGGGCTTTTGACAGATAGCTAAACACGTCTGGTCTCCTCACTATTCACACTTGCACCGAGCATGTCACGGGGTAGTACGTCTCTATTCTTACGCCATATGCATATACGAAACTACTTGGGCACCGCTGCCCAGACCACCACATCAGCTTCAACCATGGAAGCTGATCAAGCTATCCGTGTCTCCGCAGTCGCTCTCCGCGTACTCCCCCTCCACTCCTCCCCGCAACACCAGTGCATGCCCCTCCTCCGCCCACTCCTTCGCCGTCTGGAACTCCTCCTCGGTCACCGCCTCCGGCAGGTACTCCACCAAGGGCTTGCCTCCCCACTTCAGGCAGTTCCAGACGCCATCCGGGAAAGATGCCGTCTCTGCTGCCCCGCCGGCACCCAGCTGCAGGATGGTGCCCACCTCTTCCCTCTTGCCTTGATAGAGCGTTCCCGCAAGCCGGCACTGGTCGGACCCCTTTCCCTCGAACTTGCCACATCCCGTACACCAGCAGTAAGGTATGACCCTAACCCTCCGTACCGTCGTACAGTCCAAGTTCTCCATGCCGCTCGTGTCGACCAGCATACGCAGTTCCAGCTTACGCTCTTTGGTGCGGATTGCGGGGCCAGCACCCTTCTGGACTAGGACATGTCGACGACGAATTCGTAGATCCACGCACTCCTCATCCAGCCTCGGTCCATCACTCACCATACGCGCACGCATGGTGTTTGCCGCCAACATCATAGTCGACAGCTCCGACACGGGGCCACGGGACCACTGCACGCACAGGCGCTCGAGATTCTTGATTGCGGCGACGTGGTTGATCCAAGGGGGAAGCTCGCCGTGCTTGGTGCGGAGATAGCCGAGGATGAGTTCGTGGTGCTCCAGGAGGTCTTTGTGATGAATCTGCAGGATCAGAGAGTATAGATGCCCGTGCTCGCCTAGGAAATAGCACAAGTTTCTAAGCTCTTCGTGCGTGCCGTAGACAACTTGATCAACTACGTCGGAGAACAGTTCCAGGAAATGGATGATGACATGGCGGATGTTCTTCAGCGCGTCGGGGCTCTGCTTCAGGATCAAGAGTGCTTGCTTCAGGTTCTTGGCGGAGAAGATGTGGTGCTTGTAGAAGATGGGGAGGGCTTCGGCGTAGGTCTGACGGTTTGCGCGGCAGATGGCGAGGTGGTTGGAGGCGCTGGCAGGCCGCGAATGGTACTCAATCTCGATGGTCTTCTTGCGGTTGAGCGTGAACTGGTAGATCTTTTTGCGAATGTTTAGAGGTAGGTTGAGGAGCCGGTGCGGAAGCGAACCAGGCGCGGGAGAAGTAGGCTCCATGGAGGCGATTGCTCAAGATGACTGCAGAGATGAATTAGCCTGAGGGTCCGACAAGAGATTATGTTAGTTGTCCAGACGGGTCCGTATGCAGGCGTTTTGAGCAATGAGGTTCTGGAGTCGAAGGGCGCGAGTGTGGAGTGGAGTTCAAGTACCTGAGTAGACTGCAAACGCTGCTCGCGACGCGCTTTGCTCGCGACAAACTTATCAGAATAACGCGGGAACGCTTCACAACACCGTTTGTCGCCAACCGTGGCCTCTGGGAGCGAATTGGACGAAAGAAGAACATTGTGATAAGAGCATGGCAAATCCTGTACGGCATCATTTATCCGCGTCTGAAGATGCGCGATTCGCCCCAGAGTTTAAGAGAGAAGGGTAACACGGAACAGGACATGGAAGATATTATAATGAAAACTAACTAGCTAGAAGCCTACATTGTCGAACCTGGCTCTCTGCGGGCGTCTGTGAGGATGCATGATCTCAAAGCAGTTGGAGAGGTTCGGGCGGTGAAGCTGTGGGAGACAAGAGGCAGAACTGGTGCCCGATTTGATAGACCGGACGTAGCTAGACTGGGCACCTAGGTATAGTGTTAGCAAAATCCCGGAATTTGAGGAAAGATACCTGCACGAGCGTATGAAGCTAGACATGATTGCCCAGGATCACTTCCGTGTCGAATGTCTTCACTTCGCAAACACCCACTTTGATGGGCAGCACTGCCGATTTCATCCTTCATTCTACTGTAGAGATCTTCAATAAAACCGCTCATCTTCCCATCCATGTGAGTGGGTGTTGACAAGACAGATGTTTCCGAATCGCCCTCTTGTGTAGCAGAGGATATCGAGAGTAAGGAAGCGGACAACATATCATCATTCGCGTATAACATGGTCTGTATAGCTCTGTCTAACGTTTGATGTGGAGCTTAACACAAAATTGCTATTGCCGGCTTTTTCAACGACAGGAGAGTTGCTGTCGTCACTGGTCTTTGATATGAGATTATTATGTAATCACACCATTCTCAATGTGGTATGGCTAAAGACTGTTCCCGGTCCGAGGTCCCAATTCTACGCCAAAGGTGCCATGTCCACGCCTGGTGCTTCTTTGCGCAACAAAGCAACAGTTTCATCCCAAATCTTCTTCTGGATCTTTTGGCCTTCGGGAGACACGACGAAAGGTGACGGCCTGAATACTTCATCAGCGACGAAAGCAATGAGTGCCCTGAAAATACGTACGGTACGACTTTCTGGTCACTGAGGTATTCTCCATGCGACTTGTCGTTCTGCACCAGTGCATTGGTAAGGCAGTGACCACCCTGCTTACTCGTCCATCCAAACGCCCACAGAAAGATCTTGATGATGCCCGTACTCTCGTGTCTATGAAGTCCGCTATAGCAGAAGCCAGGGTTGACAGTGTTGACGATGACCTCTTCGGCGGATGTTTTGCTCGCTAGCTCTCGGGTCCAGAGCACATTGAGCAGCTTCGAGGTATAGTATCTCTGCATTTGGTTTCCGAACGTAGCCTTGTCATCCATCTTTTCCAAGATGTTGTCTGCCGTCCGTTCCTTAAATGGGATCCAGAAGTGGCCTTCGGAAGACACGATGGTGAGGCGAGTTGGGGTGTTGAGCCGCTGGGCTGTCTTGCGAAGGACTCGCAGAGCTGCGAAAGAGACGGCAGAAGTTCCTATGTGGTTGATTTGAACATGTGTCTCGTGTCCAATTTGCGAGGTTGAGTACTCCATCTTCTTGAGTCCGGCATTTAATAGAGCGTAATCGAGACGATCAAGACCCTCAAGGCGTTTAGAGAAGTCGACGATGCTTTCGTAGGAATCATGATCAAGGCTCCAGGTCTCAATCCGCGCCTTTGGTGTTGTTTTTAGGATTTCGGACTTTGCGGTTTCACCCTTTGAAGCGTCGCGTACGGCGAGAATGAGGCGCGAGATGTTGTGTGCGGCGAGCTCGTGGGCTGCTTCTAGGCCGAGTCCACTGTTTGCACCCGTGATAAGCGCGGTCTTTCCCTCTAGAGAAACAGTTGCTGGGAGGGGTCTGGGTTTGAAGGTCAACTGCCGGTAACAGAAACTAAAAAAACCACCCATTCTGACTTTGAAGAGCGATGCTTGAGGAAGTGTTGAAGGAACGGCGGAGGTAGATGTGGAGAGCCAAAGCTTAGCCGCAACCGCCCTTTTCCCGTGTGCTATCATTATTGTTTTCGTGCCACAATCTCGCAGTACCATACAATGTCATCCACTAGGGTAGCTGAGTCATCCCGCATCACCCCAAGTTTACAATGTATTCTGGAAAATAGCTTGGGCTTGATCGCCTGTTATCCATGCCAAGTGATGTACAGTCAGATGTTAAAGCCTAGATACGCTGCCTAGGTAGCCATAGTGTAAGTAATCAAAAGCATGGCCAGACTTTTCATCACAAACGGCGCAGGTGGTGGAAGCGAACGTTGATTTCGATGGTGGTCAGAGCTGCGGCACGACTGGGGCGCTGTTTTCCCTTTTCAACAGGACAACTTATCGGCCATCGCTCTTCACTTCAGATACTCAAAATCGAGAAGTTCAAAAACAAAAGATCATGGAGCGGGTACGACAAATTGGTTGGGGTGTTGTTGCTGTTTCCAGCACATACATCGTATTCTGGATCTTGCGTGCGATCTACCGACTCTTCTTCCATCCTCTTGCCCGATACCCAGGCTCAAAGGTAGCAGCAGTTTCGAAGCCATGGTATGAATGGTACTGGAACTTCCACCAGAAGGGCATGCTGTTGTTCGAGATAGAACGTCTTCATGAGCGACTTGGTACGAACTCTTCAGACACTTCTGTGTAACCTGCTCATCATAGTGTACTGATACTTTAACCAGGCCCAGTAATCCGCATTGCTCCCAACGAGCTCCACATCAACGACCCAGAAGTCTTCCGAGAAATGACACGTGTTGGTTCCACCTTCACCAAAGACCCCAGTTTCTACAATTGTAAGTAATACAGGCTGTTGAAGTATATCAGTGTCATATTTTGACGTTATAGACATAACCTTCCGTGGCACTTCAGTCGGGGAGACCGATCCCGCACGCTCGCGTATTCGTCGTCAAGTCCTCGCTCCAGCATTCTCGCCCGCTCGGGTTCAAGAATTGGCACCCACAATAAAGGCGAAAGTCGGTAAGCAGACCTGAAACCATCGTACTAATTGCATGGGAGACATACACTGACTTTCTATATTTATTTTGTAGATTGGCTGCTCGCCCGTTTCGAAGACTCTGCCGGTCGGTCCGAAGCTGTCGATGTGTCCATGGCTGTGAAGGCTTTCACCATGGATGTTGTATCCGAAATCGTACTGGGCAATGAACTGGGGTGTATGAAAAATCCCAATTATAAGAACCAGTTCATGGAGCATTTGCACTCGACGTTCGATATGGGATGGACGGCCACGGCGTTCCCCAATCTGACAGCCTTTTCATTGTCGCTGCCCGAGTGGCTGTCTGAGAGGTTGTTTACGGTTCCAATTATGGATTTCAAGAAGGTTTGCAAGCACATATCCTGTTTGGAATGTACGGAGCTGATTCGGCTCGCTAGAATTGCGTCAGTCTTGTTGATGATTACCTCCGCGAGCGCGATCTTCCAAGAGTAGGCGTAACACCGGGCTCAAGCAAGAAAGTCGACTTCAACAAATCTGTCGTCATAGATACGCTGGTCGATCCGACATCTGCAAAAGATCACAGCATTCTGAATGCAAGTCAATTGGCCGAGGAAGTCGTCATGTTGCTTTCTGCTGGAAATGATACTACTTCCGACGCGATTATCGTAGGTATCTACCAGATTGTCAGGAACGGTTCTGTACACAAGCAATTAATCCACGAACTTACCACAGCAATTCGAGGCCTCGATGAGGAGATCACTTACAATAAGGTCAAGAAGCTTCCATATTTGGTATGTTCGAGCTGACATGCTACCTCTAAACAATGATAACGTGTAGACAGTCGGCCGTCATCAAGGAGACGTTGAGATATAGCAACCCGCTACCAGGCAAAGCTCCACGGGTGGTACCGCAGGGAGGAATGATGTTGTATGGACACAAGGTGCCAGCAAAGGTTCGCCAGTGCCCAGCATGCAGTTAGAGCATGAGCTTACTTTCCTTCAGACAGTCGTTAACACCTCTTCGTATCTCCTGAACCGCCACCCTTCAGTCTGGGGATCAGACTCATTCGAGTTCAGACCGGAACGATGGCTCGGTAGCAATGCCGCGCACCTAGATAAATACATGACGAGCTTCTACCGCGGTACGAGGCAATGCTTGGGCAAAGAGTGCGTTGCAACTCTGGTTTGATACATGGAGAAACGGGCTAACGTTGTCGTCAGTCTTGCAATCTGTGAAATGTACACTCTACTTGCCAACCTCTTCCGCCGGTTCGAGCTCGAAATCTACAACACAACTGATGATGACATGAAATGGGTTGATCTGCTTCTCACCTTGTAAGCGCTATACAGGCTATTGCATGTTCCCCGCATCTAACACAAGCAGCTTCACCGGGCGCAATTTCCATGCGAAGATGAAGAAACGGACAGCTTGAGTCAATCTTTGGATACCTGCATCTGACAGATGAGACCGCATGGCATATGCACATATGTGGGGATCTAGGAAGAGCCGGAGAATCCAGTTCCTCCTCGGTAGCTGAATGATATTCTGCCAAGTGAAAGCGCCCACAAAACCCTGCTCAAACATTAGTGAGAGAGGCCCGTATCAATCATCTGTAGACAGAAGGCTCTTGCCGTTGTAAAGGTGTGTGACGTCAGTAACGTCTGGCTGCAAACGCGCGAGGCAGGAGCGATTATAAGAACAAAACCTTGCCCACCCTCTCTCACCTCTTCCACCCATCTTCCATCCTCCTCGAACTCTCAATTGCCCACAAAGCGCTCTCTACCTCAATCCCATTCAAGATGAAGTACCTGTTCGTCCTCCTCTTTGCCGTCCTCGCCGCGGCCCTCACGCCCGAGCCCTCCCACGACGGAGCCGGCACGGCTGGGGTTTGTCCCGCTGACTGCGAGACTACCTACAACACCTGTCTCCATCGCCAGTCTGAAGAGTTCTGTCTCGACACGGTCTGCTTCTTCGGTCACAATAAGGTATGTCAATGCTCCGCGTGCCTCGCTATAGCGGGAAACCTGCTAACGCTCTGCTAGTGCTACGATTGCCCCTTCTGCGCACCCGCGGACCCTCCCGTTAGCTCCGCTGCCTTGAGCAAGAAGTGGAACTGCGACTTCGGATGCTCCTACTCCTGCAACTACGGCTGCAGTGATCTCATTCGAAATTGCAATGGTGACCGTGGTTGCCTGAAGAGCAATGTCTGCTCCCTCAAGAAGGTAAGTGAAGAAGCACCTAATATTACGGATACTTCTGACGTCCCAAAGTGCAGTAAATGCCAACCATGCCTCGCAGCGTTGACAGCGGACGACAAGGCTTCGACACAGGACGAGGTGTCTGTTGTCTTGGAGAAGAGGTTCATCTGCAATTTCGGATGCACTAAGGCTATTCATCAGTGCAAGGACAAAGCTTGCCTGGTTAATGTCTGCAACATTCGCAGGGTAAATGAAGACATACCTGGTAAGCGGATAGAGCTAATGTTGCGCAGTGTCACCTTTGCGCACAGTGTTATACAGCGCTGGCAGAAGACGAGACGCCGGCAAACGAAGAATCTTCCGACGGCTTGATCGAGAGGGCCCTCTGCACGACGAGTTGCGCCAACCAAATCAAGAAGTGCCAAGGCAATAAAGATTGTCAGCAGAGAGTCTGCGAGCAGCAGAATGTGAGTACACAAGCATCTGATAAGTGGATCGACTAACTCGGGTCAATTGCAAGGACTGCAGAGTTTGCCCAATGGGACTGCCAGACGAGCCTGCTGATGTATCGGAGGTGGCCTATTGCGGTTTGGAATGCAAGCAACGGTTCAAGAAGTGCCGTGGTGATAAGACCTGCGAGCAGAATGTCTGCAAGAGCGATAGGGTAGGTAAAGCATTATCTGAGGCCTGTACGGAACTGACGTCCTTTCACAGTGCCCGGGATGTAGATTTTGCGTAACTGGACAGACAGGCGACCATGCCGATGACGACAACGATACAGCCATCCCCGCCTCCCTTGAGAGGCGTCAAGATATCGTGGACGCAGGCCCATCGCCCGAATTCTGCTTCCAAATGTGCGAGAGGAAGATTGCCCGCTGTGGAGGCACGCCAGAATGCCACAATGCTATCTGCGCTACTCGGAGGTGCTCGCCTTGCGACATCTGCAAGCAAGAGCAGGCAGCAATTGGTGAGAAGCGCGACGTCGACGAAGTCAACTCCATTGGTTTGAAGTGTCCGGAAGGGTGCGATTCCATGGTCAACCGATGTGCAGACCTTGCCTGCACCCATGATATTTGCAAGAGCAGCTGTCAAGTTTGCTCATCCTGCAAAGCTTATACGGAGCTGTCGAGCGCGGTCGAATTGCTCCATCTGGTGGAGTAGGAGCAGTAGATGAAGGATCGAAAAGGTTCGCTTTGGTCGGACTGCTATGAACGGCGAGTCTATCGGAGAAAAGAAGGCAGCATGGCTAGGGTTATGTAGGCATGAGCATCCGTAGAGGGAAGCTCACATCGGCATCAACAATGAATCTCTGAACCTCTTTTTCCTTTTCACATACAGGCGCGTGCCAAAGCTCTGGAACCACGAGCCGTAGTCCAAGCCAGCGTCACTTGTACGATGTTTTCAATCCAACCACTGAATTTCGAACCGGGTAACCATCAGTGTGAAGAGACGGCAGTTTTTCAGGTCCCTAATTGCTTCTATTCTTCACAGTCCTTCGACTAGCTCTTACATATGTTACAAAAGATGTACAACTGCGGTCTCCTTTCTTGAGCCCCTCCATCATCTCTTCATTACCCTGTCCCGAACCATCGCTTTTATAATTCATACTCTTACATACCCCTAGCTTTCAAGAAGTCGGTAACTTCGGGAACATGGTGACCCTATGAAACAATTAGCTACCGCAACAACCACTTCCTCTCTTGGTCCGCCCAAACTCACCTTCACAATGACATGGCTCGTCAAACTATTGATCTTGACCTCCTCGTTCTTCTTATTCAAAAAGACCCTCAGCTCATCCCTCAACGCACTCAAGTCCCCCGTGACCTTCCGTATTGTCGTCAAGTGCAAGTTTCCACCTCTCTTGTAGTCTGTGTAGATGGGAAGATTCTTCGACGAAGAGCGTGTGACATGGTATTTGGGCGGAGGGAGCTCAATCTTTGGGGCATGAGATTTGGGCGTCTTCTTCAGTTTCGGCTTTGCATTGACCTTTTGCTGCGTGGGAGTAGTCGTGTAATCAGTCGGGGGCGTGGATTCGGAGGATGGGGAGACGGATGCTTCGGCGCCTGGTGAGGTCTCCTTGGGACGCTTCGATGGAAGGGTAGGTTTTTCCGAAGGTGCTTGGGCGCTGTCGGCTTCTGCTGCTGCGAGATCGGCGGCACAGGCGGGTGAGCGTGCGTCAGGGGAGGTTGAGGGGGCTTCTGTTGGCTTTGGTACGGCGTTCGGAGGGAGTGTAGAACTCGATGTAGGTGCTGATGTTTCTATGGCATATCATAAGCTCGATCATTGAGAAGACATCATCAAGCAGGAGATCGTACGCTCGATGCGCAGTCTTGTTGCGACTGAGAAACGGAGGAACTGTTGGCTGGCTTGCCGGGGGAGGGGCGCGGTCAATGGCCTTAGTAGAGGAATGAGAGACTGTATCCGTGGCATTTTGAACGAACCAGAAGTAGAATACAATAGAAAAACAAGGGAAACGAGGTTGGCAGCACTTTGAAGACCGATGCGATGAGGTCGGTCAAGTCTGCAAATGTTCATGTCCAAGCGTCGACCTAGCGTGGAAGATCCCTGTCATCTCTCGCTACAATTTTGACCTTGCCGCACCCCACCAAGGACAACGAATTCCGCTCGCGACCCACGACAACGACTCTCCACGCCCTCTTCTCGCCTCCCACGACCGACTGCGAAGAATAGCCCAGCATGGCGGCCGCTACCATCGACGGCGACAGCATCGCCGAGCAATACAACCTGCTCCCCAAGCTGATGCAGCACCTCGACCGCCATCTCATCTACCCGCTACTCTCGTTCAATCCAACCGAAGAGGAACCCCCCATCGAGCGCAAAAAGATCATTCTCGAGCTTCTCAAACCGACGAACATGGCCGACTTCACTGCCAACTTGCACCAGGAAATCAACGGCCTCAGCGACATCTCAGACGAGTTCAAGCAGAAGCGCGATCAAGTTCTGAAGCGGAGGGACCAGTTGGAGGAGGAGACGAGCAAGCTTAGCGCGCTGTTGGATGATGAGAATGTGGTTACGAACTTGCGGAGTGATAAGGTGCAGAACTTGGCGTATTTGAAGGAGCAGCATGGCGTGACTGTTGAGATGGTGAACAAGTTGTTCGAGCAGGGACAGTTTCAGTATGGCTTGGGTGACTACGGTTATGCTGCTGAGCTGTTGACCCGCTTCCGAATCTTGGTATGGCATGACTCGTTCGGAAGGTTATAGTGGGACATAGGCTTATACGATGACAGACCACCGACAACGACAAAGAACGCGAAGCCTCGTGGGGCAAGCTCGCCTGTGAGATCCTCTCCGCGAACTGGGAATCCGCCCTGGACGATATCACCAAACTCGCCGAGCACATCGACGGTCGTCTGATCAACAACCCGCTCGCACAGCTCCAGCAGCGCACATGGCTGATTCACTGGTCCCTCTTCCCGCTCTTCAACGACGAGAAGGCCCGCGAGGCCCTCACCGACCGCTTCTTCGGCCCCACATACATCAACACCATTCAGACTAGCTGCCCCTGGATCCTGCGATATCTCTCCGCTGCCGTCATCACGAACCGCGCCCGTGTACGAACGTCAAACCCATACCAGAAGCAGTTGAAGGATCTGATCCGCATCGTGAGGCAAGAAGGCTACGAGTACAGTGACCCGGTCACCGACTTCATCAAGGCTCTCTATATCGACTTCGACTTCGAAGAGGCACAGAAGAAGCTCAGCGAGACGGAAGTGATATTGAAGAACGACTTCTTCCTGCTCAACTCGGCGGACCAGTTCGTGGATGCCGCGCGTCATCTCATATCCGAAAGCTACTGCAAGATCCATCAGCGGATTGACATCAAGTAAGTTCCTCGTATATCCTCTCTCCCAGCGATACATGCTAACAACAAGCCAGGGACCTCTCAACGCGCCTCGGCCTCTCACAAGACGAGGGTGAAAAATGGATCGTCAATCTCATCCGAGACACCCGCGTGGACGCAAAGATCGACTACCAAGCCGGCACCGTTGTCATGAACCACCCACCACAATCAGTATACCAGCAGGTCATCGAGCGGACAAAGGGAGGCTTCTTCAGGACACAGGTCCTAAGCGCTGCGGTAGCGAAATGAAGCATCTTTACTTCTTTCAGTTTGCGTTTGATCCGTGCTGAATTAAAGAGGAGTGGCTGCTTGTGGGGATGAGGGGAAGGGAGCTGAAGTAGACTAGCTTATCGATCGTGGAAAGAAAGGGGTGCGGCGAAGGCATGATTGAAGGGGATCTGGTTTTTGCTCGTGGAATCAAGGCTTGTGAAAAGGAACAAGCACAATGCATGGTTTACGGGCGTCTTGCGGATTGTCAGCATGCAAAAGCCTATGTTGGAGTCATAAGCACTGAATGGCTGGCTGTACACTATAGACGCTTACTGCACGACAACTGAAATGGAAAAAGTGGAAAGTTCGAAAACAAAAAGCCGATCAACCTATGATGTTAATCCTCTAAGGGCTTTGATCAAGACACTATCACACTCCCAGGCCTTTTCATATCCTCCAAGCTTACAAGAAAAGAATTTGCCGGCTGGCCGTATACAACACAGTGACTACACCAGCACCCACACCATACCCCCTAACCTTCTAGTCCAGAGCCCATGCAAATCTTTGTATCCCGAACCATACCATGGTATACATAAGACGCTGCCCTTCAATTAAAAACAAACAACACTATCCCCCGCGCTCACCAAACTCCCTCGCCCAATCCTCATACCGCTTCAACCCCTGTTTCCCCACCGACGGCCTAATCGTCTGCAAACTAGCCTCAAAGTCCTCAAACCGCATCGGGCGAATCTCGTCCATGGTCATGTGTAATAGTTTCTCTCCGAGGGAGCGGAGAGGTCCCATCGCGGCGTCTTTGGCAAGAGCCGTGATGTCGGAGCCGGAGAAGCCTATAAAGGAAGTCAGTATTTGCTTTATTTGGGATGAAAAGAGTTATTGGTTGGGATGCACATACCGTCAGTGAGCTGCACCAAGCGATTCAGATCCGCCTCATTGAGTTCGTGCTTCTGGTGGCTTAGAAGCGTCTTGATCTGGCTCTTCCGCACATGGTCTTCCGGCAAGGGAATGTATTGTCTCCGCACAAATCTCCGCCGAGCAGCTTCGTCAATCGCCCATGGCAAGTTCGTTGCAGCCAGTACGAGTACCCGACTAGCATCGCCTTTCTCCTTCTCCTTCTCCGTCTGCTCTCTACCTGCTGCCGCTTTTGCGAGATCCGACCACTGAATCAGAAACTCCGTCTTGATACGTCGTGTAGCTTCGTGTTCGCCAGACCCAGAGCGAGCGGACAGGAGGGAGTCGATTTCGTCGACGAAGATGATTGAGGGAGCCAACATTTTTGCGAGAGCGAACAAGGCGCGGACTAACTTTTCCGATTCACCGAGGAATTTGGATGTTAAGCTGCTAGCTGAGATGGCGAAGAAGGTGGATCTGGACTCGGTCGCTACGGCTCTTGCAAGCATAGTCTTGCCAGTTCCCGGTGGACCGAAAAGTAACATCCCTCTTGCTGGTTCGCGCAAGCCCATGAAGAGATCTGGCCGTAAGAATGGGTAGACGACTGTTTCTTTCAGTGCAGATTTGGCAATCTCAAGCCCTGCCACATCGTCCCAATGTACCTCATCACCTTGTATTACAATGTCGTTGAGAATTTGCTGCGCGGCTTGTTCATCAACACCTCGCGGCAGGTTCTTCAATATTCCACGGACACGCTCTTTCCATTCATCAGATTCCTGCTCGATACAATCTGAATCTCCTGCATCCGATGATGATGTAGGGGGAAGGTCTGCGCGTGCCGTCTCTTCTTTTACCTTGCCTTTCCTGCGTGGTGATGGTCGTGTCTTGAAGTTTTGATCATCATTTTCCAATCTGACGGGTTCAAGCTCCGATTTAATTGGCTTTGTCTTGCGATTGGTTTCAACTGGATACTGTTGCGAAGGAGCTACGACCGGGGGTGTTAATTTTCCCGATTCATCACTCCAAGATCTCGATGCTGCTGAAGCTGCGACAAGTCGAGGATTCAGAGCAGGTTCGGGGTACTCATTGCGATAAGATGGTAAAGCGGTGCCACTTAGCTGCTGTCCATTCTTTGATCGACCAGCGTCTGAAGAAATCCTGGGTGCAGTGGAGGGGTTAAGCGGCTTTCGGGTGCGCGGTGGTTCCGAGGATAATTCCGGTTCGCTGTGGTTGTTTGGGGGTGGAACTGTATAAGCAGCAGATTCGGAACCAACACTGGACCGAAAATAGAATGGAGCTGGTGGTTGATGCACCTCGTGGTCCGGGGTTGGCACAATGGGTTGTTGAGCCTCTGATCCCGATGGTGGTCTTTCGAACGACGAACGTTTGGGAACATTCTGCGTTGATGATGCAGATGTCCTTGTGATAGTGCTTGAGCTTGGTCTTTGTTTGAAGCCCCAGGCCTGAGTTGCCGCCTTCGCAGCATCCGGAGGTTTCGACCTCATCGAAGTCGCAAGTTTTGTGGATGATGACTTCCCCTCCCTCCCCGGTCTTAGTGTCCTCAGCATCCGGCCCTTCTTCTCGGGAGACGGCGTTCTCAACTCTTTCCTACCCCCAGATGTAGGCAGTAACGATGAACCACTCAACGTTTGGCTTAATGCGCGCATTGATCCGGAGCCTGAGCTCTTCCGTGGGGCAGGTGATGGCCGGGCAGGGAGAGGTGGCCTAGATAGATCTGTGTAGCCCACCGGCGGTATCGTTCCACCTCCTAGCCAGCTAGAAGACGATCCGTTCGAGTCGACCGAGACAAGAGGTGTAGTATGCGGGGGAGGTGTGGGCGCCTTGGGGTCTGCACCAGATGCATGATTCTCATTTGCCTCTTCCCTACTCTTCTTCAACGTCTCTAAAAGATCCACTCGTTCCTTGCATTGTAACTCCAGCTGGCGCAGCGACTCTACAAGAGCCCTATCAGTCTCGGAGGTGGGGCGGGAACTGGAGGTTTGGCGGTGGGCATTGTGATAGTAGATCTGGTCTAGTGCAGCCTTCCATGAGCGCAGAGCCTCGGCCTCATTACTCTGGAAATATATCTCGTCAGCGAGTCTGTCCTCACAGGTTCCGGTTGTCTTAGGCAGCAAACCTGGCTCTCAAAGTAGACGGCTGTGGAACAGGCAAGAAAAGCCTCGTCATAGGCTTTCTGTGTCGAGTTCGCGCGCATAGCTCGCACATTTGCCGTCGAGGTCTCGTAGACGTTATAGACTGATGTGCTGAGAGTGCTATTGAAGAAGTCGCGCCAACACTCGTGTGCGTCTTCAAAGTTGGTGGGTTTGGCGCTAGCCGGTGACGTAGCGCGACTGCCACTCCAAAGAGCGTACGGTAATGGCTGAGTGACTGTGGCTCGTCGCGACGCGTGTAGCTTTTCTCGCGGGGTCTTTATCTAAACAACCTCACCGAACATACTCCGTAAGCTTATGAAGAAGTGATTTAGTTCATCTGAAGAATTTCGAGTCAAGCATGCGCCGTGGTCGCAGTAGTCGCAGTCGCATTCGGAGAGCTAAGCTTAGACCACCTCCTTTATCGATTACGAACCTTCCTGGCCGTCTCTCAGCGAGCTCAGCAGCATTAAGGACGCCAACGCTTCCAAAACTTTTCAAATCCTATGGTACACATGCAGGCTGCCCTGTACTCCACGCGGGAAAAGCAGCACATCAGATCCGAGACGCCACCACATGGTCCTTTTATGCCAGCGGAACCTGTATGACCAAACAATAAACCAGAATGTAGACAGCCAGATGCGATCCGGCCGAAGAAAAGGAGATCAAAGACCTGGTCGCGCTCTAAATGCGGAAGTATGCAGAAGCCTTTTTCGCCCAGGTCCGCGTGTATATCGCTGTCGTGTTAGACGTGCGTTCGCCGTGCACCTTCTGTGGGTATTCAACTGCAGTTGCTTCTACGGAGCCGGCTCCCGATGGCTTCGGGCAATAAAGAAGGCTTTAGCCATCTCGTACGCAGACCTGGTCAAATTAGGGCCGATAAATGTGTCATTGCGGGGGTTACTTGCCAGCAAATCGCCGTACTGGGCATCGTTGTGATGATTCGCGGCTTTAGCCCGCGAAAGTACCCCCTCCAACCATCTCTTTGATATATAATTCGCGCGGCATTCACCAAGCCCGAAACATTTCTCAGTTCGGCATCAGCGGCATTGCCTCTCGTCTGAAGCAGTGTTTTGATGACATCCAGCGGTGTCGTGAAACCTGCAGCAACCCCTCCAGCCAGTCCTCCGGCAAAACAATGTGTGTACGGGTCATAGCGGCCGGTTGGGTTCATGACTTTTGATATCGACTCGTATGCCATGAACTGGAGGGCAGTGAATGGTACCGTCATGCATAGCGTGGTGGGGTAGGAAACGTAGAATGCAGCTAGGCCTTCGCTGCGGAATACCTGTCGCGCGCAATGAGGCACAGACTTGTACACAGAGCCATGTAATTGCATGCGTTGCTTGATGACTAGAACAATCAGCGGCCGTTCATATTTCGGGGCTTAAGAAGCCTACCATCAAATGGGTTCATCAGGGCATCGCTGGCGATAGTGGCGGCCGCGCCGCTGGCAGCTGTGCTATGTCAGTCATCCCGCGCCAATTCGGAAGAAAGCGTGTTTGCGTACCGGCTGCAAGTGGATGATGTGCCTCACTACCTCCTTCATTGCCACCCAAGGCGTGTTTGGTGGCTTCGTAGGATGCAAAATAGACGGCATGCGCCGGGCCTGACAGCCATCAGTTCAAATTCTCCAATATAGCCCCATCGATGCTGGGAGACGGACCTGCTCCTACAACAACACTTGATAACCCTCTCCAAAGTGTCCGAAATCCTTCTACCCTTGAGATGGTGACCATAGCATTCGAAATGCCCGAGTACATGGCGGTCGGCGAGGGATTGATGAGCTGCATCCGTGTCTGCAAAGCCGTCAGCGCATGCCTATCGAGCATCAGCAAGCTTCATTGAAGTGGTGTACCTTCAATAGATCGACCGGGTACATCACCGAGTGTTCCTATCGTGCAGTCAGTGTCAGTCCAGCGGTGCGTCTCGAGTTCGTTGGCATACGGCAATGCCCGCGAACGCGCCCGCCAGCATGTTCGCGGAGAGGGAAAAATTGGGCGGCAGAGCTTCATAGCTAGAAAAGTGTCAGAGGCTGTCACAGTGCGCTGATGACGGGCGAGGGAGCTGTACTCGTGTTCTGCTTCTTCCGCGACTGCTTGCCCATGGGTGGCCATGAGCCGTACCGGCGACGCGGATTCCAGCTTTGCGATTTCGGCGGAGACGAGGTCGAAGGGATGATAGAGTGAAGCTCGTGGGGACGCAATGGAGCTTGCGCAGCGACTACAGAATGAGGTAAAATGCTGTAGTACTTTTATTTAGTACGATTTGGAGAGGTCGAAAGGCCTGGGCGAAACGATGGGCCGAACGCCGAGACTTCCGTCACAAGCAAAAAGGACGGCCGATTTCAGTTCTAGCGAAGCCGGAGCAGAATGCCGCAAAGATGTCTAAATACAGTCCTTTCATACGAGCAATTGAGGCGCCATCTAGTCTGCTTGCCGCCGCCGCCGCTTCTCCCATTGCGGTGCAGCCCTGCAAAATCCTGCACACATGTATGAAGCATTATTTCATCCATCTGATAATGATAATAATGTCACGGAAGTCCCGCTCATTTCGGACATTTCCTACGACTCGGAGAAAGCGCATCGGTCATACAACTGACTAGACTCAGTGAAAAAGTTTGATCTGATAAGGGTTATCAGATCGACTCCAGAACCGTGGCCGGTTGGGCCAACACCCTTCTCACTGTGGTTGACTCCTTGGTCGCTCTTCGTATACTGTCTCCTGAAGTTTCACTGTCCGCTATCATTATCCAATCCTTGAAGCTGCTTATTGAGAGAAGCGGGCCGTTTCATGTACGAGCGGAGACAAAAAGGCGCGTGACATACTAGTCATGTTGATGAGAGCTTGTACAGCTCATAGTGCGCAGTGTCGACTCGCTACCTGTGTACTATGCTCAACACTGGTCTCTGCGAGACTCGTTTAAAGATGCAGATGACCATGTCTGCCAAAACTGCATCATGAAGATGCTGTGTCCTCCTTTAACTACATACATATTTTACAAGTGCGACGAATACGGACGCGATTGGCAATACAGGGCGAATAGCTCCACAACCGTCTCCAAGAGTGGCACCATGTGATTGCCCCAACTGCCAACTGGCATTTCAGCAGTTCCGTCTCCTGTCAGCAGTCGCACCGCTTATACCACCTGGGAAAGCTGACGACGTCTCTAATATTTGCGGTTCCTGAAAGGTAACACAGAAGTCGATCGAATCCGAGCCCAAAGCCGCCATGGGGGACACTCCCGTATCGCCGTAAATCCGAGTACCATTGTAACGAGCCCCCGGTGACCTGTGCTTTGGAATTTGATGCAAGACCATGGTCCTCCATCGACTTCAAAAGCTCCGGCAAGCGGTGTTCACGCATAGAACCTCCCGCCAATTCACAGATCTCCGGAACCAGAAGGTCGAAGCAAGCGACAGTCTGCGGATTCTGTGCACCATTCGTGGTCGTGCTTGATGGGGCCATGTAAAATGGCTTGACGTTGCGCGGGTAGTCGGTAACGAAGACTGGACCGCCCCGTCCGACAGTCTCGGCTAGATAGCGTTCATGCTCGGTTTGTAGGCCATCGCTCTCTCGCGGGTTGAACTCAAACTCGACTTTGCCGTTCGTTACGGCTTCCAATAAGTGCCCTACAGCGTCGCTGTAAGTGATTCGGGGCCATGGCCCATCAATGAATCCTTGCCACCGCTGTGCGAGTACTGTGCGAGACACGGAAGTGCCGTCCTCTTGGTGGTCCCGTTGTCGATGTTCAAGTAGCTCTTTTCCAACATGTGATGATTGCAAATCGGTTGCAATTGTGCGTAGCATGCCTTCCACAACATCCATAATGGTAGAGACATGGTCCACAAAGGCAAGCTCAGCTTCCAACATGTAGAACTCGCTCAGATGACGGGCCGTGTCGCTCTTTTCGGCGCGAAAGGTGGGTGACAAGGTCCATACTTTGCCCACAGATTGGGCAAGTGCTTCAAGATGGAGCTGACTGGACACTGTGAGGTACTTGGTAGACCCGAAGAAAGGCTCATCATGTTGTTGCAGTGGGCTTGAAGCATCTTTCACTGCCGGTCTGGGGGATGGTTCGGGCGCTACGGTAAAGACTTCCCCAGCACCCTCACAGTCTGAAGATGTGATAATTGGCGGATGAACTTGAATGAAGCCGTGACAGGCGAAATAGTTGGTGACGTGTGCCGTCACTTGCGACCTTAGCCTCAATAGTAACGAGTTGAGGGGCAGGCGTGACCTTAAGTGAGGAAACGTGCGGAGGTACTCGGGTGTCTGATATTTCTTTTGAAGTGGAGAGGTCTGAAACGAGGTACAGAACTTAGCCTAGATATCGATGATGGCGTCAATGCAGGCATTGTACTCACCGTAGCGTTGTTCTCCCCTAAGATGCGAACCGTCTCGGCCTGCAACTCATGCGATTGACCACTTGCGCGTGATGGTATCCATTGGCCAGTGACGGTCACGGCTATCCCGGTTGACAGGCTGTTATCTCAGATCAGTGTTCACACATCTGAGATGCTAGACTCGATACTGACCTGTCGGCCTGTTCAGGGGTCAAGACGGCCTGCACCGTCTGCAGTGAGGAGCCATCACCAAGTGCAGCAAAAGCGACTCGCTTCTGCTTGCGCACGCTGCGTACGTAGCCGTTCAGTGTAAGCGTCTCACCAGACGAAGGAGGTTCCTTCGAGGACAGAGGAGATGAGGACTGTCTTAACAGTGTAGCTATAGTCGGCAGATGGAGTGACGAGCCGCATCGTACTCGACGCGACCAGGGGGCCGGGGCGGGAATATTATGTACAAGGGGAAAGCGAGGAAGACGGAGCGCGCGGCCTCGCCTGAGCGACCGGTGCATTGATGGCCAGCGGACAAACAGACTACAGTATGGTGAAATAGGCCACGCAACCTGGGAATGGGCAGTGAAGCGTGATGCACTGCCAACACCTTCAATAACGTTGGCTGGCGAGCGATAGTAGAGAGCTTGGGCCGAAAACGACACCGAGCTGTGGACCCTCGGACCCTCGTTAATCTTCGTCAATCGTGAATCGTCCAGACGACATTTATGACAGCAAGCTGCACCACCACAACATTCGAGCAGACGCTTAATTCCTGAGACAAGCCAGGAGGTCGTCGCGCTGTATGTGCTCCGTTACGCCGTTACGCCACCCTTCATGCTCCCGCTACGTCGGCGCCGCATGCCATTGGCTCGTCAAGCTCTCGTCTCGTCAACACCCAAAAAGCACTTCGTGGCCCGATCTGGCCGCCGTTGGGACAACCACGCCTATCGTGGTGCCAAAGGGCCGCCGCAAAGGCCCGTGATGCACCGGGCCTGCGGACTTGTTCGCTGGGTGTCACGGAGCCAGCCGAGCGAATTCCGTCACTGCAAGATACAACACACATCCGCCTCGACCAGTAACCACTGGGTTGCAATCACTCCCGCCATGCCGGATCTCGGGAGCGCCAGCATCTGTGCCTTGCTGCCATGTATCGTGCAGGATCTGGCTGTCAGTCATCGGGCTTGTCTGCCGGCTTGAGATCTGGTTTGCCATGCTGCCTGCAGATCGCCGGGATGGATGCTGGAGAGATCGAAACCCTCGTGGACGTCCTCCCTCGATACGGTCAGCCCTGGCCGAACACCTGCCCACTTAGAGGTTGTGGCTTCGCATGCTTGAAGCACTCCGTCTCTGTACAATAGTAGTAGCTTTCGTATCCAACGACCAGGATGCGAGTAGCAACGCAACAAAGGGTGTCACTACTGCGGCCGCTTCCGCTCCCGAACTCTGTGCCTATCCAGCATGGTTATGTGTTGTCGACGCGAATTACGCCCATATGCGGCGTGTACTGACTTTGAAGAAGCGTGGCACCACGTCTGAGACTTGACGTATCCTTGTATGAGATTGAATGACTGCCTCTCTCGTCTAGGACCACGGAGTAGCCCTGTCTAGTCTGGCTCGAACACGGGACCAGTTTATAATCTTGTTGCTATCACGCTCAATGCCCACTTGAAAGAGTCACGCACCCTCCTCTTCTAACCACCTCACTTACTCATGTTGAAACGCTGTTTGAGCTTATCGCCTTCATTACCTTTCCTGCGTGCGGGATCCCTCTGCCCCTGACGCTCCATTGATCCAATTTGTTCATTTATCAACTTGTTCACACCGCATTTCGACATGTCTCCTTCGAGACCGAAGCCATCTGAGATAGCTGCCGAAGCAAAGCGAATATGGCTACCCTACATTTGGAAGCACTTTGTCAAGAACGCGACTACTTCATATCTGTACCCGGAATCCTCGGCCATAAGAATTGGCTCGGACCAGAAAACACACCAACGAACCCGCGTAGCTGTCATGGAAGGTGACCCGGTAACCCACGCTTTGGGCTGGTACCAAAACGCAATCCGAGATCCTGCACATCGAAACTGCAAGCGAATACCGGTCGTCAACACGGCAAACGAGAAAAGAGCGGGAGGCGACTGGGAATCTGGACTCATGGCACCTGAAGAGTGCTTTGCTCGTAGGAGCAATCTCGTGCAAGCGTTGACCATGCCCTGGAACGCGCAATTGAGAAAAGATGTGAATTTTTACCCGATACCTCAGAGAGGTGGCATATATTCGCCAGAAGTGTGTAGGTTTTTCACTGACTTTCTTGTTGAGAAGCAGCAATGCTGACCCACTCAGTTGTTTTCCGATATGGGCCAGAGCGCGACTACGCAACCTTCGCACCGGAGGAAATTGTATCTCTCCCAGTCATATCGGTAGCACCTATACGGAGACCAAAGCTCGATGAGACAGGCAAATATTATTCATTTGTCCAAGAGCAGGAGCTCATGAGAGAAAAGATGAAGACAGTTCTTCGACTGGCATCGTATTGCGGGCATCGAAATCTCGTCCTAGGTGCATTCGGTCTAGGGCCTGTGTTTCGCAATCCCACTCGAGAAGTGGCTGAGATGTGGAAAGACCTCTTGTTCAAGGATCCAGAATTCAAAGGCGTCTTTACTGACGTAGTCTTCGCAATTGACAGCGCGATGGTCGGGCCGCCTCCCAAGGACAGCGACGCGGACATCACCATCTTCCAAGATGTTTTCAAGCCGTCGTCGATATTTCAGGTATCTGAACCTAAACCTAGGCCAGGACAATTTTGAATTCTGAATGCGACGTGCGGGGCAGCAACACATGATTTGTGTATGAGGTCAGAGGCTGGAGGGCGGCAGAATCGTAAAAGCACTTGGGCTCGGTTATCTATTTGGCGTTGGTGGGAATCCTGGGGGCACGCGTTGATCGCGATTCCTCCAATCAAACAGTATTGAGGTAGCCAACGCTCTGGGTCGATATCACTCTTAGCGCCACGCTTTAATTCGACATCTGTCATTGATGCAGCCTGAACCCTGGTGGTTGCTTGCTCTCGTTTCTTTTTCTTTTTTAGTGGACTTTGCTGCGTAGGATCCGGCGTTACGGTCGGCGGTGTGATAGTACGGGGCACAAAGTTCATACGCTGCATGTGTGGCCTCGGGGTTTTGAGGGCTGTTGCTACCAAGCTCTGCAATTGCTGCAACGGTGTTGCTACGGCGTGTGCCCTCACTTTTCAAACATCTTATTCATAGGCTGCGGCCGGGTCTAAGTACCGACTATGAACCGCTTGTCCAGTTACTAACACCAGATCTTTATACTAACCATAGCACTATCGCAGCTAGAGCATGTCCTGCATGTCTCGCGGCTCAAAGGTTTAGTGACGACATTATGTAGCTATCACACCATCATCTTGATGGATTTAACTTCGTCTAGGGAAGCATCTCCCATCCAATTGGTAATGGACGCCCAGTCCTCTCTTAGTTCAGGGTCTCGCAGCTGTCATAGGCTGCGCCCTGCATCATTGGAGGCTTCCATGGACTTGTAAGCGACGATACGCGAATCCGGGCGGTATTTTGAGTTCATGGCATAGAGCTTTGTTACCAGTCCAATGGCTCCTCAATTCTAAATGTTTCCAGTCGTGAAAGGGCGTTATCATTACAGCTTTACCACTACAGCTGCGTTCACCATCATTTGGCATGCATAATAGTATACATATTGTACAGTGCTAAAGAACAGGTGACATTCTGGCTTCGTGCCCTCCCTTATGCCTGTTTCCCTATAGGTAGCTGCGGTGCAATGATCTCTCCGCCTTCCGCCTCGATTTTCTTGATGGTCATTTCTTTTTGATAGTTGACAACTCTTTGCTTCTTGAAGTATTCGACCTAGCTGCGAGTCAGCATATCACTCAATGCACGTAAACCGCCTGATAACTGGCCTCCGAACCGTAGCTCAACCAGGTGAGCGTACAGCAAGCCAGATCAAGCCCTGGCCAAGTGAGTAAGATCAGGAATCCATACCCAACTATGCGCGCAATTCTTCTCGAAGACTCGATCTGCGTCGCCGCATGCCTTGGCTGTTGCCGTCCTTCCGTCCTTTGTATTTATGCTGTCTAGAATGTTGTTCCGGTCGAGGCACTCGAAGAAGCCATCGCGAGCTTCGTAGCATTTCACTCGGTTAGTCCGCGAGGGAGTCTCGAAAGCGCCGCCGGAGGTCTTCTTGACGCCGTCTGAGTCGTTTGATGAGAACCACCCCATGGTGTAGTGTGTTGAGTTGCGAGGTGTAGGGTTCAATGTGCTGTTACTGTCTACGTTTCCAATCAATAAACACGCTTTAATCCTTACAGAGAACAACTTACGCTTCACAGTGCGGCTAGATCTGGTGTCGAGGTTCGCAATCGGAAGATGTGCAGGCGTGCTTCAGATAATTCATCGAGCTTTCGGAGCTATGACGCTGGCCAATGGGACTTGGCGGCCTTCGCGAGTCAGCACCAGGTCTCGACACCTGTACATTTCTTGACGTCAAGGAGCACGCCAACACTGTGCAACACACATGCATTCATCATAACGACTTTCTCCCAAGCTCATGCCACGCCGACGCCGACCTCCACGCCCCGGCGCGCTCGCTGATCTCTCTCCAACTCGCATCCTCTCCCAGATCATCATCCTGCAACTCGCCTACTATGCCTGCGCTGCCGTCCTCATCATATTCACCGCTCTGGTAGCCGGAAAGGAAATAAGCACAGATCTGCTCTTCAGTTGGCGCAGTCTGCGCGGAGACACTACAGTCGGGTGGACACTGGGGCTTGTTTGGGTGCTGAATAGCCTCACATGGTAGGCAGCAGCATGCTTGTCGCAAAGTGTGTTCGCAGATGCTAATATTCCACAGTGTTGTCTTTATCTTACTACTCATTGCGCGCTCGAAACTCGTCCTTGACTTTGCCCTCACGATCCACTTCATCCATCTCATCGTCACCTCGCTATACTCGCATGCGATACCGACGAATCTCTTTTGGTGGGCACTGCAGATATGTAGCGCGTCAGTCATGACGTCCTTAGGAGTATGGGCTTGCCAGTGGCGCGAACTCCGTCCTATCAATTTCGGCTCGAAGACCACTGCGCGGCAAGTCAACGGCTCGGCTGAGGAGGCGGGAGAAGGGGAAACGAGAGGAAGGGGCAGAGGGAGAGGGAGAGATGGGGCAGGCGAGTATGAGATGGTCGGAATGACTACAGGAGACAACAACGTCTGATCTTGGCTTATGATTTGCATTGCTCGGCGTTGTATTGTCTGCATAGGTTACTTGGGGTGAAGGCGTGAAGCAGGAATTCGTGCTTGGGATTGTATTAGTATAGTTTTGTATTAGGTTTGTCAAGCCAGCAGCTCTTGACGTTGGTATACCCTCATTCTATGAAGTTCTACTCATAGTCAAAACTTTCTTTCGCGTCTGGATACAATTACAACTACCACTGAAGATGATGACTGATTTTCCCTACCTTGCTGGTTTGCGTAACGCTTACCGATACTAGCTGGATTTGATTCCTAAGCTTTGTTTGACAGCCTTCCGCAATCTTAATATCTAATCCTCAAATTCTATCTGAAGTTCTTAATGCTTCGAATGACTAGGGTGCATGCATGTGTGGTTCCTTACAAGGATCCTACCTTCTTAGAACAATCTATTAACAGCTATTTCTCAATTCAAACCCATCTACTGCTTGTTGACTGCTTGTTTATGAGAGGTACACGTGGAAAAATTGAGCTTGAGGGAGGAACGACTCATTAACTGTGTGTTTTGAGAAGGCACGATCCCCGTAAGGTTAGTTCAGCATCACGTGCCTTTACTTAGTAACACCTGTGCTTGGCAACATTTGAGCACCTTCAACTTGAATCACCACTTCCGCACGCACACAGAAAATGATCGCCTGCTAACTGAAACGCCCAACTAACTAGGTGGTGCATCACGAACGACAATATGAGTTCGGGAAGCGGGCCTTTCCGTCAGTGGCCATCGCGACCATCGTCTGGTAATAAGCGATTTTTGCCCGTCTCGGGCACATTTTCGAATGGCTCAGGTCCTCAAAGACCACCCGTGTCGACTGTTCCTCAACCTTACGCGGCACACATTTCCAATGTGCAGCAGCCGCCAGCATCTTTCATCCCCCCGCAGCATCTCTTCCAGCAGTATCAAGATTCCTTCCCTAATGCCCAACCTCAGCAATCGCAGGTGCCCCCTACAACGACCGCATACCAAGAACCTTCGACCGACGATTTTCTTGGGGTTTCACAAATCGTCCATGAAGGTTTCATTCCTGCACCAGGCCGAGAAGATGAGGACGAGCCTACTTTTCCTGATAATACGCGCCTAGATGTCGGTTTCGAATCTTCCAGCGAAGAAGATAGTGAAGAGGAGCGTATTTTGCAAGAAGTTGTGGAGAGAAACGACAATGAAGAGATTGATCAGGACTATTCCGCATCAGATGCTGAGCTTGAAGATGACCCCGATGAGATTCTACTCGAAGAAGAGGTTGACGTGAAGGAGTCTGTCCTAAAGCGCGGCAAGCCAAAAGACAAATCTACTCGGTCCGGCCAACGGGGTCGGGCTTCCACACGAGGTCGAGGAGGCTTTCGCAGTATTGGTGCAGCGAAAACGCGCAAAACTGGTGTTCGTGGACGTAGGAAAGGGCCCAGAGGCCCTTGTGCTGTTGCCGATCCAGGCCCCGAATTCAAGCAGCTTCAACAGCTGGCCAATGAAGCATTTGCAAATCATGACTACGACGCAGCCATTCACCAAGCTTCACAAGCTATACAGATCAACCCCGAAATATTTTCTGCGTGGAATATTCTCTCTGAGGCACATGCGGCAAAGGGCGAGGAGCCTTCATCCCTCCAGGCCCTAATGATGGGCGGCCAGACAAAACGTGACAAGGATCTTTGGTGGCTCATCGTAGATCGTATCGACAATCTCGACTCAAGCAAGTTTCCAGAGTACACGGAGGGCAGAAAAGCAGAAATGTGCCTCACATGCCTCAAGGCCATCATGTCGCTCGACCAAAATGACTACAATGCCCGCAGTCGAAAACTTGCGTTGGAATCTCATCGTGGCAAGATTACGAGGTGCGTCAAACTTTGTCAAAAGATGCTGAGGATGGATGGTCACGAGCACGAGTACGACCTGTTGAAACAAATGGCGGTCTTGGGTACTTCTTCACTCAAGCAAACCAAATTTCATCTCCACAAGATCCTTCAGTACTATGAGGCCTCAATCGCTTACTTCGTCGAAAAGGAGGATCCTACATTGGACTGGAACTTACTGAATATATATCTGGATCTCCTCCATAAAGCAGGCGATTACAATTATGCCCTTTCCCGCCTTAAAACATTGTGTCGATGGAAGCAAGGGCGAAAGCACGAGACGTACTGGGACAAAGAGGAGGATGACCGAGAGTTTGATATTGAAGATACGCCAAGACGCATCACCATTGCCGAATTTGTCCGTTCTCGAACCTCGAATACCAGCGACTATGGTGGAAGCGTGCCTATGGAGATCAGGGCAAAGATGGGCATGTTTCGGTTACGACAAGAGCCGTCGAACCTTGACGAGGCGATGGTAAGTATAGTTCCTGGACACATTGAATTGGCCTAACGCGTGCAGCATCACCTCAACATGCTAGAGCCAGAGGACGAGTCTCCTTATTCTTACCTTCAAGACTATCCTGACATCTTTAAAGAAGTTGCAGACACGCTTCATGAGACTGGCCACGACCAAGAAGCCCTGTATTTCTACGAACCACTGCTTCGAAACAGGCAAGAGCAATTCGACTTGAAAAGCTTCATAGGGCTGCATACATGCTACAAAAATCGACACGATCAAACCAATGCTGACAAGGTAGTGGCGATGTTGAAGGACTGGAATGTGGGGACGCTCGACGATCTTGCAAGGCTGGCAAAGTTTTTCGAAGACATTGGTCTGCCGAAGGAAGCTCGACAGCGTGCGGAGATCGTCTATCGCAACAAAGCTACATGGCGATTACGCAAGGTAAATTACGGAGGGTACACGGCAATGCTTGAAGATTTCAGAGATGAGCGGAAGAGACAACGAGGAAAGGGGAATGTTAGGAAGATGCGAGCGAAGAAACACAGAGAGAAGCTGCGGGTCGCCACGGGGGTTGAAGAAGACTTAGAGGCCGACGAAGATGCTACGCCGAAGGAGCGTCCCTCCTTGGGACCCGCGGACAAGCGACCAGCGAAAGGTCGTGGGTTTTACCGCAGGAAGTTCCGACCGACCGCCCCCCAGCCACAGATATTCCTGCCCGTAGAAGACGAAACAGATCCCGTGTCTGTAGATAGAGGTGTTCAGCGAGAAGCAGAGCAAGACCCAGCACAAGCTGCTCCAACCGAGCCCGTGCAACAGTCCCCGTCGCCTTCACCAGAACCTATGACGCTAGAAGGTACTGATTTGCCAGTCGATAAAATCGAACACAAGCTTTTCCGAGACAAGCTCATGAGGTTGGCAGCTGCAAACGCGGAAGAGCTTTCGTCGAAGCGAACGCAACACCGAGAGATTGTTACTAGCTTTGAACGCCTGGATGAACTGAGCGAGCTTGCAGATGATGGTGATGAAGATGCCACGTCTGAATATTTGTCGATTGCCCGGGAACTTGTCGAAGAATTTTCGACATTTGATCTCTTCTATGCCGAACGGCGACTTGAATTTAGGGGCTACTTCCGGCGTATCGGAGGTGGGGAGTTGTGGAAGGAATCCGCCCTAATGGCTCTCGCAGTTGAAGCGAATAGGGTCGAAGATGGAGGAGAGGAGCGTCCGCTGCAAGAGAAGCCCGATGTCATTGAGCCGGAGTTTTGGAGCGTTGACTTCGATAGGTGGGCCAACGTCTTTGGTCGCTATTCGCTCTACCTCGCACGAAGAGACGAGAAGGAACGCTGTTTCAGTGCATTGGACGTCGCACTGCAATCCAACATCATGTTCCGAACAAGCGAATACGCTCACAAGCTTGAGATATGTCGACTGGCTTGTGGGCTCGCAGTTAATGACTCGGAGCAAGTTTCAGCTGCAGGTCGGTTGCTTCTCAGGAGGTATCCCTTCAGCAGCGACATCATCCGAATTTATAGCGCTGCCAATCGACTTTGTCCCATCAACGATGGCTACGGAAACGGTCCCGCACACAAATCATTCCTGAGGTTCATCAAGACCATCGACTATGTCCTGCTCAAACCAGAAGAGCGAACCTGGTTCAACTTTCGAGGAGACGATAGGTCGCAATGGATGCAAGCCGTGATCAATTCCGGCATGATGGACCACGTCAAAAACCATGATCCAGCGCTCTTCACTCTTTTTGGCCACATACTATCATCAGGGGGCTCCTACATGGGAGCTTTGAACTACTACTTCCGCGCCTACGCTCTCACTCCCAAAGACCCAATGATCAATCTCTCCATCGCCGCAGCCTATCTCCAACACTCGATGAAACGCCAATCCGAGAATCGGCAGTTCCAGATCCAGCAAGGCATCTCTTTCATGACACAGTACTACGAGCTCAGAACTAAAGATGACGTAGCAATCCAGTGCTCGGAAGCAGAGTTCAACATGGGCAGGATGTGGCATGGGCTTGGCCTTACTACCCAAGCTCTTAGGGCATATGAACGTTGCATCGCTTTGAGCGAGCGCGTCAAGCAGGAGGCGGCGGACAAGTGCCGTGATGATGCGTTCGGGGTCGAGGACTTTGCGACTGAGGCTGCATTTGCAGTGCAGACCATCTATACGCTAAGTGGAGATTTCCAAGGGGCAAAGATGGTGACGGAGAGCTTGCTTGTAATTGAGTGAAATGGGCATCACCGCATATAGGGGCGCATATGGTATGGTATAGCATAATTAAGGTGAAATTCCAGCTGCTTGTGCATGACTCGTTCAACGAGTCGTACATACGGCCCATATGGCACGGCATAGGTGTTTTTGCTTTTCGGTCTTGTAGTGCACGGGAAAAGCACTTGGTGGCGGTGGGCTTGCGTGTTTGCTCAAAGGGCGGTCGGATCCAACCTCGTATTCAGAAAATTTGATCGAGCTGTGCAGACTAGGGTATCAAGATCTGAGTACTCAAAATCTTTATCTCTCTCGCTGACGAGCTTCGCGATCATCGTGGGCCGGAAGTGATGCCTATTACATTATAGAATACGAATTCCTTTTTGAGGAAGAACAGTGCATACAAGGCACTAGACATTACCTAACTTGCATACCCTCCGGAAGATAGACTCATCGATCAAACCCGAAAGTCCTCTGCATACCTCTGTGGAGAAAGGTCGTATACCAACATGCCATCTCCCAAACCCTTCAACACTTCCTTCCCTCTCTACCTCAAACACAGGACTCCTAAATAGGCATCTCGTACCACAAACAATAGTCTACCTCAAACAAAGCCCCGTCAAATTCAACGTGCAACGAGTCATCCAACGCATACGCACTCGAAGTCAGTCAGTCAGTCACACAAGATGACACCCTTCCTCACCGCCAGGCGCCAGTCACAAGCCCCACTCTCCCCATCCCCATCGCTGGGGCGAGCTTGTTTCTTTACACCGGGTGACCGGGGAAAAGAAACAAGGAAAGACATGGGTGCAAAGACACAAGGCTTAGGAGGTACCCGATCTCGGGCGTTTTACCGCAGCCGCATGCAGTGCAAGTGTAACATGTCCGATTCCCGAGCTCCGACTGTGGTGTTTACGTGTACCACCCCTACCGACCAGCATTTACCCTCTAGTCACACAACATCACCCAGCTCTCGTCCGCATCGTCGAAGCGTACGCCTTGCTGGGCATACGTAACAGAAACACGTTGGACACAGGATATGGATACCATGTTGCACCCTGACATTGCCGTCTGGGCCGGGATCCTCGGGGTCTTGGGATAGTTTGGGCTCTTGGGACCTGGTCATCTGTATCTTGCGTGGGACAGTACGACGATGGGGTCATCTGTATGAGGGATGCTTGGTACGAGATACAAAATGCATAGATGCACAGACACGGCACTGGGACCCTTTAGTGTGCGAGCGTGATTTGTGGGTTCGAGATCTAGAACGTGCAGGACAAGTTTCGTCGAGGTCGCTGGGAAGCGATTATGTCGAATGGAAGGGAAGGGACGACTGCGGCGACGGAGTAACGATTGTGTCATTCAGCTAGCAGCGAGGCGAGCGGGATATCACCTATTGTACCCTTTCTCTCTCTCTCTCTCTCTCTCTCTCTCTTTCCTCTCTAATCGTATCGTGTGTATTTTTGATCTGTTGGGACAGCCAACTTATAGAAAATCCCAGTCGAATCTTTTACCTTCTGTTGAGCAGCGCGCGGCACGTCCTCTCACGAGTGTGATGGAGCCTTCTCGAATCCTTCTGTTGTGCGTCTATGATTATTGGTGTTTAGCTGATATGCGATTTGCCGGGCGAGCGGCATGTACGCTCACAAGTGCGATGGAGCCCTCTCGAATCCTTCTGTTGTGCTTCTATTATGTGTATTTGTTCGAGTCTCGTGTTTGCGTGATGATGATATGGATTCTATGCACCGGTGTTAGGGTAGTTCGTAACCGTATTGGGTGCTGAGTTGGACTCATGTGTTAAAAGTCTTACAACGTTATGGTTACCGGGGTCTGGGCCTGCTGTAAGATTTGCTACTTTGCTGTTCTGGTGCTGTGTAGTTCAGCAACCCTGCAATACTTCCATTAAACTTCAACTAGTCAGAGTATTGCAATCATCCGTACTCGACTGCACTCGGTAATAGATAACGAAGGTTTGTGCGTGCATTCACAAAAGCGCAGTGCAGCAGTTCCGACTTTGTGCGTGGTGGAGACGCTACATAAGAAAATGAAGTGAGATCTACGCGGGAAATTATGGCTCGTGAAGCAATTGCCAAACGTTTTAACTCTCAGATCAAGAGACAAAACGTGGATAAGAAAAAAATTGACCTTGTTTGTTCTCAATTATTGATTTCCTAGTCTACTATTTCGTCATCCAATACGACTAATGCGGAGACTGTCAATACGACAGCACCTGCTGCTATCCATCCATCCCTCCGTTCCTTTCTCACCATTGACCGTTCTCGTCGCCAAAGCACAAAATCGATCGGTCTATGATACAATAAGAAGAAAGACAAACCGAAACAATGCTAAGCCCGCAAGCATTTTGGGAATCTTGGGCTTCAAAAACAAGGGAGAGGGAGAAATGCAGCAAATCGACTCATTCCATTTAATTCATGGAAGAACACACAAAAAAAGATCAAGGAATGAAAGGATGCCGTGGAAGAATCGTATAGAGTCGTCCTATTAAATGGTTCCATATTAACCACCTCAATCCCTCGTCATCGTAAGAATGTTGCGAAAGAGCAGGTATGGATGGCGGTCTGTTGATTAGACGGGCGATGATACAGCCCTCAAGAAGGAAGGCGGTGACTGGGACTTGACGAGCAAGTGCCTAGTCGTCGATCGTGATGACTTCGTTCTTATTCTTAGGCTTCCCTGCCGTGTTGTTGGCTTTGCTGAACGATGGCCGCTTTGGCCCAGTACCAGGCCTAGGTGGAGGAGCCTGGCCGTTTGGCTTCATAGTCGGTGCTGCTTTAGCTTGATTGCCGTTGATATTTGCCAGAGGTTGCTTGACACCACCTTCCACGTAGCACTTCATGACCGTCTCATGAAGTTGCTTCAGAGCATCCGGGGTACCATCAATCTCGGCAACGAGACCAGAATATACACCGTACCAGAGATCCCCCTGTCTCCTGTAAAGGAGCGATAGAGCCATCTGGAGGTCCTCCTGCCGTCTGAAGCCCGGTGTACGTTGGTCCTTGGTTCGCAAGTCGTGCAGGTTGCGCGCATTGTCCTCGATGAGCCACACTACCCGGTCGTCTTTTCGCATAATCTTGATATCAAACGCGCAAATAGGATTGGTGTAAGTCATCCGGTAGATGCCGATAGAGTGCGCATGGAAATATGGACTTCCCATGGTCTTGACGTTGGAGGCTTCAATCGCGTCGATGGCAGAGAGCAGAGGGCGGGTGTAAAGAAGGCTGAGGCAGAAACGGTCCAAGTTGGAAGTTGTATCGCTAATGGCATCTTCGCTAGGCGAGTTTGTGTCGTTGACGATCTCTTCAAGGAACTTCCGAATACGCATATGCGGATTTCTCTCGTCGAGCTCTAGCTTGACATTATCGCCTTCGCCGAATTTGACGGTTGCGAGCAGGGAATTGCTGTATCGAAACCGGACTTGTGTCAAAGAGGAAGACTGTAGGGCCAGTTTGCGTCTCTGCAAGGTCGTCGCAAAAGAACGAAGTCGATTAACGTCTCGTAACCGCGTCGTTAGTTTGCTGATGGCTTCCTCGCCGAATGCTGTGTTTAAGAGAATTTGGAAGTGTCCATTGTCCGAGAAGTTGAAGTCGCTCTGTGGTGATGATGCCATCAACTTTTTCATGTCATCAGCTATGGACGGTACCATGCTCCCTGTGGCAATATGCCAGACCTTTTGGGACTGCAGTTGTTGGCCATGGCACACCAAACGCATACTGGGCTGCAACCAAGACTCTTCTCCAGGTTTTGATGAGAGTAGCTCTTCGGTCTTGACATGGAGCACCCAACCACGGACTGTTCTTTGTGAAGTCGAATTCGGTTTTGGTTGCGCAAAATCGTCGTCAACTGTGGATGACTTGCCCTGCTCACGCAGTGCCTGACTGTTGACGTGGATAGATATCGTATTGACTGCGACCCTCGCAATAGCGGCTAATGTTTGACGAGTAAGATCTAGAGGACCATGAGATCTCTCCACGGCGATGTTTTGGGCATGCTCGATAGATTGGCCTGTAGTACCCATCTTGCAAATCCACCACGACTCGCCAGACGGATCTACAATAGCACCTAATGCCCATCTAGCAGACCAACCACGAGGGCAATACAAAACGAATTGAAGGACCTCTCGCTTGACTGCTGCCTTTACCGCGTCGAGGCGGAGAGTTTGTCGCCCAACCTGCTTCCACCCAAGCTGTTGGGCACCCCTTTGCACGAGATCAAGGAGCGATCGAGACAGTAGCTGGGTGACGATGTTGCCAGGTTGTGCCGCATCCTGAGCGCGATTAATGGCGTGTTCGGCGCCTGCCGATAGCGAAGTCACTGGCTGCAGGATATATCTGCCTGTGGCTGGTTCCACCGAAAGCGTCACTGTGTTGGTGAAAGATCCCATGGAAGCCTCGAGTTTGCAGTCTGCCGGTTCAGTCTCGGCAAAGGTTGCCTTCACGGTCGTGTTGAGCTTCATGTTCTGGCGCGTAGTCTGGAGCAGATGACCGATGTGCAACGTTATTACGCGCTTCAAGATGCGCTCAGCCGACAGATTGTTCCAATCCAGTTTGAGGTCGACATCCTTGACTTCTGTTCCTTGACGGAACCACCGCGCTGTCAGGGTAGGTACTGGCGGCCCTTGCCACGACACTTTGCCACGGCTGGATTTATTGCTTGATATGCCGATTTCAATCCAGCTCTTTTTCCCGGGCTTGTCTATCCAGTACGACAGTACAAGCTGTCGATGTGGGGTGTCTACCCTCAGAGAGCCATCCCAGCCGGTACGGAGAAGTGCGTATGCCTGTGACCTAAGAACGCTAATCTTGTGGGTCAAAGTGAAGTTGTGCAAAAAATTGAAGCACTCTTCAAGTCCTTTTCCATCGGTTGCGAGATTGACGTCCATTATGTTCTTCAATTCGAACAAGACACGACTATCGACATCGATTTTCGGGGCGGGGGAAAACAGGAGCCGGAAATCAATGAAATGCCATTGATCAGATGTATCCTCTGTGAAGGCCATGACATCGAATTCAAATTCGTTGTCGACTCTGAAGATAGCGCGGCCAGACTCTACGCGCCAGTTCTCAAGATAGCGAGGTAGCTCCTCGTGAACAATCAGCCGTATCGTTAGCGAGGTGTTCATGTACTGCAGTAGCTTTAAAGCTTTTTCGGATGATATTGGCTCAGGTGGTACGTAGCCCAAGTCTGGTAACCAATCCGCCTTCTGCGTCGTCAGGATTTCCAGCGCCGTTCGGATGTCGGGATTGCTCTGTCGCGCCTGTGCCGACATCATCTTGAGCATTTCCAGCTGAGCGTCGGCCGAATCTTGCTCGAACGTTTGTTCCCTTGACCAGGCGAACAAGTCGATGAGTTTCGCAATGTCCGCGGCGGACTTCTTGCCCCAATCGGCGAGCACGAGCATCTTGATGTATTTTGCCCTGTTGTCTTGGGCGAATCTCAGCAACATGCTCCGCTTCTGTTTGCTGGCTTCCGAATTCTCTCCGCCATGTGCGCCGAGCCCATTAGGGAGAGCGCCATTCGTCTGAGGGGTGGTGGGTATGTCTGCCATGCGCTGGAGAACTTCATTGAGGTCGTTGAAGCATTCTTGGTTGATGCGCTGCAGCAGCTTCGAGTACGGGTGGTACGAGCTTGCAGCTACATGCGCAAGCTCGGGTGGCAGCTGGGCTACCTTGTCGGACACTGGAGTAGGTACCGCAGAGACAGGCTTGGGTGTGCTGGCAGCTGAGTTGCCGCGCGCACCGTTGACAATTGTGCCATCGTGGGTGCGCTTCTTGCTTTCTCCGTCTCTTGGACCAACCGCCCCGTTCGCGCCGATGGAATTCATGGTACGAACGCCTACCATACTCTGTCCGCGGTCGAATGGCCCTTCAGCGTGTGCGCCGCTCCTGCCACTCTGCGCGACCTGCCCCACTACCTCCTCCTCCGCTCGCTGGGGCGAGGGCGCCGACTGTATCGTGAATCTCGGGTGGCCGGGCAGCGGTGGATGGCGGAGGTTCGTGGAAGTGGGCTGCGGGCAGCCTTTGAAATCGAGGTGTACTGGCGCAGGTCGGTCGTAGGAGTGAAGGGTGGGTTGTGTGCATAGAGCGTGGGTGAGGTCAAAGGGATCAAAGGCGGCCGGTAGGTCGTTCTTATCTCATTGTCGGCGCCGAACCTTCAGAAACAGCACATGCGCCTGCGCAGAGCAGCCACTGCGAGACCGAAGACGAAAGGAAAATGGGCTGCGCTCGTCGGTGTGGTCGGCGGAGTCGCGGGGTGTTGACGTCGTGTGTCGTTGTCGTCCAAGAATGAAGCGTTAGACGACTAACGGGAGCTTGGCATCGCAACAGCGGGTGAATAAGCAGCACGGGTCATCGTCTGCCGCTCGCCGTATTGTTGCATAACATGTGCATCGAGTGCACGACGTCGGTATTATTCTATATCCCATTCTGCGGCGAAGCCTGCACGTTCTTCTATCTTATCTTTCACACTGCAGGTAGTTACGAAAGCCACCTCTATGGAAGCGCTCAAACACTGCGAAAACACTGAAAGTATATAGATCAAAGCCAATAGTTCAACAGCGACCTCTTCTGTGGATTGTATTGAGTACTGTACTGTACCGACTCCCGACAACACGAGAAAACCCAGGCGCTGTATATGTATCTGTCCTGGTTGGGCACCTGACGCGGGCCTGCACGCGGATCTGCCCCTACCTTTCAAACACTGCCGTCCCCCACCACCCCCTTCTCCTCTACTGCACTCCTCCTCACGAGGCAGCTCTCACCCTGCCCTCACCTTTGCGCACATGTTCCTGTTTCTTTGACCTTTTCTGCGTCCTTCTTGCCTCGTCATGTCTTACTCCAGGTGACCAATCATCGTCCGAGAAGCAAGAAGCACCGACAATGACGCCCCGTCAAGAGCTGCCGCTGCCCGCGCGCCCAGATCTCGCCCGCAATGTTTCCTCCTTCTCCAAAGCTTCAGTCCCTTCGTCGCATGACGACGCTGATGACGAACAGAGTCTGTCCGAGGATCTTTCCGGTATGGAGTCAAACTCGCCGCCTCCGCAGTATGAGGGCGAAGATACACGCTTGACGAGCGACCGGGAGCTTTCTGGTTTCTATGTCTATGGCTGGGCCGCCGAGGTTAGTACAACTTCGAAATCTTCAGCATGTAATTTGATGTTGACATCTGCAGGTCTTCGTCGTATGCGGAATTGGCAGCTTCATCCCAGTAACACTCGAACAACTCGCGCGCGAGAATGGCGTCCTGCTCTCCGACCGCACAACACCATGCAAACCATCCCTCCCTCACACCCCGCTCTCCTCGTTATCCTCCGAGCCACAGGCCGGACAATGCATCGTTCACATATTGGGCATAGAGATCAACACGGCCAGTTTCGCCATGTACACCTTCTCCATATCTGTGCTCGTCCAAGCACTACTCATAATATCCATGTCTGGCGCGGCAGACCACGGGCGCTTCAGGAAGACGTTCCTCCTGTGGTTTGCATTCATAGGTAGTATAGCGACTATGTTGTTCCTCCCTATAGTGCCCAAGGTGTACATCTTAGGCGCATTGCTTGCCATCATATCAAATACGTGCTTCGGAGCTAGCTTCGTGCTATTGAACTCATTCCTACCACTCCTTGTTCGATTCCACCCCACAGTCCGGTATGCAGATAGATCAAACGGATCTAGCTATCTTGACGAGGAAGACATGGTCAGATCAAATGGATCAGACACTTCCCTACGAAGAGAAGCGCAGTACTCCACCGAACTTGCCGAGGAAGAGAACGTGCTCGACGGTGTCGTTGATGCCACGACCGCACTCCTCCCACGCACAAGATCAGACGCAGATCTCATGGTCCCCAATCCGCGCTCAAACGCAACACCCTCCCCCGAACTCGCCCTCTCCACGAAGATATCTTCATACGGCATCGCAATAGGCTACATGGCCGCCCTCCTGGTCCAAACAATCGGCATCGTAATCGTCATCACCTTCAAAAACTCAAGTTTCGGCCTAAGACTCGTCCTCTTCGTCATAGGCCTCTGGTGGTTCATCTTCAGCATCCCAACCGCAATGTGGCTACGCCCACGCCCTGGACCCGCTCTCCGCATCGCCGCGCACAAATCCAATTTCCAAACCTGCCTCGTCTACTTCAAATACAGCTGGAAGTCTCTCGGTCGGACTGTCAAGCACGCGCGACTCCTAAAAGACGTCCTCCTGTTCCTGGCAGCATGGTTCCTGCTGAGCGATAGCATAGCAACCGTTTCGGGAACAGCCGTCCTCTTCGCAAAAACCACCCTCGGAATGTCGTACCCCATGCTCGCCCTCATAAACGTCATCGCGACCGTCTCCGGCGTCCTCGGCGCCTTCACCTGGTCCCGCATCAGCATCTTCATGCGTCTCAAACCTACGCAAACTATCCTCGCCTGTATCGTCCTGTTCGAACTGATTCCCATCTACGGCTTACTCGGTTACATACCCGCGATCCGCCGCTTCGGTTCCTTTGGTCTACAGCAGCAGTGGGAAATGTATCCTTTGGGTGCTGTGTATGGCTTTGTGCTCGGTGGCCTGAGTAGTTATTGTAGGAGTTTGTTTGGCGAGTTGATTCCGCCGGGGTATGAGGCGGCGTTTTATGCTCTGTATGCTATTACGGATAAGGGGAGTAGTGTGTTTGGTCCTGCGATTGTGGGCGCGATTACGGATGCGTATGGAGAGATTCGACCTGTAAGTTGAAAAGTCCATGTTGTCAGCTGGAGATGTCGTGCTAATGGGTCGTAGGCGTTCTGGTTCCTTGCAGTCTTGGTAGGCCTCCCGTTCCCGATCATGATGCTGGTCAATGTTGAAAGGGGCCGGGCTGAGGGCAATGCTTTGGCTAAAGAGCTGGAGCGATTGGCACGGGATGAGGAAGAGGAGAGTCATTTGTCTGAAGATTTGCTTCACAATGGTCTAGAGCACGAGCATCAGCATTGATGGATAGACGACGCATGCATCGGCATTTGCATTCATGAGGTGTTTGGCACGGGCTCGATTTGGGTACTTCTTTTGGGATTCCACTAGCGCGGCGTTGAGGCTCCACCATACTACGATTCGAACCATGATCTTTCTAATACATTATACGCCCTATGGAGACACTTAGATGGATGCATCGTCTCCTTGTCCATCTCATCCATAAATGGAGCGTTGCTCCGCACATATCACCCACACATTTTTTACCCCATTCCTTTGAGATACCTACTCATCCAGGCCTAGAGATTCTCTGAGCTCCTCCCTCTTCTCCTTCCCCTCCACCATATCCTCGATGAACTTCCACATATCCACCGCAATCCTCTCCCTCCTCTTGCTGATCATGCTCGCCGACTTCCACTCCTTCTCAACTTCATCCCGCTCCTTCTTTGTGACTTTCTCTGCCTTGCCGGCCTTCAGCGTGTCGAGCCTGCCGACGATTTCGTTCTTCTCAGTTTCAAGGGCTTGTACGTTAGCGATAAGATCTGCGGTGCTGAGTGTAGAATTTAGGGAGGAGAGCGAGCTGCGAAGGGTTTTGGCGGTAGCAGTGAGGGTCGTGGTGTTGGTGCGGAGCTCGTTGATAGTAGTGTCGAGAGCAGCGAGCTCTTCAGGGGAGTAGGCATCGTTCGGGTCCTATACGCAAATCAGAAGGGGTAGAAGAAGTTGTGCGTCGGAAAGTTATGCACCTGGTGGACATGGTAGACGATCTGCTTGCCTATTGAGACGTTAGCCGTCTTGATCTGTGTCTAAACGAGCGTTGACCTACCAGCTGCGCGTCCTTCAAGCTGATTGCGTTCATGAAGGTCTTTCAAGATCTTCGCTGTCGCAGCTTTGGTGACCTTGTTGTGCAAGTTGGCAGAGATCTCGATGGCCTTCAGAAAGTCAGTACACCGTCTCACAGACATGGGCACGAAACACTCACCGAATATGGACGACTGCAGACCGCCATTGTCAGCATTCGTCTCCTAAAGGGGCCATGTCTCAAGCTTGAATACTCACTTGACCTTGCCTACAAAATGGTCAGCGCTCACTTCCAAAGGCGTATGTAGTTAAAGATAACACTTCTCGCAGTTTCCAACAGATTGGAAAGGGTCGCCAAACAGCTGCTCCAGAACATGTCCCCACTCACGTAAATACCCCATAATAACCTCAGCAGCATCCATACCGCCCTCATCCCCACCACCGCCTCCCACAGCCGCCGTCGCCGTCGCCGTAGCCCTCTTCTTCGCCGCGGGCTTCTCACCACCGTTGTCTTCTGTAGTCACGGCAGCAGGACGTTTCTTCGAAGCAGGTGCAGGTTTCTCGACAGGAAGAGGGCTGTTGTCACTGGTCGTCGCTGCTGAAGCCGGCTGCTGTTGCTGCTGCTTCTTCTTCGTGGCTGGCTTCTCCTCAGCCTTCTTGCGGGGTGCCATGATGGATGCAGTGACGATGACGATGATGATAGGAACGAAAAGATGAGAAGAGTGAAGTGTGTATAGAGCAAGATGAAGGATGAAAGGGGTGAGGGGTGAGGTGGACTAAGGTGGCGAAGGCAGTGGTTTGAATGGGGCAGGGACGCTAGTACTCGCGGGTGGTGAGCAGGAAGGAACGACCCTGCACCCTTTAAGAGTGACATGACCTGACTTCGGACATGTATCGTGAAGGTGGAAACATACTGGATATGAATAGCTTTGAATCCATGACTAAAAATGGGCATGCATCTGACCAAAAAATTTTCTAGCAACGGTTCACCGCCCCAAAGCCGTGAAGAATGAAGCAAGACATCTCTTATATGCAAAACCACAAATCTGGACGGCATTGAAGAATACAGTCTTTATCTACTCGCCCTCAAGCTTCATCTACATGTCCTTTCCAAAGCACTCATGATTACCAAGAAGAAAGGGTATAGGGACAATTACGGGCTAGAAAAGTTGCTAGAGAAAAACAAAATCATTTTCTATGCAAATGACATGCTACATCCAGAAATGAATACAAAAAGCTCCGCTATGCAATGATATCTCGCGGCGCTATGCTCGTAATCTACATGACAGTCTACGTGGACGTTAGCATAGAATGTGACGTGACCGGAGACTGAAGTAACTTACACAATCGCTATCCTTGGGTGCCTGGCCGATGCCCATTTCATCGAACGTTTTCGGGCCGTTAGCGCCTCCTGAAGGTTTGCCGGCACCGCCTGCAGGTTTGGCGGGCGCGGGCTTCGCTGCCGCAGGTTTAGCAGCACCGGTATTGGGTTTGGTGGGCTGCTGTGCTTGTTGCGGTTGCGGGGATTTGCTCGGCTTAGAGGCTGAAGGCGCTGCCTGTTTCGGCGGTAACATAGGTTGCTGTACAGGTGGTCGCCCTGCTGATCCGGGAGGAGAGCCTGGTCCTTGGCCTGGCCTGCCTCCTTGTTGTTGAGGACGTGCAGAAGATCGGCCTTCGTGGCCTGGTTGGCTTGTTGCCGGTCGAGTATGTTGACGAGTCTCTAGGGGTGCAATGTAACCGATGTCTGGCAGTGTCGGCTGCTTCTTGAGGGGCTGCTTTTGAAGCTTGTTCGGCGCACCTGGCGCACTGTAACCAATATCTGCAGGCTGTGCCGTTGAAGGCCGATCGTATGCTTCTGGTCGTTGAGCACTCGGTCCCCCTCCGGGCTGCCTGTATCCACCTGGACCAGGAGGTCCGCCACTGGGCATTCTTCCGCCTCCACGACCCATGCTATCTACACTCGTAGCTGGACGCATCGGCAGAGGCCCCATGTGCTGACCCGGTGGCGGCCGTCCGCGGCCATATGGGTCGTTTGGCGGAGGACCTTGACCATACACGTTGGGATTGATGTTGAAAGCTGTAGAGATCGGGCGATCCATCGGTCGGGCACTTGCAGACCGTAATTCAGGAGCAAAACCACCTGCCATGATTGGAGGCAGTCGTGGAGGGCCATTGTCCATTGGGTATGGCGCTGCAGTAGACGAGCGTGGCGGTGGCCCAGATAGAGTTGGTGGTTGATCGGATACGGGATAAGGAGTGGTGCCTCGATCAGGAATTTGACCGCTGCCAGGTGAATCTCCATAGTCAGAGGGACTGCTGTCGATAGTTGGCAACGGTGGTACTGCAGTCTTTTGCTGCAATCGTGCGGGGCGCTGACCACGCATTGAACCATGCTGAGACTTGATCTTGTTGATAGCCACCTGCTCGTGATCTTTCTTGGAGAGCGTCCGCGATTTCGATATGCTCTCAATTCGCGCCTCTGCATCCTTGTTTCCATTCCTAAAGGCCTTCTCGTACCATTCCAGAGCCTTGTCAATGTTGACTGGTACGTGCATGCCGATTTCATGGAAATAGCCCAGGGCAAACTCTGCTGTAGCCAGCCCTGCAAGTGCAGCGCGTTGTGCGTATTGATAGGCTAACTCTTCATTCTTTGCGAACTCCCCCTCTTGCCCGCACAAAAACCACTTGCTGATAGCCATGTCTGCTTCAGCCTCGCCTTGTCTAGATGCTAGCGCATTGTAATGTAAAGACAGTGTAGGGTTGAACTCGCACCCGAGACTGCAAAGCTCATAAGCGGAACCCATCTTTAGCTGCGCTTTAGCAAAGCCCAGATACGCTGCCTTTTCGATGTTTTGCCTAGCGCCTTTCTCGTCGTAGGGAAGGAAAACTTCCGGGACATTGATCTGGGGAAGTTCTCGCGCCTGTAGCATACCCAAAACGTATGCGCCTTGGGGGGCGTTTTCATCAGCAGTGGCTGCGGCTTGCCTAATCAGCTGGACACCGCGTGCGAAATCCTGTTGCTGCCCGTGTTGGCCCAAAAGCGTCATCATTCCTAATCGGTAGTTCGATGCAGAGTCTCCAGCTTCTGAACCGGTTTTGTAATGTCGTAGAGCCTTAATGGGATCGTTGGACTGCTCGAACTGCATGCCCATTCGGTATTCCGCTCTTGAGTATCCTTTCTCCGCTGCTCGAGTATACGACCGGAAAGCCTCCTTCTTATCCGCCCTCAGCCCAAATTTGCCAAACTCTAACCACATTCCGCGCATGAACTCGGCCTTTGGATGGAACTGATCTGCGAGGAAGCCGACCACGTTCATAGCATCCACGCGCAGTTGGTGCTCCACGGCGGGTGTTGTTGGTCGGGGGCCTTGTATTTCGGCGAGCCGCTGCGCATGAAGCTGCGCCGTGTCTACGTGTGCCAGTGCATCCTGTGCCCATGCCAGCTGCATCTCCGGGTCGTTGGAGTTGAGCACTGGTAGCCTAGCATTTTCCAACACCGCCTCCTTTTCATCGTCTGACGGGGGGACGTTCGGCGGTCGGTTCGTGAGCTGTGGGAATATGGAGAAGTTGGGCGCCTCGTTCGGCTGGGCGAAGTTGTGATAGTCATGGCTATTGTGTTGCTGCATCGCTTGCGGTTGTACGCTCGGAGGCTGCTGGAAAGCTGCAGAAATGCTGCCGTGTCGCGCCGGCCACTGCCCCTGCTGTCCCTGCCCGGCTTGTTGTCCGTTCTGGAAGCTTGAGCCTCGTGGTGGGAACTGTTGCGGCTGCTGGTTATAGCCTTGGGCGGGCGGCGATCGAGGAGTGTTGGCTTCGAGTTCCAAGTGAGCGATGTTTTCTTGCATGTGTTCGGGCACTTCGGGCATTATTCTGCGCGCGGCGCGAATACGTCAGCAAAAGTGTACTTTACTTTCATAAGGAATGTAAGACGGACCTCTGCGGTAGAGGATGTTGGACCTCCGGTGCTTGCTGGGGCATGTAATAATCATCAAAGCCTCCAGGAGTGAATGTAGCCCCCAGCTGGGGTGGCTGGCCGCCTTGGTTGTAACTCATATTTGCGGGGGGTATCCTACAAAGCGCGACGTCAGACCTGTCAGCCTTTGTTAAGAAAAGAGTGTTTGCGGCAAGGTGTAAGACCTGTCGCGAGACTTTCTCGAGACACGGTCATCAAGCTCGGGAGTCTTGGGCCCTGGTGACGCGGTTGGGCAATAGAACAAATGCCTGATCACTTACAACGTTGGAGGGGTTCACGCGGAGCTTCTAAGCTCCCTTCAACTCTGCAGTGAGGACGTTCGAAAACTTGAATCCGGTGCTATGAAGACCAACAATTCAAAGGCGCAATATGTGCGACAGAGCTGGGTATAAGTATTCGTGCCAGCTGGCGAAGGCAGAAGCTGAACGTGATTCAAGAGCTGCTGCGGCACTGAAATGAGGGGCGGGCTGTGTTCCGCATGGAGCGAAAAGCCGAAGAAACAGAAAACAGAAACAGAGACAGAGACAGAAAGACGGGGATTTTCAAGGGCAAAGAAACTTGAAGGGTGGCTACTACAACGTTTGAAAAGGAGAAGAAGGAAGTTCGGCGGGTCTCGGATGTTAGGGCTTGGGATACCTTAATGTGAATCTTTAGAAAAAACTGTCTGACGTATGCTTCTGCTTTGGGTCGACTAAGCATGGCGAAAGACACGCCGCGACATAGATTCCCGAACTCGCGCGCAAATTTTCTATAAATGTCGCGACTTTGGGCGCGTCGCTTTGATGAGCGACGTCCATCAATTGATCCATGGGCTGTGCCGCCGTGCACACATCCATGGATGAGGCTGTGTAGGCGTCCATTCAGCCGCCTTCCGGAGTATCCCAAGCTGAGCTCTATACGACCGTGAGAAATGAGTGCGCGCTTTTATTATGGTTTAGCGTCTGCTTGCGTGGCCGTATTTTTCGAATTCCGGCGTCGTACGTACTACGTATACGAACGCTTGAACCGCTCGCCATCCAAAGAAGCACAAGTCCAGAACGGGATGCCTGAAATCCTGAAGCAGACAACACGGGGTACATCCAACATTAGTTCAAACAACGATAAGAACCAGAGCCCACGATTACATATATGTGACTGTGATTGTATTCCTACTTCTATCCGCACCGTTCGTCCAAGGGGAATACCGCATCTCACTAATATCAGGGGCGAAGAACAATGACGCTATACAACCTTTCATTTTCCAGCCACCGATTAAGACGAAAACTCATCCATATGAGTCGAAGAACTAACCACGAAATAACCGGAAGGCTGAAGACATCGCAACGATGTTTAAGCAGCGTTTCCACGACCGGAAGGATATAGATGCTGAGGAAGCGAGGTTTTGGCAGGAGGCATGTGAAGGGAGACGGAAACTCCAAGGCCCGATGAAGCTGCAGCACTCCGGCGTTAGCAAAAGATCAAAGGTAGATCTAATGCACCATCACATCGGAAGGGACAGGTTGCTGGGCGTGGCTCTGGTCACCGTTGGGAGCACCAGCTTCATCCATCTCCATCTCCTCCCCTCCCTCCTCCTCCCCTTCTTCCTCTTCATCATCCTCCTCCTCACTGTCTTCAATGTCAATCTCCTCGCTTCCAGCCTCTGAAGCTGCGTCGTCGTCGGCAGCAGGTCCAGCAGTGTCCTCAGCACCAGCCATCTCTGCATCCTCGCCTTCAGTAGGGGTGGCTTCAACTTCAGCCTCCTCTTCCTCCTCCTCCTCCTCTTCTTCGGCACCATATTGATCGCCATCCGCGACAAGGTCGGCCTCAGGTTGGTCAGGGGGGAACTCGGGTGGAGCACTCTCTTCCGAATCCCTGTCTATGTTAGCAGTTGCCTGGGTTACGAGGCGTCGCGCGAGTCATACCATTTTATCGCGAATCGTGTAACACGCGGTTTCTCTGACAGAATGCTCCTCCGCACCTTCTCGATGACGGGTTTGGCAGGGGGCTCAAGAGCAAGCGCTTCGTCCGTGTACTCATTGTTGACATAGTATCCCACGCGCACAAACTCGCGATCGTCATAGCTGCAGCTCAACAGGATCACAGTGACGCCGATGATTTCGCTGTTGGGAATGCGGGACAGGTCTGGAGGGTCTGCGCGGAAAGCGAATTTGTTGATGCCAACGGGGATGGGGCCGACGAGGACGGAGTCGAGTTCTTGATCATGCTCGTTCCTAAAACGGTCAATGTTTGCTAGGCAAATAGAGCGAAAACCAGTACTTACGAAGTAGCAGAGCCGACGTAGGTCAACTTCCACTCAAGATCTGTTGCGCCAAAATCAGTACGTAGCAACGCGGTGCAACGCAGTTGGTTTACCTTTCTTCAACTGCTCAAGACACTCGAACGTGATCTCAAACTCATACGGCGCGTCGAACGTGGCCGGATTGTTCTTGACCTCCACTCCAAGCAGCGAGACAACCGACATGGTGAAGGACGTGGATGTGGGGTAGTAGGATAGACGATAGCGGGGTGTTGATGGAGCCGAAAGTCGAAGATACTCGGAAAGCTGATGTTTGGCGCAAGTGAAGATCGAGAGTAGAAAGGTGATTGTTGTGGGTGAGGGAAGCGGTGAAAGGTGCAGACAGACGGCAATAAATACAGAGCCACACAAGCGCCTGCCTGCCTGCCTGGACCCTGCCGCCGCGAGCGCGTCCCGGTCGCGCTTGCTGTGCTAGCAGGACAGAGGATCACGTGCACACGCATCGGTTGGGGCCGCGCATCGACCGATCTCAATCAATGGATTAGCCATTAGTGCTCTGCAATGACAACTAAGTGCTACCGTCCCAGGCCCAGGATGTCTTTGTTAGTAAAGATTGTTCGCTGCTCAAGCGCATTCCATTACTTTTACTATCTAAACTACTCCAAGACCTTGGAGGCTGTTGATCAACGTCTCTCCAATGCACGCTCAAACACACAATCGTCCCATGCCGCTAATCTGATATCCAAACAGACAAGAACGCGCTTATTCATACACAATCGTGAATTCTCCCTAGCAACCAACCAAACCATACAACTTCAAGTAGACACTCGCGTTTGCCTAACACCCCTATTCATCAGCGCAGTCTCGAGCCCCTGCGCAATCTTCCTTCGTCGCCTGGCCTTTTCCCTCAACTGCGCCAGATCATTGTCATCCATGTTGCCTAGCTTAGTCAAGGTTTTGTCTGCGGACGGTGTGCCTTCAGGCGTATAAAAGAGCCCGCAGCCTTTCGTAGGCGTGCTTTCCACCTCGGGTGTCAGTGCCCTCCTGTTCAGCTCGCTCAAACTCATCCTGCTACGGTTCGTCGGTGGTGTGGCAAATGGACTGCCGCTGCGTAAGCCGCGAGGTTGTCGCAAAGGCGTTCCTAGCTTGCGTGATGACGATGAGGTCGGGTGGCTAGTGTCTGCGAGACCGGCTTTGCGGAACTGGGTTTCGAGCCTTGTGATTTCGGCACTCTTCGTCTCGGTGATGGCAATGAGTTTATTAATCGTCTTCTTGATGGCGTCGACGGTGGGCACAACTCCGGCCCTTCCATTCTCCGCATTGCGTGATGCGAGTTTTGACTTGAGGAGCATGATAGCTTCTTCGGCCTGTCCGAGCAATGTCAGGAGACGCGCGTATTCCTTCCGTAGTGTCTTTTGATGGTCCGCCAGCTCCTTCGGTAGGGAGGCTTTGCGGACTGCATCGAGCTTTTCTGGACCCTTGCGGTTGATGATCTGGCGCCGAACATCGTTGATCTTCGTTGACAGGCGCGCTTTCTCGCGAAGGAAACGTGTTAATTGACTGAGCTTGTCGACAAGATTCCGCACTCGGCCTTCATCCAGACCCTGTTCGAGTTCATTCTCAAGATTCTTCAGGTCTTCAATCTCAGTCAAGCACCACTCCTCAAACCAAGGTCCATCTTCCCCCTGCTGGTTCACTTCGTCTAAAGTCTCTCGAATGACCTCGGTGTATCGCTGAGGCCGTTCATGGTATTTCATGAAAGACTTCAATGAGCGCCAATTGAGACCCAACGTGTCCACCATGTTGTTGATGTCTCTGTACACAATCTCAATCTGAGCAGCATGACCAGTCTTGTTCAAAGCAGCTCCGCTGTACTCTTGTCGCGCTAGGAAGTCGTCTAGATGCCTCGAAGGTTCAATATCCTTTGCAAGTTCCTGGCGGATACGTTCGTCCTCGTCGTCGACGAGATCGGCGAACTGAGGTTCAGGAGGTGGCGGTTGAGACTGCTGCTGTATTGACGCACTCAAGGATGGACCGGATCCTGGTAGAGGGTCCCTTCGGGTGTTACCAAGGCTGGAAGGAGACTGCTTTGCAGGCGTCGTTGACTGGTCAAACGACAAAGGACTGGCCTTTGGTGGTTGGCCATAAGGCGTAGGTGCAGGCTTGTGTTGTTGAGAGAGTGCGTGCGGAGGCGTAGGTGCAGCAGGGTATACGGGCGGGGTCTGATGATTGGATTGGGCCGAACGACTCCTGCGTGCAGCATCCGACGGTGACGGCTCTACAGTCTCGTCTCCAGTCTCACCCCCGGTCTCTTCGTCGCGTTCTTCTTCAATTGAAAGGTCGCCTTCATCATCTTCGTCATCTAGAGGCGACGACGGTACAGATGAGCTAGGGGCTTCGACCTGGACAGGTGGGCTCCCAGCAATCGGGGGCACGTCATCCTCCATCTTGGGAGCCTTGTAAGTCATTGGATCTGGGGGCAGGGGTGCGTCCTCAGGTACGATGGATTCTTTTGGCGGCGCTTCCTTCGGTTGGGAAGGGGACAGAGTGCGCTGTTTTGGTTGCGTTGCTGGAGTCGTCGATACATTCTGGGAACTCTTTTCTGGAGTGGCAGGAGGGTTCGGGGCTGCTCCTGTGAGCGCAGAGCTAAACCCACCGCCGAAGAAGGAACTTCCAGGAGTAGCAGGCTTCGGTAAGTCGTCCTTTGCGGTTCCGTCAGGTTTGAAAGTAGATCCAAGCTTGAAGCCGCTCGGAGGCAAGGCAGGGGTCGGTGTAGCTTCATCCCTCTCTCTGTTCCTTGTGTCGCCAAAACTTGACATAGAATCAAAGGATGAGCCAGTGAGGTTGATGGTGGAGGCATTGGAGGTGAAACTGTCTTCTTTGGAGCCATTGGCGGTTCCTGAGAACATGGTTGACTGCTTGTCAAGACCTGAAAACATAGCCGCGCCGGACCCACCAAAGCTGTGGAAAGGAGAACCAGAAGTAGAACCTTTATTAGATAGATTCGCAAAGGGTGATGACTTGCTGCCAGAAGTAGAACCTTTATTAGATAGATTCGTAAAGGGTGATGATTGGCTGGCAGCGCTTGCAAATCCACCTGGAGCTGGTGACGAAGATGCGTTGGAAGTGCTAAGAAACGGTGATGGGCGAGGGAGACCAGCGGTACCAAATATCGCCTGAGCAGGTTTTTCTGCTGTTGGAGCCCTAGGCTGTGCAGTGGGGAGACCTGTGAATCCGGCGGCGCCGAACGTAGGCTGCGATGGCTTTGGTACCGTTGCTGCTCCGAACTGTGGAGTGGATGTAGTTTTGCCTGGAAACAAGCTTGGCTGCGTACTTGGAGTGCCTTGTATTGGTTTACTAGGCATGGGTGGTGTTGGGTTCGTTGCCGGAGTAATTACAGAACCGCCCAACGCAGTGAGACCAGGATACCCTATCTTGTTCTCGAGCGACTTGTCCCAAATGACCCAATATGCTTGCAAAAGGCCTTCTTGAGTGAGTAGAAAGTAGGCTGGCAATGGCGTTGGTGACTCGTCGAGGCCATCTATGCGTTTCGAGGGTCGCTGGACGAGTTCTTTGCTGGAAAGGTCCAGAGATTCACCGATGAGAACGCTGTCCAGATCTTCCCCCAAACTTTGTCGTGGGACCTGGGCCTTCCTGTGATCATCGAGGCAGGCTTTCTGATATTCGTTGATTCCTACTTCCTGATCTTTGACAATAGGCTGCTTCGCATTTATGATGATCGTGATATCGATGGAGTAGGATCCGGATACAACGAGCATATCATTTAGAAGTGGTTCCCAACCCTTCAGTCTGGAGACTGAGTACCGAGGCGGGTGTGTCCGTGTAGGTGCATCCCCTTCAAAGCATGGCCATAACAAAGGCTCCATAGTCTTGCGGAATGTGAAATCCTTGAACTTGGGCGTCTCATTCTTGAGAAATTTGGTCTTCACAAAATGGAACAGCGAATCCTGATCCGCTTCTTCTTCGGGCGGAGAATGCACCATGAAGAAGTCGTCGTTGCTAAGATAGGAAATGCTCGACACTGTAACAGTTAGTATACCCATAGACTGAGAGGGATGAGAAGCGCAAACATACCAAGATAGCTTTCTTCTACGTTGGGTGGGCGCGGTATGGTGCCGAGGAGATTTTGAGTGACTTGGTACGCCGCAGCGGTTCCGTCCTTGAAGCCTACCACATACGCTTTGCCCCTGGTGCTCCAGGATGCACAGGTTGCGATCTTGCCATTGGTGTCGACTGTCGAGGGCACACCCGTGGTCATGTCCACGATGTCTAATCGGCCCATGTCTCCAACCACAGCCGTATAATGCGCCGTAGATGGGTCTGTGCATGGCAGCATGGCGCGCACACCTTGATCGTGTAGTGTGAAGTCCAGAGCCGGCTTGCTGTCTCCATTGAGGAGATGATCCACTTGATACACAGAGAAACGCCCCCCACCCTCTTGGTTGATAAACAGCAAGTCTTCATCGGTGGAGAATGCGACATGACGCAGGCGTGCAACCGGGATCGACACGTCGGGCTTGAAGTCTGAGATGACATCTGGAGCAGCATTTATCTCGGCTTTGAGTGCATTGCGCACGCTTTCGGTGGATGTAATTACGAGCGTGTCCGGGGATGCCGCAGCCACCAGACCGCGTCGAGAGGCGACGGAAAGAAGGGTTGCGGATGCGGGAGGCAGGTTGTCGTTGGGCCATGGAGAGGGAAGCAACTTCAGCTTTGGGGGTCCTGTCAAACCGCGTCCTATACTCGCGAAACCAAGAGCCTGTACACGAGTTAGGAGTGGTCCCAGTCTTGCAACGATCCCGCGACTTCAGCCCAGCGTGCGCTACCTACCTCAGTCGTGATCTCCGGCACCTCTTCGCCGGCATTGACAGACAGCTGCAGATTCGAAGCGGCATTGGAAGCCAGCGCCATCTTTGCGTAGACGTATTCGGGGCGCAGTTCGCGCGATGGGGTTCTGTGGACTACCGGGCGAATGCTCGCAGCATCTGGGGACGAAGAATGCCTGTGGAAGACGGGCGACGAGGGAAAAGACTCAAAAGAGCGTGAAGAGACCCGCGGCGGGCTCGGGCGGAAGAGCTCGAAGCTTTTGTTGAAAATGGTGAAGGGCGGGGAGGATGGCCTGCGCTCTTCCAGCGGGCGGTAGAGCACCAAGCACACGACACGAGCAGCAAATGCAGTGAAGCTGCAGCTCTAGAGGCACTTTCTTTGCCCGGCGTCTAATGTTTGGAGACGCGCTGAGCTGATCGGCTTGGCGGATAGTGGTCTGTGCACTCTGCAGCTGGGGAGCTCCAGGCAATTGCGTCTGCGTCGTCAACCGCTGCCTTTGCCCTTCACGATCTTTTTCTCTTTTTCTAATACTGCCACCTGCCACCTGAACCCCTCCCACTGCTCTCTGCTACATCCACGACCATGGCCGGCTTCGACTTCTCCAACCACAACCGCAATGCCGCCCTCCACGCCCAAGGTGTCCCGCTTCCCAAAGCCACCAGTACCGGAACGACCATCGTGGGATGTCTATTCGATGGCGGCGTTGTAATTGCAGCAGACACTCGAGCAACAAGCGGACCTATAGTAGCAGACAAGGTAGGCTAGACACACCGCAGCCCGACCATGCCCCTCAGCATCTAACAGTGCCACAGAACTGCGAGAAGCTGCACTACATCGCCCCCCAGATCTGGTGTGCAGGAGCCGGAACCGCCGCCGACACGGAGTTCACTACCGCCATCATCTCGTCAAACCTCGAGCTGCACGCCCTCTCCACCGGCCGCAAGCCGCGCGTAGTCACCTGCATGACGATGCTCAAGCAGCACCTCTTCCGCTACCAAGGACACATCGGCGCGTACCTCGTCATCGCGGGTGTCGACCCCACAGGCTGTCACCTATTCACCGTTCATGCCCACGGCTCCACCGATAAGCTACCGTACGTGACGATGGGATCCGGTTCGCTGGCCGCTATGTCGGTCTTCGAGACGCAGTGGAAGAGGAACATGTCGAGGGATGATGCGGTGAAGCTGTGCGCGGATGCGATTCAGGCCGGTATCTGGAACGACTTGGGCTCGGGCAGTAATGTGGATGTGGCGGTCATCACTAAGGAGAAGACGACCTTGCTGAGGAACTACATCACGCCTAATGTGCGTGAAACCAAGCAGAGGAACTACAGGTTCCAGCGCGGTACTACGGCGGTGCTCAACGAGAAGATCATCAAGAAGGAGGAGATCAGCAAGTACGTTACCGTGCATGAGCTGCAGGATGATAGTGTGACGGCGACGGGGGAGACCATGGATGTGGACTCGTAGATGGACTGTATAGACGGCGCATGATCAAAAAAGCCTTCGCATGGTGTTTGGGCACGAGGAAGGGATATGTTCTATAGCCCGGAGAAGGAAGATACTCCCGGGTCATCTACTTAGGCATAGACAGAAAGGAATTACGACCAGGTCCAAATACTCCGTCCTCGCACATGTATTGAATCATAATGAATTTCTCTCTCGCCAGACATGCTGCTGAGCATACTTTCAATCAACCGTTTTGACCGTGGGCCATCTGGTACCTACACCTTACCAAGCTGAAGACACCTCTTGCCATTACATCTACCTGCACCTCTTCTCCACAATGCTCGGCCCATGCTCCTCGTACTCCTTCCTCGAGATCCACAGCTGATGAAAGCTTCCCAAACTCGCAAGAATACTTCCCCCGATCCACGCTGCATACTTTCTCTCAACGACTGACCCCGGTGCAACAATCCGATTCTTCGTACTCGGGTAGAGATTATTGATCTCATAGTTGAGCCGCTCATTGAACTTGTACAGCAGCGTTGAGCCACCGGTGACCACGATATTGGAAAGGAGGAGAGGACGTTGATCGGCGTCAACGTGCTGTACGGCTTGTTGCACGAGACGGGGGATCGTATGCTCGTCCTTGGGTCGCGGGTTGTCGGCGTCTTGGATGGCGGCGTTGGCATCAAAGAGACCTTCTGCGGGACGGAAGCGCTTGCTTTGGAACACTTGGTTCCAACCATCTGGCATCTCAAAGGGACGCCCGGGTGATTGCATGGTGATGCTTTCGTTGTTTCCGGTGGAGAGACGGCCTGGACCGGGCCAGATCTCGACCACGGATTCTTTGAACTCGGTCAGGACACGCTCTTCTTCGTGACGGCGGAAAGAATCGGTGGGAGGAACGGCAAAGGTCTTGTATGTTGCTTGAGCGGGCGCTCCCGCGTCGACGGCCGTCTTCGATTTGACCATGAAGTGCGGTATAAGAGGTATCTCAGGCTGAGATTGCTTGAAGACGAGGCGCGTTTGGTTGGAGACGAAATTGCCTGCTAGAGGTGACTTCTGGACGCCTTTCTTGAGGACCATGCCATCCAGCACGGGTGTGACCGAGGTATGCGATGCGCCGACGTCAATGATGATACCAGATGCCTTTCCTGAAGCAAACGCTGCCAGCACGCCAGTCTTTTGCAGATAGAAAGCCGGGGCACCCCATTCCTCCATAGCAATCTCAATGTACTTCTCGCGCGCCTTTGCGCTGTTCCATCCCGGCTCTGTGACCAACAGCGGGCTGTCCTCAAGCGGCTTTTCCTGGTTCTCAACAGCATCCATATCCACCTCCATCGCATCGCCATTCGTATTCGTGCCGTCATTCAGACCATTTTTCGTAGGGTCGCCGGGTTTTGCGCCCGTCAACCGTGATGTGATCGCATACTCCCATATCTTGGTCGCCGTATCCCAGTCTTCAACAATGCCATCTGAGCCCCACGGGTTCTTTATTTCAAGGTTGTCGACAACCGTATGTATCGCGTTTTCGCCGAAGAGGTATTTGGAACCAGACTCGGAATCGACCTGGCCGTAGAAGGAAGGGCACACAGATTTGGGGACATCTTCACCAGCAAAGCCGGCGCGCGTGGTCCAATAGCCGGGGTCGAGCACAATCGCAGAAACCTCGTCTACGTACACTTGTCAGAGTGCGCATTGAGAGAGTGGTGGGCGCGAGACTTACCTCCAGCGTACTCGCCAGCTGCTGGCGCGGTCGATGAACCTGGGATGTTCATGGTGTGTAGGTCTCCCGACGTGTGGAGCTTCGTGAAGCTTTGTATAGAGATCAGCCGGCCAAGTGACGCGTGAATCCTCGGTACTTATGGGTAACTCGAGGTGGAGTGGTGGAGGTTGGGATCTGTGTCGCTGGTGAGGAAAGCGCATTGCGAACCTCAACGTTTATGGTGGTTGGTGACCGTTTACCATTTACTACTCACTGAAGGCCTCCGTACACCACTCACTACGTCACTCCTTACAACGTCAGACTCACTACCAGTGCTTTTGGACGCCGGTCAGATTCTTGGGACACCACTCTGCATCGTTTTAGGGGCTTTACGGCCACTTTCGGGGCCTCGGCTTTCTCGACAAGACACCTCCTCTGTCGCAGCCTCGTGGACCACTCACTGCGTCACTCTTTAGACCTCTATCATGAACGTTTTGACGCACAATCTAACATGATTCTCCGAACCTTGAAGCAGCTCTACTCGCTAGACACGCTCGATACCCGCTTCGTAGTTGCCTCCTCAGCACCCCCGAAGGAAGCCCTAGAGCTTGCGGAACTCGACCCAGCACGACCGCTACCCGTCCGAAATGGACGAGTGAAGGGCAGGGAATATGACGAGGATGTTCAGCCTTCGCGATGGCGGACACCAGAGCTCATTGTCTGCTCTACAATTGTCGCATGGTCTATTTACTTTATGATTAGTACCGTGGTCGATGTCTCGAGAGGTTGGTGAGCGAGACTATCCTGTTGCACTTGAACTGATTCTGTCGAAGCATCACACCCAAATTACTCTGATATTGAGGGCTGGCTGGACAAGGGATGGATACCAGGCCGCAGAGTGGTAAGATCACCCAGGCCACAGCACTCTTCCAATTGCTGATACTTTTATACAGGATAACTCCGATGCGCAGTATAGAAGCTTTCGGTCAAACGTGCCATATCTGGTCATCATTTTGATGCTTCATCCTCTGCTTCGAAAGGCCTACGATGGATTTTGGAGAGCGAACACATACACCAACGTTCGATCCTCCGCTGCTAATGGCCTTACTATGGGCTTGACTACTACTGCTGCCGCAGATGCTCGTCTAAACCAACGCATCTCATTCGACATTCCCTTTGCAGTGATCTTTCTCTCGGCTCTGCATGGCTTCTCGGTCCTCAAGATCGCGGGTATTCTCTACATCAACTACTCGATAGCGAAGAGACTGCCGCGAGCGTACGTGCCCGCAGCAACCTGGATCTTCAACATCAGTCTCATGTTCGCCAACGACATCTTCAAAGGCTACTCGTTTGGCAAGATCCTCGGTGTTGTGCTTCCATCCTACCAAGGCTCTTACAAACAACCTTGGAGGACGAATGCCGCATATACCCTCGACATGTACGGCGGTCTCATCCCCCGTTGGGAAGTTCTATTCAATTTTACCGTCCTTCGCAACATCAGCTTCAACTTAGACCACTACTGGAGCTCGAATGCCAGTGACGGAAGTCCTTTAGAAGTCAGTCCATCCCATCTATTCCTCTATGACCTGCTAATGACTTCAAGAAGAAGCAGCTCGATCCCGCCAATCTTTCCGAGCGTGATCGCGTCTCCATTCCTGCCAAAAACAGCGATTATACCTTCCGTAACTACTTTGCCTATGCCGTCTACTCCCCACTTTACTTAGCAGGTCCGATCGTTACCTTCAACGACTTCATCTCTCAAGCCCGCTATCGGCCGCATAGTATCACTACCAAGCGAAACACTCTCTATGCCATCCGATTCGCCGTTGTTCTCCTCACCATGGAAGTTATGATCCACTACTGCTACATGGTTGCAATCTTCAATGAACGACCAGATTGGTCCGGATACACTCCTGCTCAACTCAGTATGCTCGGCTTCCTCAACCTCAAGCACATCTGGCTCAAGCTTCTTATTCCATGGCGGTTCTTCCGTCTCTGGGCGCTGCTCGATGGTATCGATCCGCCAGAGAACATGGTCCGATGTATGAGCAACAACTACTCCGTCACGAACTTTTGGCGTGGTTGGCATCGCAGTTTCAACAAGTGGAGTCTACGGTACCTCTTCATCCCCCTTGGTGGCAGTAAGATGCCGGGGCTTTGGGGCAAAGTTCGACTCACGGCCAACTATCTTGTCGTCTTCTCCTTTATCGCCATTTGGCACGACATCCAGCTGCGCCTTCTCATGTGGGGTTGGTTGGTCACACTCTTCGTACTACCCGAGTTCATCGCCTCCAAAGTCTTCCCAGCACGCAAGTGGAAGGATAGCCCGAATGCGTACCGCTACCTATGTGGGCTGGGCTCTGTTGGTGAGATTCTGCTGCTTATGGCTGCCAATCTTGTCGGGTTCGCTTTGGGTGTGGATGGACTGCTAGAGCTTGTTCGCAGTATATTTAGCTCTTGGTCTGGGTTGACGTTTTTGTTGGGTTCCTGTGTGGCGTTGTTTGGGGGTGCGCAGTTCATGTTCGAGTGGAGGGAGTCAGAAAAGAGGAGGGGGATAAAGTTGAGATGTTAGACGCCATCGGTGATCATACCATGTGTATAGAAATAATGCGGATGGTGGTGCAAAGCCCCGCCAACTCCGTAAACGGAAAAGAAATTATCTCCCCCCAAAATTGTTGAAATGAGTGAATGTGCACAGTACTCCAACGGAGGTCATGGGCGTTCTAATTCAGTTTCATAGAGTCAGATTAAAGCAATAAGTCGGATAAAAGAACCTTACATAACCAACAGACCTTTTTTGAAGGAGCGAGTGGGATTTGATTTCAATGCAAAAAACCAAGTGGAGTAAGCGTTACCAATTAAATAAAGATTGAAGGGCAAAAAAAAAGAGGGGGGGAAAGGAAATGGAACAACAAAAAATCGAACCCACGCACTTCGCGTGTGCGATTTTTGGTGTTTCCAAAGATTTGTTAAGTGCAGTGTTGTGCGGGACTCGCGGCCACTTCTGGTAAAAGGCAAGAAATGGGTTCGTACAAATCCTCGCACTGCACAACTAGTTTTGTGAGTTAAATTAATTATATAGTACCCTAAATATATTTTCTGCGAAGTGAGGAAACCTAAGACGCGACGTTTTAGGTGGACCGACTAGCTTGCTAAGCGAAATGGTTGCGGGGGCGGGTGTGCCTAGCACAATGGAATTTTTGCGGTTGCCTGCACGGGCATGGCGCCGATATGCTTTGAGACGACCAGAATAATCTGAGAACTGGTTGACATTAAGAGGATTAGGGATCAAAACCCTCCTTTAAACAGACTTTTGTGAGAAAAGACCTTTGACAACGACAAGGTAGAAGGGCATAGAACGGCAATAGTGAAGGTATAAAAGACATCTCCTGTATGCTGCTTAATGAAATACCCTGCCGTGGGACACCGACAGAAGCCCTGCAGGCAGGAGTCGTCGAACTTGGCATTGATATATTGTTAACCATATATGTGTTCTGGTCAAGGCACAATACATACCCCTCAGGACGGTCACTTTTGTAGTCTCAAGCTCAATTGTGAAGATATGCCTCGCACGTCTGGCAGCGCTTGACCGATCTTGAACCAACAGATAGAACTCTTAATGCGGCACTTTGTTTGATCGCCTGTTTTACTTATATACCACAGGCTTAATTACTAGTAAAATGTAAATATGCCTTGTGTATCTCCTTTATGGTGCACCGTTGGAGGAGAAATGTGAGAGGAAATGATTACACCGGTGGACATCAGCCAATGACGGGCAAGAAGAACCATGGCTTCTTTCACCGGCCCGCACCACATGTGCACCACGTCCGTGACAGGTGACAGGACCCTCAAATTTTCGCAGTTCCAGCTCAGGTCTACTGTCCGTTACCTTATGCCATATTTATCAACTTGACATCCACCATTTCTACCACAACTCGTATCTCTCCCTCGCTCTACACACTCAAGCTTCACGAGCTGACGATACCCCACCACGCCCGGACCGAGTGAGGGGCTCTCTTACATAGATCGATGTGCTGACGCGACCACTGTTCACCATTTATACACAGCTGCAGTGCACAGCATTGCTCCCGACTGTGAATAAAATTGCGAGCACCGCGTGTCATTTCGTGCCGGCTTGCGAACGACCTTTACCTTACACGATTGCGCGCAGCCTCGAGCTGGCCTGAGACACCAGCCTTGTGTATCGCTACCGCCATCCTCGAACCACCCGGCTGCAACCAGCACCTCATCTACGAGAGACGGCCGCTTAAAATCATATCGGTCCGAGCGAGAGAGTAACATGGCGTCCAACGGCGGCTCCGGCGCACACACGCCGCAAACCCAAGCGCAGATACAGCCTTGCCGATATAAGACGGGGAAAACGCTGGGCGCAGGTAGCTACTCGGTGGTGAAAGAGTGCGTACATATCGATACCGGAAGATACTATGCTGCGAAGGTGATCAACAAGCGCCTAATGGCAGGACGGGAACATATGGTAGGTTCACAGAGTCCTGTAAGCTTTGGTAGTAGGAGCTAACATGTGGCCAGGTCAGGAACGAAATCTCGGTCCTGAAGCGCGTTTCCATGGGTCACAGGAATATCCTGACTCTGGTAGACTACTTTGAGACGATGAACAACCGTACGACCCGCGACAAGCGCGTGGGGAATCATTACTGACAAAAATGCAGTCTACCTGGTAACTGACCTCGCTCTAGGAGGAGAGTTGTTCGACCGCATTTGCCGTAAAGGCAACTACTACGAATCTGATGCCGCAGACCTCATTCGGGCCACTCTCTCCGCCGTCGCATATCTGCACGACCACGGTATCGTGCACCGAGACTTGAAGCCAGAGAACCTACTTTTCAGGACACCGGAAGATAACGCAGATCTTCTGATTGCTGATTTTGGATTGTCACGTATAATGGACGAGGAGCAGTTCCACGTACTGACGACGACGTGCGGAACGCCTGGTTACATGGCGCCAGAGATCTTTAGGAAAACTGGACATGGGAAGCCTGTGTAAGCACGGCAAAGTGTCTCATGGATATCTTGGTGCTGATGGTTTGCAGTGATATTTGGGCCATTGGTGTGATCACCTACTTCCTGCTATGCGGCTACACACCCTTCGACCGCGATTCCAACCTCGAAGAAATGCAAGCCATTCTAGTCGCCGACTACTCCTTCACACCGTTGGAATACTGGCGCGGCGTCTCTCTCACAGCGCGCGAATTCATTCGACGCTGTTTGACCGTCGACCCGGCTGCGCGCATGACCTCGCAAGAAGCGCTCTCGCACCCGTGGATCGCTGATATCAACAAAACCACAGCAGAAGGCGAGGAAGATTTGCTGCCAACGGTCAAGAAGAACTTCAATGCTAGGCGCACACTTCACGCTGCCATCGACACAATCCGAGCTATTAACCAGCTTCGAGCCGGTGGTGCTGCGGGCATGATGGATGGAGTAAAGTCTAGCGAACCGAGACGAGGAGCACCCCCAATCAACATTCCACAGCCGGCAGAGGACGAAGATCCCATGGAAATTGACAGCCGTGGAAACGGGCATGGACAAACAGATGCCATGATCAAAGAGCAGGAGAGGAGGATTCGCGAAACACAGCAGGGACTTTGGAACAAGCGATAGACTGTTTTCGTCCTGTGTTACTTTTTCTTCAGATGGTACTTCTTTTCTTGAAGTCATGGATGAGCAGTCTCCGATTCGGCTTCATGAGGTGGGGCTTGGATGGTGTATGTGATCTTCTACATAACGGGTGGTCCCAGGAGGGTTCTTCGACGTCTTCTTTTTGAATGTACATCATTCATTCGAACTCTGGAAACTGCACGTGTACATGGGTCGGAGCAGTAAACGTATTGTTGTTCTTTTCTTTGTGCTGAACTTCTATGAATGTGTCTTCAACCAACACGCAAGTACAGTAACGTGGCGAAAGCTTGGTAACTATCTCAGGACTTGAACTGTGGAAGGCGGTTTAATTCTGACACGCGTTGTACATGATTTCCTGCTTTCACGCCTTCCTTTCCTTCAAGCTACTCGATGATGTTCTCCTCTTACTTTCCGTTACTCTCCAGTGTTGTTTCACTTGTTGTTCTAGAAGCGTAAAAACTACATTTCCAATACCACATGGCGCTCTCCTAGCATTCCTGAACCAGAAAAAAATATAACGCACGACGCAGACTGACGACAGTGTGACTGCGAGCGCAGAGTGGTCGGGAAAGGCTTTTCAGCGATTTCCTTGAAAGGGACGCCGCGCCGCTGAGACGAGTTCTAAGGAGAGTCTGTCTCTAGCTCAGTCTTGTCCACAGTTCTATTGGCGAAGTGGAGGTTAGGGCTGTTGCCTCCCTTCATTTTCCGCTTTTAAGATCCAGTGCTTTGTAAATACCGTGACGAGACTTGGCTGCGGGTGCAGATCGACCGGAGGGTAGGGGCGGGTTTAATGGTGTCTTTCTGGATATTGCTTTGCGGGAAAAGTCCGTAGTGATTTTAACGTCTGCCGGGCTCTGAAGTTGTCTTTGGGGGGTTATGCTGTTGAGGATATTTGGACCCGAGGTTTTTGAAAGCGCGATCTTGACTCAGGAGAACGAGGGATAGGTTAAGGAATTTGTTAAGATAGGACAAGACTTGTAAAAAAGACGGTGTAGATGGGTGATGAGGTGGGGAGGTTGGAAGTAAATTGAGGCATTTTGTTTATACAAATGTGAGAAAGATGTTGGGGGCTAGCTGTGATGACTCCTTTGGGGCTCTCCTACGTACCTAGGTCAGTCAATTCACTCTTTCACGAGGATGAAAACATGACGACTGCAGGTGAAGGTCGAAAGCTATCGTACGCCGCGGCTGATCTCAGGTATACAGCTTCTCCCGTCTATTGCTAAGCCTTGGCCCACGAAAGGGGGGACACAACTTCTTCGGAGATCTATTAAGGATTTTACGGTACGTTCGCGGGAGCTTTTGACCCTCCACAGCTCCTCTCCATCAAAGAATCCTAACCTACAAAAATGCGATGTGAATATGTACCAGAAATTCGGTAGTGCGCTTGGTCCAGAAGTGATAAGGTATCTTTGGTACCGACTCCTTTATAATCGTAGCACAGATGTCTTCTAGACTGATGCTACCGATCTGCTGAGCAAAGGACAAAAGTGATCAAATGAAGAGAGATAGTACGGAAACATACTGTCATTTTTAAGGTAAGGTAGGTATACATGTCTATCAGCCGATATCAATATGTCTTCACCCTTAACCCCTACGGTCGACCCTCTTGTGGCACCCTCAGCGCTCGGCGATACTGAACGAACAGCGCGAAAGCGTCTACTTTTTTTCACCGCCACACTTTTGTAGCTTCTGTGTGTTCAAGCTGCCCACTAGCTGTGTTAAAGCAGGTTCCGAGCCAAAGTCTGCGTGACGTCTAGCAAACTCACGAAAAACCTCAACCGTTTGAGTGAACCCTGAATGAGCGCGTCAATGGCTTTCGGCGGCCTTAAGTGGCGTATTCACCCGGAGGACTCACTCCGCTAGTTTCCCGCCGGGGGAGTATAAATACTCACGCCTCTACCCTCCTCCACTATCTTGCAACTTAAATAACTCTGTATATCAACACCAACGAGCATCAACAGTACCACTCCTCTTCAAACCCGTTGACTGTTATATGTCACTCTCAAAATTACTGCAGCCACTTAAAAATGGTATGCAAACCCCTCTGATAACAGGTGCTGAATGGTAACACTAGTCACTAGTCTTCCTCCGCTTCTCCCCCTTTACAACCCGTCAACATCTTGGAGCCCGATAACTCCAAGCAGTCACCTACATTAGATAAGGGCGGCCAGTATATCTTCAAGTTCTACCTGCCCTGCTGGGTTGGCAACGAACGCACCGACTTCAACAAGACAGTCATCCTCTTCGAGACCGAGTATCTCTACTACATAGTATACCAGATCAATGAACAGCGACCGCATAAGGACCCAGCTGTCGTAGAGGCACTCAAGCAGAAATGGATCGCTAAGGAATATGTGGGTGAGTTTTTGGTCCAAGAGTGGGAGTCAGCGAAGAAGACGTTCATTCCCCTCCGGAAGGAGTGGAAGCGTCCGTGGGGTGAACCCGGTGATCGTCAGCCAGAGGAGGATGCGGAGCTTGTCCGCCGGTGGCCAGTCAACAAGATATTCCAGGGCTTGAGGGAGAGGGCGCAGGCAGCTGCGAGTGACCCTACGCTCTACCTGTTCGCAGAGAATTTGGATCCGCCTCGGAAGCTGAGGCGCCTGGAACTCATTGGATTGCAGCTCGAGAAGTTGGTGAATGAGCACTTCTCTTTGATGGAAATGAGGCGGGTCGCTGAGGAGGTGGAGAACGATTGGCTCATGGAAAAGTGGACTCATTTCAAGTGAGGAGGTCTACGCGAGCCTGATTCACTGTGCATGAACTTCTGCCTCCTTCCTTTTTAGAAGCCCGATTCACAAACCAATACACTTCCCCTCCCACCAACGAAGCGTAAGCATGTCTTCAATAATGAATCATGAGTTAAGATCTCATAAGCGACTGTGCTGGTAAATGTCTCTGTCTCAGTAATGGATCTCATCCCTGAAACTAAATCTGCGTTAACGAACGAGTGGCTCTGCAATAGACGACACTAACACATTCATGAGACTTGGAAGCAGGAATCCTGCTCGTAGAACCAATCGATCGTCCATGGCTATACCTGTTCGTTTCTAATGTGCGCCTATGGTGACCAATCCTGTCATGCAGTCCGAATTCTATAAATGCAGTCGCCCATTCCCTTCATCCTATGGACATCACTCCATAACTCCAACATCTGCAGAACGCTCTAGTAAGCACCCAACCCTTATTCTCTACAACTGAATTTCCTTTATTCTCTCCGGCATCCCCAATCTCTTCAACGCAGCCTGTTCACAGAAGCCATTCTAATGAAGAAGAACGAATACATAAAGGGGCGTTAGACACCCGTAGAAGATGAACACATGCTGTGCAGATACATCGTTGACCGGAATGACGATGATATTATTGCGGGAGAGTTGGGCAGGAGTACCTCGTCGGTAAGGGATAGGCGTTTGGAAATCACAGAGCGACATCCGCCGGATCCCATGTATGAGAAAGTGATGAACGAGGACAGGCCTGAAGGCGCGAAGTTTCGATGGAATTAGGGAGGAGACGGGGAGAAAGAGAGAAGACCAAGGATCGTTTGTATCGAGGAAGAAGAGCGTTGAGGCCTTCGAACAGTGATAGATTCAGAAAGCAAAGTGTTACGACTTGTGAATTGATACTATACACTCTCCGCAAACATTCCAATAGCTTTAGAATTGCGACCCTCAAAATAATTCATATTATCGCACCGGAGCTTTCCCTTTACTTTTGCTAGTGCCAATCTGTTTGTGCTCATCGTCTGCATCTGGCGGGAACTGTAAACCCATCAAACCCATCATGTTTCCTGCAGGCCCAGCCATGCCCGCTTGACCTTTGAAAGCCTTCAGCATATTATCCGCCAGATTGTAGTCCTCGTCGAGCACCTCTTCATCGCCGTCACTATCCTCCTCTTCCATTTCTTCAGCCTTCTCTTTCCCTTTGGCAGATTTGATATGCTTCTTGTTGACGGATCGATTGCTTTCCGGATCTAGCTTAAGCGCACCATGTCCAAATAGCTCTGCTTCCATCATATCCGACAGCTTCTTGATTTCATCATCTTCCTCTTGGTCTGCTTCTTCAGCTAGGGCGAGCTCACGTGCCTCGTCTGTGAGAAGCGACTTTTCAGCGGCGGACAGTGTCATGAACTTCTCGTGGGCCTTTTCGTATTCTGCGTATTCGGCATCGGCGTGTTCATCCTCGTTCTCGCTTTCTGGTCCCTTTTCGTCACTAGAGTCTTCAGGATCTTCCCATCCACGATTTTCGGCATCGGAGTCATTGTCCACGTCCATAGGATCCAGACCGTCCGCACCGTCTATCCCTGCTTCATCGTCATTCATGAAACTAGTGAAGCGCTCCACCATCTTCTTCAGATTTTCCTGCGCGTTCTTGTCTCCAAAACCCTCGTTTCCTCCCTTGCCAGCTAACTCGCGCTCGAATTCAGTGAAGTCGATATCAAGCCATCCTTCGTCGTCCTCACGCTGTGGCCATGCAGCAATCTCGGCATCCGTCGGAAGGGCATCGTCGCCAGTCTCCAAGTCCCCAAGGAGCAGTTTGATCTCACGCACAGGTTTCTTGTCGGCGTAGATTGGATGCCGAATAAGCATCTCCAATCCGGCGGCAACCTTGACTCCAATTTCAGCTCTCTCGGACGGCTTTTTGTCATCGCGAAGCTTTTCGAGTGCTTTGCCGAAAGGACCAGGAGGATCCCAATTTTGGCCAAGAAGTTGTGCGTATAGCACCTTTGTGAACCTGACGCTTACATCGACGAAATCCTCTGGTGGGAAGATGAGTGGAGTATCAGAATTTTCAGGCTGTAGAAGACGGAGTGAGATAGGATCGCGGAGATAGAAAGCCTCAACCAATGGAGCGATGTAGCCTGGATTGATGTGGAGTATGTGAGCAACTTTCCTGGGTAAGGACAGCGTAGCATGATGCTGATTCTCCGATATAGCCGCGGGATAGCTGCTGAGACGATGAAATGCTTCTTTTTCGATCTTCGGATAATGCTGTGGCCGTGCAGGCGTGTCTCGCAATATCTCCAGTGCTTCGATGCGCTTCAAAGGTGCTTGATTTGCCTGTTTCGAGAGAGGTATTATGAGGAGTCGGTGGTTGTTGATCCAAACTCGGTTTTCTGCTACTTCTGGATTTAGCCAGTTTGGCAGCGCGTTAGCAGCCTCGATCAATAGAAACTCGCCATCAGAGTCATAGATGCGAATCCAAGCGTCTTTGAACTCTCTACTCAACTCGCGCAGGATATATACAATAAGCCACTCGTCAGCGACGCTGTCGCCATAGTTGGTAGAGCCTTTGAGAAGCCAACGGCCATCTTCGCGGATCAAGTCGAGCTTTATCGAATCTCGTTGCCAAATGTATTCCTTGAGAAATTTCCTTTCAAGCACATTCAGTGCCTTCTGGAACGCCTGAAGTCGTTCTCTGGTCTGCGTGTCGGAGAGCTTTGCGTCGATGATGAAGACGATATATTCTACGACGTCTTCGGGCAACCTCTTGGGGAAGCCGTCGAAGTCATCACCAAAGTCCTTGAAGTCGTCCTGAGGCGGGATGTCCATAGCTGGGCACTTCTTTCACAGGGCGCTGTCAAAGTGGGAGAAAAAGGTAAAGAAGGCCGGCGGCGAACTCTGACGTTGACTGGTTAGGATTTTGGCAGGCATCAAGTCACGTGCGGTCTTCGGAGATAATGCGGCGCAATAGCCTTCGTGCACGGACCGTTTGTTGTCGTGTTTTGTTTACTTACGTCTTGAAGCATCACAGCGCGAACAATCAGACCCCTCCACCACCTCAACCTCACCCATGTGCTAACAACGATATACCTATGGCCCAATTCATTGACACGCCGCGCACCGATCGCGGCGATCTCACGCGCCATGATCTCACCAACGCTGATTTCAGCGTCGAAGAATCGTTCCGCGAACCTGCTGGCCGTGACAACATCTTCAAGCAGATGAGCGGTGCGCGCACCCCACGAAATGCTCTCGCCACGCTGCAAAATACGAATGCACGAACCGAGTTTACACCGCTCATGAAAAGCGCGACGGCGAACCGGACGCGTCAGGTCAACGGCTTGTTCAAGGGCGGCATCGCTACGCCAGCTGCGCTTAAGCCAGGCTTCAAGCTGGATGGCACACCGTTGCCTGAAATGAGCACAATGAACGCCATGTCAAGCTCGTTTACCGAAGTCGATGGAAATCGCACACCCATGCCACAAGCCGATTCAAGTGATATGAGCACACCTATGGCGTTACCTAGGAGGGGAGAAGGGGAATTGGACAACGGGAACGGAAATATTCTCACATTGAGAGAGCAGGAGGCGGTAAGTCGGCCACTCACTGGTCACATCACAATATACTAACTTGCTATAGCGTCTCCAGCAAATAGACAAGGAAAATTTCACCCTCAAGCTCAAGATCCATTTCCTGGAAGAAAATCTCGTCAAGATGGGCCCCGAATTCAATCGCAAAGCCATGGAGGAGAACATCAATCTCAAGTCGGAAAAAGTGCAGATGGCGCGCGACCTCCACAAATACACCAAGAACCTTAAGGTCGCCGAAAAAGAACTCGACACATACAAACAACAGCTGAAGGAGCTGGCTGAGAAGGTCAAAAAGCGGCACGCAGATGAGGACACACAGGAAGAAATGGACGAGCTGCGTCGATTGGCTGAGGAACGCGAGGCCGAGATTGAACGCTTGGAGGAAAAGCTGGCAGACGCACAGGGTGATCGTGATGATGAACTAGAAGAGCTCCGGAAGCTCGCTGATGATCGCGCGGCCGAGCTTGACGAATATGATGACAAACTAGAAGAGGCGAGGAATGAGAAGCAGGAAGAATTAGATGAGTTGCGCCGAGTAGCCGATGAACGTGCCGAAGAGCTTGAGGAATTGAAGGAGAAGCTCAATGAGGGGAGCGACAATAAGGAAGAGCTGGAAGAGCTTCAAAGGGTGGCCGAAGAACGTGCTGATCAGATCAAGGATCTGCAGGAGAAGTTGGAGGAGATGCGCAACGATCAGGCTAATGAGATGGACGAGTTGGAACAGGTGGCCGAAGAGCGTGCCGCAGAAATCAGGGAACTACGAGTTGAGTTGGAAGGAGCGCGCACTGAGCGAAAGGGCGAACTGGACGAATTAGAACAGCTCGCCGAGGAACGCGCCGATGAGCTTGAGTCGCTGCGGAGACAATTGGAAGACGCCCGCGCCGACCACAAGGAAGAGGTAGAGCAACTTCGTCTGTCAGCTGAAGCTCGCGCTGCTGTGATTGGCGATTTGGAAGCAAAGCTGAAAGAAGGCCGCAAGGACGAAAGGGCGGAAATGGAAGAGCTCCGGAGACTAGCCGAAGACCGCGCTGCTGAGACCGAAGATCTGAAGAGCAAGCTCGAACAAGAACGTTTTGATAACAAAAGAGACGCCAGGGAGTTACAGCGGGAGATCGAAGAACGCTCAACCCAAGTTGGGCGACTGGAGAAGAAGCTGGAAGATTCCAATGGCAGTCGGCAGGAAACGGAACGCATTGCAGACCAGCGTGCTCGCGAGGTCGAAGATGTTGTACGCGAACGTGATGGCCTTCTAGCAGATATTTCAAAACTCCGGTCTGAGCTGGAAACGTCCAAACGCGAGACAGCCTCGTTGCGATCAACTTTGGATGCACGTGCAGCAGCCTCGCCGAAGCTCAAGCTCGCAGACGCCGTTCGTCAGCGCGACGATCTCCAACAAGAGGTTTCCAGGTTGCAATCTGAGTTGGACACACGAGAGCGCGAAGCATCCTCACTTCGATCAGCGCTCGATGCGCGCGCAGCAGCATCACCCAAGATTAAAGTCGCTGAGGTCGTGCGCGACCGTGACAACCTTCAGGCCGAAGTCTCCAAACTGCAGTTGGAATTGGAGGCCCAAAGGCGGGATGCACGCGAAGCCCGAACTGCCCTTGAGGCGCGGACGCAAGCATCGCCGAAAATTAAGGTCAACGACGTCGTTCACCAACGTGACGACCTCCAAAACGAGGTAAATAAGCTACGAACCGAACGAGACGAAGCCCTAGGGAAGATTCAGGAACTCGACGAAGAGATTGATGTGCTCCAGGAAGATGCAGAAGAGGAGAAGGCCGCACTGGAGAAATCGCTCCGAAATGAAATAGCGCAACTAGAGAGACTGATTAGAGACCTCCAGGATCAGGTCAACAGCGAGAAGTCGACCATGGAACGATCTCATGAGCATGAGATCAGTAGCCTGGAGAAGCGCATCAAACAGCTCCAAGACCAAGCGGATGGGGAACGAGCCACCATGGACCGAACGCATACCCGTGAGATTAATGGCCTGGAGAAGCGCATCAAGAGCCTTCAAGCGCAATCCGAAAGTGAAAGGGCAGCCATCGAACGGACCCATGGCCGCGAGATCAGTAATTTGCAGAAGCGCATCCAGCAGCTCCAAGACCAGGTGGACAGAGAGAGGCAGACTGTGGAACGCTCCTATGGCAGGGATATCCAAGACCTGGAGAAGCGTCTGCAACATCTACAGGAGCAGGCGGACGGCGACAAAATGTCCATCAAGAAGTCTCACGCCAAAGAGATCAATGGCTTGGTCAAGCAAATTCAGTATCTTCGTGCACGATGTGGACGTGCTGAGGGTTTCCGAGAGTCCCTAGGCTATCAGAAGCGATTCTGCCTCATGCAGATCGAAGTCTACAATCAATGGTACGTTGTTCCTCCGGGACCGGATCCAACTCATAAGCTAACTAGACAATAGTAATCAAGAAGACATCAAGCTCATTGCTGCTATGGGCATCACCCCTGACGCCACCATCCTTGCACGCAAACCGACGCTCAAGTCGGCAGCATTGGCTGTCATCGCGACGATACGGATGGCTAAGCAGGCTCAGACGTGGGCGGCGAATAGGAAGTTGCATGCACAACTCGTACAGAAACTGCAGGCAATGCGGAGAGGTAGCGGGAAGATACACTAAATGGTTGTGATGACATGACTGCATAGCGTTGGCGTTGATGATGGTGTTTGGGGACTATTGTTAGCATTAGCAGGCGTCCGATCATTTTATGGGATGAAGAGTGTCCGCGCGTGTAATTGTGGATTTCTGTTTTTGTTTTTGCTGAGTATTGAAAGCTCCTCGACCACTGTTATGATGGCATTCGGTGTTGAGTACTCACCACCGCGAAAGCTAGGTGTTCAATAAATTCTCCGTGGTGAAATGCGTCTGGTGAATTTTACCAGATGTGATCAGCGAGTTTCCTAGCGTCTCGCAGCACTGAAGACCGCATCAGACCACCGGGCATCGGAAAATGGCGTTGAGATGGGTAAAGTGTTGTGTACTGTGTCCCTTGGGTTGTATATTAATAATGTGAGGTTCGGGGATCTGCAGGGGCCTCGGGCTAGCCGCATCGAGCTTCGTCGAGGCCTCGAGGTATGTTGCTATGCTTCCAGGAAAGGCGAGGCATAAACTCAACAGGATGGCGGCATTTATTTAATACATCAATGGCGGGATAGGAAAACACCAAGCCATACGCGTACAATTGCCCTAGTGGTTCAGTCCCAATACCAGGGTCGGTGTGGTGGTGTATCAATCTCTCACCAGTGACCCCGGTCTTGGCGGCTCAGCCCGTTTGCCCAAAGTTAACACCTGTCTTCGCGAGACGTTCCGCCACTGCCATCCACCCACCCCCAGGAATAAAAACCCTCCCTCCGCTACCTCCTCTGCACTTCTCCTCTACCCCGACTTGCAGAGGCCCAACCACACAACCTCTTCTTCCTTCCTACCCTTCCCACAATTTCAACATGCGCTACAGCATCGCCCTCACGGCCGTCCTGGCCGGTCTTGGTCTGGCCTCCGATGTCACCGACCTCAAGAAGGACACCCTCCAGGGTTTCGTGGAGGAGCATGACCTCTCCCTGATCGAGTGTAAGCTCCACTCTGCTATTTCAAGCTTTTCCCATCCGTTGCTAAGCTAATTGCTTCCAGTCTTCGCTCCGTGGTGCGGCCACTGCAAGGCGCTTGCCCCCGAGTACGAGGAAGCTGCAACGGCGCTCAAAGAGAAGAGCATTCCTCTCGCAAAGGTCGACTGCACGGAGGAGCAAGAATTGTGCCAGAAATATGGTGTCGAGGGTTACCCCACTCTCAAGGTCTTCCGCGGCACTGAGAATGTCACGCCATACATTGGCCAGCGCAAGGCGGATGCTATCATCTCGTACATGACGAAGCAGTCCCTTCCTGCCGTTTCCGTGCTTTCCAAGGATACCGTCGAGGAGTTCAAGACCTCAGACAAGGTCGTCCTCGTTGCCTACTTCGCCGCCGACGACAAGACCTCCAACGAGACATTCTCCGCCGTCGCCTCCGCCCTCCGCGACAACTACCTCTTCGGTGCCATCAACGATGCGGATATCGCCAAGAAGGATGGTGTCAAGCAGCCCGGCCTCGTCCTATACAAGACCTTCGATGATGGCAAGGATGTCTTCACCGAGAAGTTCGAGAAGGAGGCCATCGAGTCGTTCGCCAAGGTCGCCGCCACTCCTCTGATCGGTGAGGTTGGCCCTGAGACCTACAGCGGATACATGGCTGCTGGCATCCCGCTTGCCTACATCTTCGCTGAGACCCCTGAGGAGCGTGAGACGCTGGCCAAGGATCTCAAGCCCATCGCTCTCAAGCATAAGGGCAAGATCAACTTCGCCACCATCGATGCCAAGTCCTTCGGCCAGCATGCAGGCAACCTCAACCTCGAGGTCGGAAAATTCCCCGCTTTCGCCATCCAGAAGACGGACAAGAACCAGAAGTTCCCATTTGATCAGTCCAAGGCCCTGACCGAGAAGGACATCACCTCCTTCGTCGATGACTTCGTCGCTGGAAAGCTCGAGCCTGCGGTCAAGTCTGAGCCCATCCCTGAGTCTCAGGACGGACCCGTCAGCGTCGTTGTTGCTCATAACTATGATGACCTCGTCATCAACAATGACAAGGACGTTCTCCTCGAGTTTTACGCTCCTTGGTGCGGTCACTGCAAAGCTCTTGCTCCCAAGTACGAGGAGCTCGGTGCTCTGTACGGTTCTCCTGAACTCTCTAAGCTCGTGACTGTCGCTAAGGTCGACGCCACCGCTAACGACGTTCCCGACGAGATCCAAGGCTTCCCTACTATCAAGCTCTTCCCCGCTGGTAAGAAGTCTGCGCCCATCGACTATACTGGTTCTCGTACCGTTGAGGACCTTGCCAAGTTCATCGAGGAGAATGGCACCCACAAGGCCGCCGCCGCTTTCGAGGAGAAGGCCAAGGACGCCGATGAGTCGTCCGCCCCCGAGCAAGCTAAGGCTGCCACCGAGAAGGCTAAGGAGGCCGCATCCGACGCTGCTTCATCGGCCAGTGAGAAGGCGTCCAAGGCAACTGATAAAGCATCTAAGGCAACCGAGTCGGTCAAGTCTGCGGCTTCGGACGCCACCGAGTCCGCCAAGTCGGCTACTTCACACGTCGTCGACGAGTTGTAGATTGCGCTTTTCGGTTTCTCGCATGTCTGTTTGCTTTGTATTGATTCCCACGGTTTGCGGTAGTAAGCGGCTTGAACTAAGGTGGAAGATGTCATGATCATGAGACAAAAGTATGATACATGGACGCGGATATGGTTTCCTTTTTATTTTTCACCTTCTACACGACTTGGGTTGAAGTCGTTGGGCCATTCGGGTAGCTTATAGCATCTGGAGTTCCGGATTGAATTAGATTGTAAAACAAACTTTCGATGCAGGTACTTACATGATGTGATTTTCTTGGTCTGTTTGTTTGCTCGTGTTCATACGACTTAGATATGCAACAACGACGCTGTTAATCCGTGGCCAAGTAACAACAGCTGGAGGAGTGACTTTTGAAATACTGTATTAAGTAACGCAAGTCGAACGTATTCTAACCAGCATGACCTATTAAATGAGGACTCTATGAGGCTCGTCCAAGATCTTCGCCAAAACCCTTCCGATCATCATAAAAACCTCTCCCCTCCTCATCGCGAGGTTCGCTCTCTACCTCCACCGTCCTCGTAACGCTTTCTTAACATCTTCATCCTCATCTAACCCCCTTGTTGCCATCGCAACAGCCTCCTCTTCATCCCTGCCCTCCCTCACGTCAACACCAACACCATCGCCATAATCATCTTCTCCATCCTTCAACTTCGTAAACCTGCCCGTACTCTCCGATTCAAACGTGTCCAACCGAATCGCATTGCGTGCCTGGGCCTTTGCTTTTCCCGACTGCGTCGTGGTGGTGGTGAAGGTACGTCTCGACGCGGAGATGAAGTTGTGGATGTGGAGATAGTGGGCTACGAGGCGGAAGAGGGGTTTGAAACTGAGCGCACAAGCGGCTTGGAGATAGAGGGCTGGTTCGATGATTGTTCAGTTGATTATGCCGACGCTGGTGACTGCGAGGGGATTGATTAACTTGGTTGTGGTTCTTGGTGGTTCTTGGTGGGAGTGGAACGGGAGGTGGAGGACTTACAGGTTACATCGGAGCCAGCACAGCTAGTGTAGAAGACGACAGTACGGACTATGGATGCGAAAATGCCACTATAGGTAGCAAAAGTTAGTAACCTTGACAACGGTATTGGTCGGGGTCGAAAGCCCGGAGGAATTAGGCGCACTCTTGATCTTTTTGGGACGGTAAAAGCCTCATGGCCATTACAAACAGGTCACATGCTGGGGCTGGGGCGAAACTTACAGACTCCCTGTCAAGAAAATCAGAAACAGCCCAATCCGTCTTGCCGTGCTAATTTTCAAGTGTAGCACAGTGCGCCACGGTAAAATCATCATAGCCACATCTGTCACGATGTTGGGTACACTGCTAGTACCCGCAAAGGCACCTATGTCGAAGCAGCGTCCGCCTGGTATGAATTTATCCCAATTGTATGCAAAGGGTATGCATTGGAAGAAGGCTGCGACGGTATATCCAATCCAGGAGCCTATGATCAGAGCCATGAGCACCTGCGCGGCACGGCGTTCCCACTTATTGGTAAAAACGCGCAGGAAGAGAATAACCACACAGGCTTTAGGAAAGGTGACGGCGCCAGGTTGTACAAATTCGTTTATTAAGACGCCTATTTGGTGTTGGCTTACACCCTCCGGGTTGGTCCTCGCGACGTAAGCCTCGTGTCGGCCTGTCTCCGCAACTTTGACCATGACTGCGGGTTGCATCAGTGAGAAGGGTATTCGATGAAGGAGGAAATTGGAAGTACGGTGAGTCTAGGAGAACCACTTACCGATACCGATAATGCAAAGACTCACAGTGGTAAGCCATGCCAACGGCATGAGTATATCGTCCAGCCCGAATGGTGTGCGTGTGAGATATCGAGACCAAGACCGAAGACCCACGAAGGGAGTCCCTAAAATAATCATCACAATAGAGGTCGCCATGATCATAGGCCCAATGTCCTCGTCGAGATACTCGGGCGTCACCTCAACCGTAGGAGGGATCATCTTGTGTTAATGATTGGTAAACTGAAGGGACTTGTAATGCCTGAGAAGAACCGGCTATTAGACAACCGGTGTCAGGGCTACCAAAGCTAAAAAGAAGAGAAAAGGGACAAAGACAACTACAAAACGAGTGAACCGAACAATCGCTCGTAGGATTAAGGCTGGAGACGTCATGCAAGCGCGAGGTACATGCTCTCTTACGGGGTAGCACTGCTGTAGTTGGCGCGTAGGAAGTGATGTGGCCAAGGCTTTACGGGTAGGAAAAGCTGTGGTCCCTGGGATATGGGGACTGAAACGGGGTCTTGCTAGTCAAAATTTGGACCCAAGACGCGTCGCTTCTAGGGAAAAGGACCTTTCAGCTGCGGATTCATGTAGGGGCTCCTTGGACTAGGTCATGGAAACCCGGGCATAGAAACCGGGCCGTACAGTATGTGGCTGCTGCCACGTTCCATCAAGCTACTGGGCATTCGCAAGGAGTAAGTGGCATGTTTCTCGAAGAGGGACATTGCCGGTTGGTGTGCTTCTTTGGAGCGTCAAGGACAATAATGGCCAGAGTCTAGACCGCTAAAGCTGGGATAATCGATCTCAGCTGATCGAAAAATCCGCGCACCGCAGAGATCGTTTGTGATTGACAGCATACAGACAGGCGTGTAAATTACGGAGTGTGAAATAACGCCGCTTGTACTGCGCTCGAGCTTTTTGAACGGAGGGTATCCTTATAAGAGCTTCGGATGGAGGTGATTCTGAGGCAGATACATGACCACTAAGCAGCCTAGGCATTATTTAGCTGTGTTGTAGCCTTGGAACAGCTTTATCGCAAGACAGATGTTTGAATGTTGAGGACCGAGGATGCTTGCTCCCAGAAAGTTCTTTTGGTGGGCGGCATAACATCGCGAAAGGTGCGCGTCTAAGAGGCCTATGATGCGGGGCTCACTGTTGGAAGGGGACCATTCTTCTTTCAACTCTGTGGAGAAGAAGTTGGATGTCTCAAGGGGGAGCGCGTTGTGGACTGTGTATTTGATGGCTCCTTTGCCGGCTTTGACGGTTACGGTGCTGAGGAAGCTGCTAGGGTTTAGTGCCTTGTTGTCAGCGTGGAGAGGACGAGACGTACTTTGTAGCAGCGGTTCTGTGGATGCGGCCGTGGTCTGAGTTGAAGTTGTCCGTCGACATTGTTGTGGGTGACATTAGCGGCTGGAGCTGTCCACGGAGGGTAGGGAGGAGAGGAGAGTTTCGTGGAGCTGGATCGTGTATTGGAGCAGGCGCTGACGTAAAGGTAAAGGTGTGTCGAGTGAGAGTGAAGGTGAGAGCAACAGCTGTGAGGCCTCGTGTGGCAAACCATGTGGTAGTCCCGACAACGCTGTACTTGAGAAAACTCAAGGTGACATTGCTTGCTTCTCTCGCGTTCCATTCGTTACCAAATGCCACCGAACTTTTGACTGCATAAGACCTGTGATGTATACACGGGTGACAGCCCGACGCCCAGTACGCATATCTGGAGAGAGGGAAGCATACCGAAGCTCCATGATGGAGTCTATCTTCCAGAAACACACCCAGTTCGCAGCCACAATTATTCAACCTATTCATTGCAGCTGCCCCAGTCATATGTAAAACGACAACACTCATTTCCACACATCTCAACCCTCCTTCTCATGATATTGAGCATGACTCAGTTTCCATGGCCGACTCAACTGATCCACACTAACCCGCACCCTAAGCAGCTCCTTGACCACGCACGCGAGAAATTCCTGCGGCAAATCGCTGTCCTTCTCAATCCATTCCACCTTCCCCCTGCAATACCAGATGTCAACCAACAACTTCCTTATCGGACTTCCTTCTCGCGTTCCGTCGTAGATGATTCTTATCTCCTCATTCGACGGGTAGTACCTCCTCCCCGGCGAAGTCCCCCTCGCGTACAGCACATATGCATCTACAATGGCATTCTTGAAAGGTACGTCGAGTAACCGTTCGCCTAGTACGTACGCGTAGGCTAGTGTGTGGTAATGTTCGGGTGCCGTATCGGTGGTGGAGCTGTTGGTTATACTGATACTGTCGTCCGAACCACTGCCGCCGGAATCAGGGAGTATGGCGAGTTGACCTGAATATAACCATGTACGGTATAGCGAGAAAGCCTCAGGGTCGTCTTCGGGGAGCTCGATCACGCGGGGATCGGGTCGCATGGACGCCCATTCCGACTTCATGCTGTTGCGGAAGAATTCGGAGCGGTCGCAGATGGCATCTTCGTGGATTTTGAATGAGCGCTTTTCGTCGTCTTGGCCGACTGTTACGGTAAGGAGGTCGCAGTCTAACCTGGGAGGGACACAAGTCAGCTTGGTACATGAAACATGCACGTATGGCCTACTCACCTTAACGCCTTTCCCGTCGTGACCCTCTTGTCCGGTATCTCGCTGGCCTTCGGGTTCTGGCTCTCCTGCCCCTCGACCCTCTTCCTTTTCAATACATTGGTCGCGCCCGGAAAGTTGTACGGTAAGGTGAAGTCGAATGTTGTGTCCACCATCGTGGCTCCTCTCCCTTCCCTTCCACTGGCGCGATTCACGCCGTTCGAAGGGATGGTAAACTAGGCTCGTCCGGTGAGGCAGAAGTGGATAGTATGTATGCGTCCGTGTACGTGTTTTCAGCGAGCTGGTGTCGAGCAGAGAGTGGAGGGGGTCGCGTCGAGGCCTTGTTCTCCTCTCAGGAGAGAGTTCGGAGAATTAGACGATAGCCTGGGCCTTCAAGGGGTGACAGGGGAGCTTCGATAGATATCGGAGTGCTTAGATGTATGTCACAGAGGACGGACTGTGCCGTAGGATTTCGTTACGAGAGGTGGAATGCGGTATGCGGTATGCCCCACATGTGCAGATGTCTCAGCTTGTGCTAGCGGCCGATCGCACGATCCAGATCAGCCCTACGCTGACCATCCTGGTAGTGAAATCTCGGGAGTTAATGCTGATCAAATCCTCTACAAAGATTATCTAAGGATACAACCCCGAGCATTTATGTACCTGAAGAGCTTAGTTCCACAGTTTCGTTATTTTCCGAGATCACCGTTCCGAGAAAGAGTGAGTTTGCTCGCCAAGAACCCCTTCAACCTCAAGACCGTCCTTCGTCATGAGGATTAGCTTCGTAGACCATAAAAACACCGAATAGTCAAGGTGAGTAGAACATGTATATCAATGGCGCTATAAAAGATTACACACGCTCAAATGCAACAGAAATTAGCTACTCCAATCCATCTCATCAAGCATCTAACATCAAGGGTATGCGCTTTCGGCCTCCTTGCCCTTGCCTTTACCACTATTGTTCGATTGCGCATGCCTAAGAATGTTCAAGCTTCGCCGACCCCCCTTCTCTCTCCTATCAGAGCTCTCGTCTTCTCTTTCGCTCTCGCTTTCTCGTTCCTTCTTCCTCTCGAGATGGTGCATGGCCTCTTCGGTGAGTTCTTGTCTATTCATGCGGTCTACTACGTCCTTTTTCCTCGTGCGACGATCTCCTATGGTGATAAGCAAGCCAGCCGTAGCATTGCAGGTAATCGAACAGCACAGGATCACGGTCGTGATGACCATTGGCCGGGTCTTGTAGTAGATGCCCCAGGTACACGCGCCCAAAGAGATCTGGAGAAGCGAGTGGCAATCCAAAAGCACTACAATAGCGACAAGAAGGTGAAGTGGGAATGCGTAATGCGTCTCGGTTTCGTGGGGCTTGTAGAAGGAATGCGACTTGCAGAATTTCTTTTGGTGGTGTTCAAGCTTGGCCTGTTGCTTCGGACTGAGAACAGTGAACTCCCATTGCTTTTCCGCATCCTCAGGACTAGACTCTCGACGTCCACTCATGGGAGCATTAGCAGCAGGGAGATCATTGTGGTCGGTTAATTCGGGAAGCATGTCCTTTTTCCGGCGCGACCAGGTATAATGGTGATAATGTGCGATGTAGATCATATGGTAGGTGTCAATAGCTCGGAAGGGGGCTAGACCATCGCCGACGATGGCGAAGAGAGCGACAAGCACACTGTCGATAATGTGAACAACGTATATCTGCTTGCCACCGACATTGATCCAGCCGATCAAGAACAGTACCCAGGCCAGTCCGAATAGCGTGATTAGAGTCGCGTACAACGTGACGAGGAACCCTAGCGCTATGGATGATCAGTTTGGAGCCAAGGTTTCGGAATGTGTCACTTACGCCTTCGCACGTACTGTCCAAAACCACGCATTGAGCGCTTGAACTTAGAGCGTTTAGAGTGTAGCATATGCCTAACGTGGTCGTTGAGCTCTTTTTTGTCTTCCTTGGACCATCCTTCAAGACTTGTACCGTGAGGAAGCACAGCATAGCGTGAATCGCTCATTCTTGAGTCAATAGTTGCCAAGGTCGCCATGGTACCTTCGGTTGGGGTCCGGTTTAGTTTTGGCTTTGGGCCTGTGTCGTCTTGAGCCGCCTGCACGGGCGCGAGAATGCGATTGATGTCTTCCAAACTCTGCGTCTCGCTTGGAGGCCGCTGTATCTTGTAGGTCGGCCGGCGATTGACGAATCGACCGAGATTTGGTACGAAAAGTGAATTTTGAATATTGGTGAGGGATGTGAGAGTCTGCACTTCAGGATCTGCACTAGTTAGCATATTCCTTGCTCGGTGACGGTGAGTCACATACCGAGTGTATCCAATACATCCACCATGTTCGACGTGTAGTTCATGCCTGGTTCGGCTGGCTGAAGTGGCTCCTGCGGCTGTTGCTTCTCGAGATCCGCGTCGGGGCTTGGGTCTTTGGCCCTCCAGAAGCTCATAAGACCCGGCAGTGCGCTTCTGACTTTTCTCAGTCGTCCGGCTGACGGCTGCGCTTCCGGCGAGTCCGTTGTGCTTGTAGAGGTCGTCGGCACCGTTTCTAGTTGGCATTCTTCTTCCAGCGCGGGAAGCCGGCCTTGTTGCAGAGCGTTCGTAGAGGCGTTTGGATCCTGTGCAACCTGTCGTAGCGCTTGGGACGATGGCATGCGTCGTATGCCTATGCTGGATTGCCGGAAGCCGGTCGGTCGTTGTGGTTGTTGCTGCTGCGCGGGCGGTGGGTCAGGGGCAGAATTGCTTCTCGCCCTGCCAGACCGCGCTCTTGGGGAGCTGATGCCAAGTCAGTGATTGACTCCTCTGAGAGTTCCCCTTCACACGTACCTGGAGGAAGCCGCCGCCACCCTCCTGCCATCTTCACGCGGATCTGGAACGGGCTGTCCGGCATCGACAGACGACTGAAGCGACGTTGGAGGCTCGATTGCCGGTTGCAGTGCGGCCTGGTCTGCGCGTGCAGCAAAGTCGCGCGTTGCGGTGCCTGGCTGCGGCCCTATGAAGCCCTCATTCACGCCAATAACAGAGGCGTGATCCTCTGGCGGCAATGTTGAATGCGGCTCTGAAAGCGAGCCGGCCCCGGTACCTCTCGATGCCCTCTCTGCCACACGGTTGCGCGCCGATCGTGCCTTCACCTTCAACTTATCCATGGTTGTGTCGAAGAGGTGGACCGCCTCGAGGGCTGAGGTTCGATCAATAATTGACCCGCGAAATGTTTCCCTGCAAAAGGAGGACAGGACCTAAAGAGACTCTAGGCCCTGGCCTGCCGCTCCCTGGCCTTGGAAATAGTCCAATTACCACGCCTGCGCGATGACGTCGCGCTACTGTACTGTGCTGACCAAGAAAGTCTAATAATCCTGCGTCAGCCTCTCCTCGTCTTGCTCTAATGTGTTGTTGGTAAAAGGACATGAAGGAGGAAGTCCGATCAAATTGGCTGGGTCCTTCAAAGAAAAGTTCTTGACCTCTATTATTATTAGTTCCCGAATTCATTCACGGATGCGCGCGGTCAAGCATGGATGGGCACACCCTGCAGAGATCATCCGCTCGGGCCATCCTATTCCGTCCTAACTCGATTCGGCGCCATGGCCTTTCACTCGGATGCATCTGTTCCCCCCGGTACTGAATGTGCCTGTGCCACTTCTCGCAAAGTAGAGCCTTTGGGATATTAGCGAGAGTTCAACAAAGGTAATCATTTACACGGCTGATCTTTAAAAGACTACCTATAAGCTACGTCGTTAGCTTCCAGCTAGTTTCAGCCTTATATCTACGTGCTGGCCCGTGTACGGCGCGTTCAGCACTGAGCAGGAGGGGATATCGTCGGAATGCGCCATCGCCAAACTGTTAAACAATGCGGAATATCATCATTTCCTCATCACCGCAGTCGTCATCTGCGCCACTCACAGTCCTCACCTTCCACTCAATGTGACTCTGTAACATGATCGTGCTCGAGTTTGAGCACATGGCTGTGGGTGTTGCGGTATTGGAAAATGGCGCATAGTAGTCCATACTTCAATGCAAATCCATGTACGGAGAGGTTCCGCAGAGATGGTGCTAGTGAAGCGGCAAGAAAGTGTTGAAAGAAGGACTCTGCGCTCTCTTTGCGAGCAAGCACATCCTGCAATTCATCATGGCGGGCATCGAATGGGAACTTTAGCTCCTCCAAGACATCACAAAGCTGAGAACGGTGGCCCACAATCCGCCTGAAGCTACCTGCGGGACGCAAATCTCAAGCCTTGTGATGCAGGAAGGTACGGCGCAAGGAAGCAAATTGCAAGTGACTCCCGTCACTGTGCCGGGGAGTCCTTCGAATAGTGCAGATACTATGCGATTCCGCGCATCCGTGCTTTCTGCGCTCTCGGCTATCATGGCCAATAAGTGCTCATCTCGGTCATGATTAGGGCATTGCGAGGTCATTCACACATCGCTGCTTGATAGTATTCTCCGACAACTCGTAGCGCGGATAGAAGAATGGTAATGCATATCGCTGCCACAGGCGCCCGACTTCGTGTGGTCTCTCTAGATATCGACAGTCTTCCCCGTACTGGCAGAAAGCCTGGGTAAGAGGAAGAGGTATGTAATCGATAAGATGTTGATGGCACTAACCTAATTCTAACACTAGCTTGGAGTGTTGGAGCTGTTGCCCACAATAGATACCAGTTGACAATACACAGTCCGAACAGCGATCGGCCCCTCTCCCACTCTGTCGCGTCATAGTGCGACCGAAAAAAAGAGGTGGCTCCAAACGTCGCGTGATTGGTGGCCAAGGCTAGGACAATCGCGCCCGCTCCCGCCTACCAGCTTCTGCTCCAAGAGACAGCGTGGACTGAGATATACAGCCGTGACAGAGATACCATAAACAGCTGTAAGTCCCCCTGTTTTTATGTTGCTTCTATCCCACGCCCCATCTTCCGTCGGCCAACATCATCGTCGATAAGATGACTGCAAAATGTGACATGCGCAAAGTATTTGAAACCCGTGGGCCTGCACGGAGTCATACGCACGCCGAAGCCTTGTCCGTCGCCCAGAGGGTTTGTATTCATTCATACTAATGTAACAGTATAGCAGCCCTACATCACTGGTCTGGCCTAAGATGGCTGCAATGGAGGATCCGTCCGCGCCAATCTTCTACCGCAGTCATACTGACCTACTTACCCCTGGAGGCCCTCTTCCCCCAGGTGTTGCGCCTCGTACGGTGACTCTACGCGATCGTGTGACTACTGCAACTATCATACCTTTCTCTGCGCCAAATCAAGTACCTCTCACACTCCTGGCATACTTGTGCGATCAGCTGGGCCGCGAGATTGAGAAAGGCGACACTTACCCTATGATGGAGCCACTGCCACTCGACAAGTTCGGTACTTACTGGTTCGGCGTGTTCGGCGCCATCATGCTACTAGGCGAAATCCAAGATGGACGGGAGATTCACGAGATGGCGCAGAGGGGCTGTGATTGGGAGCGCGAGTGCTTGGGTAGTCTCTACATCAAGCCCAACTACCCCGGCCGCTCCAGTCATGTCTGCAATGGGGGCTTCTTGGTTACAGATGCCTCGCGGAATCGTGGTGTCGGCCGGTTGATGGGTGAGATATATCTCGATTGGGCACCGAAGCTTGTAAGTTAGATATTGAGGTTCGCGTTAAGGCATGCCGTCCTAACCACCTAGATAGGGTTACACTTACTCCGTCTTTAACCTGGTGTACGAGACGAACGTCGCCTCATGTCGAATCTGGGATGCGCTAGGCTTCAAGCGTCTGGGACGCATCAAGGCTTGCGGTAACCTGAAGTCATATCCTGGCGAGCTCGTAGATGCCATCATCTACGGCCGGGATCTTGGCCAAGAGGACGACTTCGTGTCTGAGGAGCGCTTTGACAAAATCCGATACTACCTCAAGAACGGCAAATATCCCAATGGGGCTGATCGAGCTGAGAAGAGCCGTCTCCGAAGTGCTGCTACACATTACAAGCTCTTGCCACCGCATGGTACGGATGGTGAGAGGCTCATGCTCAAAGGAAAGGAGGTCATTTCAGATCCACAGCGCCAGTATGAGATTGCACGCGAATTGCATCACAAGTCCCACGGCGGTATCAACAAGACGACAGCCTCGATAGCAGAGTCCTATCACTGGGTTCGCATCAAAGAGACTGTGAGCCAAGTCATCCGCAACTGCCCCGAGTGCAGCGAGTTGAACAAGGGCATGTCAGCCGCGCGCTCACAGTCGCGATTTGTACAGTCACCGAATCCGCCCAATGCAATGACCACGCCTAATGTGGTTCCTGACTTTCAATCAACATCACAGCATCCGCTCCAGCGGCCTGATTCACCGAGCAGTCAGCTTCAGCTGGAAGCCGCACAACAATTCACTCCTGGATTTCCGGCGCAACATCACGACTATGACATGCCTCTGGACCCCGCGCTCATGGAGGGTGTGCACCACCCGCTAAGTCTCGAGGACCTACCTCCATCACCGTTCCTTTCAGCTTCGCAACATCTACCTACCCCACTTGTACCGCACATGCCGCCGCTGGACCTTCCTGTATCAGAAGAGTCGGAACTTGTGCTGGATAAAATCGACGATAGCCCTATGCATGACCCTGATGAGCGGGTTTCCGCACCTGAGAATTTGCGTCGCCGACTCCGGAGGGCTGGCTATCGTATGGGCACTTGAATGATGCTCGAGGATGATAGGACTCGACAATGCATTCATCTTCCAGACTGTACTCTTTATATATCTCAAGGTAGATAGTGCAATCGAACTTTGAAGGGAAATTCTACCGTAGGCATTAATGCTCTTCGTTGCCCCTGTTTCTACTTCAGCTTCGGTTGATAAGGCCTATATTGCGCCTATTAGGTTCACTTTACAGCACGACACGACGCATGTGTCTATTGTATGCAGATACACTGGGTCTCTGCAGTTTATACAGGTATCTGCTGTCTCGTTACTATAGCTCAATTCAAATGAAGCATGAGTGCTTGCTACGTGACTTTTACAGCGGTCTATTGTACTATCATTCAAAGACCCTTTCAAGGTCGACCCCATACGAGAGGGTGGTAATAGAGCGAGACAGTTGTTTAAGAAGGTAATATATAAGCTTTGATCCCGCAGGGGAATCAATCCTGTACCTAATTGGCTTTAGGTAAAAGTGCTATGTAGTACTATTAACAAAAATGCCTGCAACTATAGACAAGTTACCAAAACTTCCTACACCAACCATAGAAGCTTAAAGCGTCTCTGCAGACATATTATCGCGTGCCGAATGGATATAATGCACTAGACAGGCAGAATCTAGAGTGAGGAGATGTGCGGGATGGGCCATGTCACTAGGCGGGTCATAGGCTGCAACAGTGGCTGCAGGTGTGCCTCTATCAACACGGCGGAGCAGCTTCCCTGCGACCGTACGGTTCAGTCAGACGAAACTACTAAGAGATGAGATTTATGGAGTAACAACATATTGCCGGCGGCTGGGGCTTCCTCCTTCTCCTCCTTCTCCTCCTTCTCCTCCTTCTCCTCCT